>CM065644.1:28520051-28855051 GCA_033220585.1 Dipteronia sinensis | reverse complement strand
CGTCAAGCTTATTGAAAATAAGAGATTGGTTATGGGTGTTTTGTTTTTTTGAGTATTTTGTGAATGTGAGAGGATAAAGAGACGGTTTATATCAAAAAAATTTAGATCGATTTTACTGTGTTCCTTTTACTGCATTTTTATGCATCCTCTATCTTTTTTATTTTATATATTTTTTTATTTAATATAATGCAATGGTGTTTTGGAATTCTTATAATTCAGACTTGGTAACTTGAAGGATTCTTCAATAACAACCTTAATTTCTTAAGGTTGTTTCTGTAAAAAAAACAAAAAAAAAACATTTTCGCTCATCTTTGATACGATAATTTCAAAAGTTAAAACCCTAAAATTTTATCAAATATTTGATATATTTATTTTATTATTATATTCCCCGGATTATAGATTATAAACTATTTATTAATTACAAAAATTACTCATCTATATCTATATATACATTTTTAGTTTTGTTTTCTTTTTAATTGTTTAGAATGTATTAAATATACATTAAATACATTATGATTATTTCTAAAAATAAATGTTTTTGAATTTTAATTATTTTTATAATTGGAAATAAATAAATATTTTACAAAAAAAAAATTAAAATATCTATATAATATCTTATAATAGCTTTGATATGAGAAGGCTTGACCATTAATGAGTTTTTTTTTAAAAAAATATATTCAATCCTTCAGTTTTATATTCAACTCTTAATATTTGTTTTTGGAATTGACAGTTGATCTTCTAAATTTAATGAAAATTATTACTATCAATAAATCCTATATATTTCCTTTAATGCTTGATGAATAATATATTATCATTGAACCTCAACATGCCACATGTCAATATGAGAATGCTTGACCATTAATTAATATTTTTAATATTATATTCAACCCTTCAGTTTTTCAATTCATAGTTGATTTTCTAAATTTAATGAGAATTGTTACTATTATTAAATCATATATTCTTCCTCTAATGTTTGATGAATAATGTATTAGTATATATATCTATGTTTAGAAAATATATTGTAATGGAGTCTCAAAGAGCAATAAAGCTTTTGTTATTAAGTAGTTATTAATAATTGCAAAAAAGTTAACAAAATAAATTTTTTTCCATAAATAACATATCAATAGATAATCAAGAGGCAATCCCGTAATTAATAGAGAATAGTGAATAAATTCTCTAAACCAATATCATAATTGATTTTTTATTATTTAGTATTATTATTATTATCATTATTAGATAAGTTTAAAAGACAAGCCATAAATTCTTTTTTTTTTAAGTATTACATTATTTAGTTATTAAGTGTATTAAGTTTTAATAATATAATCTTTTTTCATAAATCACATATCTATAGTTAATCAAAAGGTAATCTTATAATTAATTGGATAGTGAATAAATTTATTTTTAAATATTAAGTATTATGTTTTTTTTTTGAAGTATTCCATTATTTGGTAAAATTAAAAGACAAGCCATAATTATTTTTTGCCAACAAGCCATAAATTCGTATAAATTAGTTTTTTTTTAAATTATTGTTAATTATTTAACTATAATATATATATATATATATAATATTTGGTAAGTTATTTTATTTTATTTTTTGTTCATTAAGAAAATGTATTCCTTATCTTATTAGAGTATCTCCAATACTATTATGTATTTGGAGAAAATGGAGTGCCACATAGGATAGATACTAAAGAAGTTAGAAAAACTCTCTCCAATGCAATTATCTAAATTGAATATGGAGATGATATGGAAAAAAAAAATTAGAGAATATGGAGTTGAGTTTCTAGAATTTCTAATTCTAGAAACTCTCCTAGAAATGCTGACTAGGATTTCTAACTATTTCCACCAATAATATTAAAGCTCATTTAATTGTAAAATAAAAGAGGAGAGAGAATGTCATAATTGTTTTATTATGATTGGTCAAAAAATAGATACATATTTGATTTTAGATAATTGCATTGAAGATGTGAATATGCATTTCTCTACAAAATTTTCAAAAGTGGGTCCATTTTGAATAGAAATGCTGATGTGTCACTATTTAGAAACTCAAAAATGCATAACTGCATTAGAGATGCTCTTAGTTATGCAATTAACTCTTCATTCTATTCATTATCACATTAATTATTTTATCTTACCTTGGAGCCTTAATATGCCACGTGTCGGTAGGGGTAGGCGCAGTTCGGTTCGATTCGGTTTTGGCCAAAACCATATTGAACCGTTATATTTTCGGTTTTTGAAAACTCGAATCGGTTTTTGAAAACTCGAATCGGTTTGAACCACATTGGACCACAGAACTGAATTGAACCGAACACCTTTATCTCTGTTCTGTTCGGTTCGGTTCAATTCGGTTTTGGGCCTATTGGGCTTTGAGGTTTTTTTAATATATTTTTTCAATTTTTGTATCATTAACAGTCTTATTTTTGTATTTAGACCTTTTGCCTTTGGACAATTGATTTTGAGCTATTTTTTTTAACAATCCCTTACATTCAAAACACATCTAAATAGACCACATTACTATTTAACTAATCAAATTTAGTCCAATTCAATCATAAGTACATGCTCAATAGTTACCATTCTACCAAATTCGTTACATACATTACATAGAATGATAGAAGTCCAAAATAAAATAAGATCATTCATAAATAATCCAACATACAATCCATAATAAAATTTGTTTTTTTTTTTGTATTTATAGTTCGGTTCGTCGGTTAGGTTCGGTTTTGGAAGGTCCAAAACCAAAACCAAACCATATTCTATGCGGTTCATTCGGTTCGAACCGAATTGAACCGAACTCAACCTCAAAACCGAACCAAACACCATATTTTGGTTCGGTTTTGGTCGATTCGGTTCGGTTCAATAAACCGTGCCCGCCCCTACGTGTCGGCATGAGAATGCTTGACCATTAATTATTTTTTTTAAGAAAATATTATATTCAACCATTCAGATTTATATTCTTCAACTCTTCATTTTTTTTCAATTAACGGTTGATTTTCTAGATTTAATGAGAATTGTTTTTGACAATTTATAATTTAATGAGAATTATTAATATTATTAGATCATATATTTTTCCTTTAATGCTTGAAGAATAATATATTATCATAGAGCCTCAACATACCACATGAGAAGGCTTGACCTGACCATTAATTAATTTTATGTTGGAGATGTCAAAGAAATATATCTAGAGAAATATCCCATGATTGTTTTTCATCTTCAATGCATCTAATATCTTAGACCAATAAATTAAATCAAAACTATTTAAATTATTGTTGCGCTCCATTTTATAATTCCCTCACATCGTGCGAGATGCAATCTAGTATATATATTTTAATGGATCTTGTCTTATTATTTGTTAACGTGTGGTTCAAAGGCAAACATTAATGACGCGTTTACTAATCAGGAATGAGTTGAATCGGAATCAAGTTCTACCAGAAATGAAATGGAAAGGGATTGGAATTAGGTTACAAATTTCATTAGTGTGTTTACTAACTTTTTTAGAATTAATTTATACAAAGTTTATTACATAAATACCTTTATGTACACAAAATAGATGTATATGTACATATATATATGAGAGATGTATGAGTATAGCTAATAAATAAATAAATTTCACAATTTGATGTTTGCAACAGTATAGTTTTTTTTATTAATTTTTTTATAAGTCACAATTCATATATATAAAAATTTATGTATATAGTTTTTTTTAAATAATTGGAGATATTTTAATAAAAAGTTATGAATTTCCCTTTTTCAATTAGGAAAGGGAACTTGATTCCAGGGTGGGTGAGGGTAATCAAGTTCCCTTTCATTCAGAAACATAATTCCTGCTATGTGTGTGAGGTTCACAGAACTTTATTCCCTACAAATTTAGTATACACATGAATTTGAAAATCAGAAACTTAATTTCCTTTCTCAAATAGAATTTCTGATTAGTAAACACACCATAAGACTATTTATTGGTATCGATAATTGGCTTAGATAAGAAGATAAAATGTACAAACTCTCAAATATATGAGTTTTTCTCTGGTAGGCATATAACTATGTGTATACTTATAGCACATTTATTCACCTCATCATTTTTTACCTGAAAAAGCTGTGCACTTGGATTAAATAATGCTCACATGGTAAAAAGTGATGAGGTGGATAATTATGTTATAAGTATACTCATAGTTATATGTCTACTAGAGAAAAACTCCAATTATATAGACAAATTTAAAGGAATATTGTATTAATAGGATATCTGGAATGTATTTATTTTCATAATTTTATATAAGGGTATTATATGTATTTTGAAAAAATATAGTGTTAACCTGTGCCCTTAGGGCACGGGTTAAGAACACAAAAATTACTAAATATGGAAAGTCAGCTATCATATTTATTGTATTGTTATAATAAATACAATGATTGAATTTCTCATAAAAGAAACTTTCATATTCTTAACATGTGCTTTTAGGGCATATGTTAACTCTACCTTTTGAAAATACCGACTTGGAATGCATAAAAAAATTTAAAGGGGTGCAAGTAATAAAAAACTCAAGGCAACAAGTAACGACGTCATTTCTTCTATTGTGAGAAGTGGGTCGAGCTTTATTCACTGACGACTCGTCGGGCCCAAATATATCCTCTCTAAAGTATTTATAAATGTTTAATATTAAAAACCTCCTCTAATCTTTCAACTATTATTGGATGGGTACATAAAGATGAATTTATTCAAAAACATCCCTTGGATTGTAACACAGTTAGGTCCCGTCCTGCAGCTGTTTTTCAGCTTGTTTTCGTTTTTGTTTTTCAAAAACGATTTCGAATTCGATTTCGTTAACCGTTTTTCATTTTATTTTCAAAAAACAAAAAACAAAATAAAAAACAAAACCAGTGTTAACAGTGAAATATTTGAAAAACACAAAATACTTGTTTTTGTTTTTGTTTTTTGTTTTGTTTATATATATATATATATATATATTGAAATTTTTTTTACTGTTTTTTTCTTCTTTTCCTCTTTTCTAGACCGTCTTCGTCATCTCTTCTTCTCTTTTTCTCTTCATCTCATCTTCTTCATATCTTCTTCCTTTCGTCATCTCATCTTCTTAATTTTCTCCGATCTGCTTCTCTTCATCTTCTCATTCTTCTTCTCTTCATCTTCTTTTCTTCTTAGTGTCGCCGATCTGCTCCTCCAAGAGTAGATTGACTTATATATTTTTTTTCCTTTTTTCCTTTTGAAAGGTTTTATTTTTGTTTTTGTTTCGGATCACAAAGAGTTTATTAACAAATATATATATATATATATATATATATATTTATTAACATAAAAATATTGGATTTTGAAATTATTTTAAATTTAAAATCACAATAATTCATCAAAGATATTTTATCCGGTTATTATAAGTTATTGGATAATTACTTGGAATGAATTATTGACCTATCTTTTATTCAAATTAAAAAATTACAATATAAAAATTATACAATTTTTGATATTTTTCGGTGAACCTACCAGACGCGTTTTTTCCGTTTTCATTTTCAGAATACAGCTTTCAGTATATGCTACCGGACGCGTTTTTGGATTTCAAAACTGAAACCAAAAACACTGTTTTCATTTCCATTTTTCTTTTCGAAAAATAGTCAACGAAAAACGCTTACAGGACGGAGCCTTAACTTTTTCTATGTTGTTGTATTTTGAGTTGGATTGGTGGGTTATGTTTCATAGGAGAACGATCTCATCTCCATTTTCCAGAATTCTTCTCTTCATAAAAAAGAAGCAAGATTAAAGAAACTGAACATAAAAGACTTATCTAATCTCATGTGCATAAACAGGGATACCAATGCTTCTTCAAGAATTGGATCTTACCAATTTTACTGTGTTTGTGTTGCGTCTCTATTGTCTGATCAGTGTATGTTACACTATAACAATTAGTCATTTTTAGAGTTTGATGGAGAAATTTATATGTTATTAGTACTAGATGTTTAATTTAACAATAATTGCACTAGGTTTTGATAGTAGAAAGAACATTCTATTGAATTCAGACATTACAAGACATACCTTTTGTACTTATTTATAAATGACAGTCTATACAGACTTCAAACAGACTATCATATTATCCGTTTTTGGCTACCATTTATTGAACAAGATTTTTTTCCCTTCTGGTATATGGTAATGAAGCTTAAGATGTTCTATTGGAAATTGATTGTGTTGTGTGTGATTCGTAGTACTTATTTATGAATAATTAACATTGAGACCGAATGAGTATTTCTTGCTTTCGTTCCCGTACTGAGCATGATCCTATTCTCCATTGCAATAGCATGGGTCCTTTGACCGCCTTAATTATGCCGAAACATCAGTGCCTTTATCATTCTATCTTGGATGCATAAACTCAAACACATGGCCTATAATTGAATGAGATAGAGTGGGGAAAGACTTTCATTGAAATCATACCATATAAATTATTATGGTAGCGTCTTTCTATTGGCCTTACGAGTTTTCTTAATATCAATAGCTCTTCTGAAATATTTTTTAGTTGTTTAGTATGCATTCAAGAAAGGTTTTTTTTTTAATATTAAGAAAAAAAAACTCTTTTATGTCTAGCGGGAGAAACTCAAAATTCGAGTTTTTTCTCCAAAGCTCTATTTGACCTAAAAAAGAAACAAATTGACTAAAATGCCCTCATATTATTTTATATATTTCATTACATCCTTTTTTATTAGATTTTTTTTTCTTTGTTTTGTTATTCATCACTATTAAAGCTCTTTAATAGACATATAACCTGGTAATATACTAACATAAAGTACTTTTTTAATTGAATACCAAATATCATAGAGTTTTTTTGTTGTTGTTGTTAAATGTTCTACGGTAAAATATCAAATTTTAGAAGTTTTATTTGAAAAGTTATTCCAAACACATTTATAGTTTCTGACTCATAATCTAAAGTCGCAAACATCTCGAACACACGACCTATATAGAGTGGGGAGATGGAATGAAGTTTTGTTACAACATGAGGGCATTTTTGTCCTTATGAACCTATTATGGCTAGAATAATATGGGGAAAAAAATCAGAACTAGCCCCTAGTAACATTGGGGATTTGTTTCTAACTATGTATGAAAATTTAATTATTTATAACCTTGTTTTAAGCAATTACCGAAACTCCTCCGTGTAAAAACACTCTCTAAACCATCTCTCATCTCTCGTCTCTCTCTTATCTCACATCAACAGCGCCATCGTTGAAGAACGGCGTCGTCTGGACATCATGCGCGATGCTTGGGTATTTTTGTAATTTTGGTTATGGACTGAAAAATAAATTTTGAAATGTGATTATTAATGGTTAAACTTTCGTATGCAGTTTAAAAACAATTTTTGCATATTTTATGTGGTTATTTTTGACAATTCTATCAAATTAATAATGAATAATATTATGGGTAGTTTGTTTTTTGAACTTTTTTTTTCATTTTTATAAATAGTCGGTGCCGGCTATTGGGCAAAGAAACCAAAGCATGAGTTTAGGGTCTCAAAAAAAGGTAAAAATTTAGGGGCCTCATTTATGATAAATTTTGATAATATTATTAAAAAAAATTTAATTACTGAACAAAATATATTGAGGGACCTCTTTTTCTTTTGTTATTATTACTGTCTAGAAAATAAATTTTTTTTTAAAACCTAGAAAATAGGATAATATTAATAATATTATAAATTATTTATTAAATAGGTAACCGTGGGAAATCATTATTATCACTAAATATCCATAACCCACTTTTTAAACATTTTTATTATCCCCTTAAAAAAACATTTATATTATTAAAAAATCCCTTAAACTTCTCCCCATTTATTTTTTACTATTTAAAAATTATCTATATATATTAAAAAAATCCATTTATCCACAACAATCAAATACATCACTACAACTATAACTCTTTTTCGCTAAAAGTTTTTATTCTTATAGCTTACAAGTTAAATCTCTGCAATCATTTTTTAAATATATTATTTATATAATCTATTTATTTTTAAGAAGAGCTAAAGAGATTACAATAGGTAAAATTCAAATTTAAAATATTAGTTTTTATTTTAATTTTTCTAATTGGTTGATAAATCAAGTGGTTTATTTTCATTTGGTTACTACTTATTAATTGTGTTGTTTATCTATTACAAATTATATTGCAAGAAGAAAATTTTCAATTGCAATTTAGTTGGAGTAATCGGGTTTTATCGTTTATTTTTTCTTTTTTTAGTTATAAATTGCTTTATCTTTAAATATATATTATCTTTAATTATATTTTGTATTAAAAATTACTGCAAGAAAATTTGAGTCTGATTTTCAGAAACGTCAAAAGAAAAACAGATGAATTGATTGAGTATCAAAATGAAGCAATAGATAAGTTTGTTGTTAATAAAAATCATGAAAAGTTAATTTTTATTTATATTTTTTAATTATATATATATATATATATATATATATATATATATATAATTGAGGCCCTTTTTTCCTCCCTTAGGGCCTCAATATGTCTTACGCCACCTTGTAAGTAGTCAAACTATTGAAAAATGCAAAAAAAAATAAAAAAAGTTAGAACGAAAAATTAAAAATCTTAACTCATCACATAACACCAAATTATTGAATTATATTTGAATATTTTTCCAAAACCATCTTCTTAAAATTATTATATTTCCAATTTTATCTCAATTATATACCCTATAAATTTTCAATCATCATATGTTTCTAATAATTCGTTATTTTGAAAAGTGATTTAACCATGTATTTTTTTTATAAATTAAAAAGAATTAATTTAATTTTGAATTATATGAAATTAATATTTTCAAAATATTATTAAATAAAAAAATATTTTACTTATTATTAACAATCAAGAAAATTAATTGATAAAATATTGTTAATGGTTAGAAAATTTTGTTTTAGAAATTATGAAAAGATTTTGTGTTTAGTTGTATTATAATTCATAACAAATAGTGTAAGGTACAAATATCAAATTATTTAATTATGATAATATATATGAGGCTCGCAAACAAACAAACAAACAAGTTGGCAATCGTCCTCTCTCTCAGATATTTTTAATTTTTGGGGATTGGTTTGGTCCTCCTCACTGGTTCGTTATCTTCAACATAAAATCTTCTCTTACTCAATTTTAACACACACTGACACTGCTCTTTTTACGTGTTCATGTAATGTAAAGTCTACTCCTCATTTTATCTCTGTTTATTGTTGCTTCATCAAATTTACTTTGTTCTGGCAAATAGCTTTCATTTTCAACTTATGATGTTTTTGGTATTCTGTTTATACTGATAGCCATTACTCATATGTTTGTATTTGTGTTGCTCTGAAGTAAAACTTTCAATGAAAGAATTCTATTGGTAACTTTTTATATTAATTTTGATTGAGGTTTTGTAGGTTGATTGCTGGAAACACACTGAATTATATAGTGATAGAACCAATTAGAAGCTGCAAGAGTCATTATTTTAGATGGAGAGCAAGCAGTTCTAGTGGTGTTTCTGTTACCAAGTACAACCGCGATGGCTTTTTCATTGACAAACGTGGCGAATTGAGAAACTTTAATCACAAAAAGCTCTCCAGGAAACGATGTAATGCAAAAATTCATGTCATTATTTAAGTAAGTGTGTGTGTGTGTGTGTGTGTGATAATTACATACTTGTCTCGTGTAGGTGGTTCTTTGAGGGGAAAAGGATGGAAATATGGATCCGGGTTTGTGGATGGAATTTTCCCTGTGTTGAGCCCCATTGCCCAGCAGATTTTGAAATTTGTACAACATCAAGTGGATTTCAATATAATTTGTGATTCTTTTGACACTCTGCCTCCAACTCATACCACATGGGATGATCTTATTAATGTTGCTGTTCAACTGCGTTTGAACAAACAATGGGATCCTATTGTCTTGGTAAGAAACTTGTTTTTTTTTTTTTATATATATATAAAAATATTCTCAGGATACTGTAAATGCATTGCAGACTCTTATTGGTATTTTAGTTGTCTATTGTGAAATGTGCCATGTTTTTTACAATTTCGTTACAAGTATGTTGATATAACATGTGTTGGAAATGACAAAAGTAAGAATATGAAGTTGGATGGTTACAATCACTTGAATCTTCTTAGCATGGTTAAATGTTGTAACACTAACAAGCATTCCAGATATGTCACTGGATATTGAACAGGAGCTCCTACCGGGCAGACGTAATATGCTTCAATTTGCTTATAGATGTGTACGGACAGAAATCTTTATACAAAAAGGCTGAATCAACTTATTTAGAACTTGTTGAAGCCCGATGTATTCCTACGGAAGATACTTATGCTCTTCTTATAAAGGCCTACTGCAAATGTGGGCTGCTAGAGAAAGCTGAAGCAGTCTTTACTGAGATGCGAAAGTATGGCCTTCCCCCAAGTATGTTCTCATATCAATTGTGATCACTTCTTTCTTTGTTTGATAATATTTTCAGAGGAAATATTTTAATTGCCTTGGATATTGAAATTTTTATTAATTCTACACATTTTATGTACTTTGGTGTGCACCAAGTATAATGTAAATTCATGCAGAAAAATCATTGATTTTATTCAGGTGCAATTGTATACAATGCTTATATTGATGGACTAATGAAGGGAGGAAACACCCAAAAAGCTGTAGAAATCTTTCAAAGGATGAAGCGAGATAGCTGCCAGCCATCTACAGAAACTTATACATTGATGATCAACTTATACGGGAAGGTGGGCGTAAGCGTAATTTGAGAATAATCATGTAAATAGTGGCTCCTTTCCATCTCATTATAGCTCGATCTCATTGAGAATCAGTAGATAAAATTGCTGCCATTGACCCTAAATCTTTACTTTATAGTTTGGTTTCTCTCCATGGTTTGAAATTAATATATGCACATTCTATTGTGCAGGCAAGCAAATCGTATATGGCCTTCAAGTTGTTTAATGAAATGAAAACTCATAAGTGTAAACCGAATATCTGCACATATACTGCTCTAGTGAATGCATTTGCTAGGGAGGGCCTTTGTGAGAAAGCAGAAGAGATATTTGAGAAGCTGCAACAAGCTGGGCATGAACCGGATGTGTATGCTTATAATGCTCTAATGGAAGCTTACAGGTTAGACATCATGTACAGATCTATGATGTCTCTATTATCTAGATTACTACTCTTAAAGTCATTAGAAATATACTTCAGCTGCTGAATTATATAAGAAAGTATATCACAGATATAAGGAAATTCTTGAAAAAAAATATCAGATTCAAACATTAAAATCAGGTCGGTGCATTCAAACTCTTAATGTCCTTTATGAAATGATGGATACACGTTTTTATCATTTTGAGTGTACTGATGGTTCCTGTTCAACTTTTAGGCTCTGTTTTGAATAGTATTCGAGCCTGCATTTGGTCATGCAAGTTTCAGCTCCATATATTACTTAGATGTGAGGCTGTAGTTATGACAATAGAGCCTTTACTGCTACATTGAGATTTGTTGCAATTCAGTAACTTATTCCAGATTGAGTTCTCATATTTGATGAGTAATATTTTGGAAAGCCTTAGTCGATGAATATATTAAGGATTTGACAGTGTAGGCTTGGTAGTCTAGAAGTATTTATATATAGTTGGCTGTGGTTCACAACCCACTTGCCTTGCCACGAATGCTCAGCTTTGCTTCATTGGCTGTTGTTATTATTACGCTGATGTTTGCTAAGGTGCATCTTGTGACATTAACTACAATTGTGATCTTGTAATGCAAGTAAAAAGGTCAAGAATATGGGGGAAAAAGAACGGTTGATGCTTATGTAAATGAAAGCAAATTAGTCTCTGCCTTTAGTAACCCTGCTCTGAGTAGATGTGATCTAGGGAAACATAAAAGAACAAAAAGAATGATAAGGCAGTAATTACCTTTGAATCATACCGAATTTTTATGCGATAGTATTGCAGTGGGGTATGTTATTAGGTCCATTTACTAGAATATTGAAGTGACTTAAACTAGTGGGGTATAATGTGAATTAAAAAGGAAGTATACGTGCTTTAGAAACATAGATGAACTCGTTTTTATATGTGAAACAAGCATAAAATGATGTCGTATCCAAATGGTGCAGTATTGCCTACTCTTGTAAGATGTAAATGATCCAATTACTGTAACTAATAATCCATTAGAATGTGACCATTAGAATATAATCCTGCCGGAGAAAAGTGCTGGTGAGTTCTGTCAAAATGTTATTTAACTAGAGCATGTGCTTCCTGCCTTAGGGGAATAATTACTATGCTCAAAAATTTATTCTGGAATAGGCAATGTGAAAATTTTGTAATTGTCTCTAAATTAATTCCTCGTCGAAATTGTATCCAAATGCATACCTCTTTGACTCTCTTGTCTTGACAGTCGTGCAGGTTATCCTTATGGGGCTGCCGAAATTTTTTCGCTCATGCAGCATATGGGTTGTGAACCAGATAGAGCTTCATATAATATCATGGTAGATGCATATGGTAGAGCAGGGCTTCATGAGGGTACTAATACTCTTAACTTCAAACTGAAAATAATTTTTGTTCGATTGAATTTCCTTGGCTTATTAGTCCTCTGCATAAATTCTTCAGGAATCAATACCATCAGCTATGAAAATCCTATCAAAAAACGAAGGACAATTTTGTAGTTCACTCTTATTTATTTATTTTTTTTCTGCTAATTTACCTCTCTCAGTTTGTTTTGCTTTTCTTTTTGTTTATTAGATGCACAAGCTGCTTTTGAAGAGATGAAGCGACTAGGAATAACACCTACAATGAAATCACACATGCTACTATTATGTGCTTACTCGAAATCTGGCAATGTAGCTAAGTGTGAAGACATTTTAAACCAGATGCACAAATCCGGGCTCAAACCGGACACTTTTGTTCTCAATAGTATGCTGAACCTGTATGGTAGATTAGGCCAATTTGATAAAATGGAGGAAGTGTTGACTGCAATGCAGAAAGGATCATATGGAGCCGATATCAGCACGTACAACATCTTGATCAACGTATATGGACGTGCCGGATTCTTTGAAAGAATGGAAGAGCTGTTCCGGTCACTTGTGGCCAAAAGATTGACACCTGATGTTGTGACTTGGACTTCTCGGCTTTCAGCCTACTCTAGAAAGAAACTGTACACAAGATGCTTAGAAATATTTGAAGAAATGATTGATGCTGCTTGTTACCCAGATGGAGGAACTGCAAAAGTACTTCTCTCAGCCTGTTCAAGTGAAGATCAAATTGAGGAGGTCACTACATTGATAAGAACAATGCACAAAGATGTAAGGACTGATTTGCCAATTTAATGGAATTTTGACTTGTTATATTTAGATCATAGGATGATAGGAATAACTTAATATGTTATAAAATGATTTGGAAATAGTATGATATGATATGGTACATGCAAATTATAGTATCTGTACATACAGTAAATATCAGACTCTATTTAATTACATGAACCGATTGTCCCGGTAATATACATAAATTATGTATCTAGATTAATTTATGATTTTATTAGGTATTTCATAAAAAAAAAATTTATTGTGAAACTACTAGACTACTAGTATTAAACTGATACTAGTTATAAGTCAATGAAAAAATAAGGCAGATTGCTTTTACTGATTCAGTTGAGATTAGTTTCATCTATTAAATTATGTAACACAGACTAGCTCCAATTAAGCACAACTAAATGGCCTGCAAAAACATCAAACATCCTTAGTTTCCTTAGCTCCCAATCCATTCTGCTATGGTGCTTCTTTTTGTTGCTACCTCTTCTGCTGCCAGTTCCACGATCAATAATTCTATAATACCCTTATGCCTATGGAGAGGCACTGCATGTGGTTGTCGACAACGTAGAGTCTGCTGATTATCACGAGTCGTACAACTGAAGGTTCGAGGTTTGCGATTTGCACCCGTTCTTGTGCACAAGAGAGAGCTAACCACGTATATACTACATATACGTGTTTTCCCTAATCATGTGGGATGTACATTTTTCCCTACATAACGGGTTTACTTTGAGACTCAATTTCTCATTCACCCATTAATTATTTTGGGAGTTTGAGTATACCAATTCGAT
Organism: Dipteronia sinensis; assembly: GCA_033220585.1. Classification (NCBI taxonomy): domain Eukaryota; kingdom Viridiplantae; phylum Streptophyta; class Magnoliopsida; order Sapindales; family Sapindaceae; genus Dipteronia; species Dipteronia sinensis. Next base: position 28,840,995 of record CM065644.1, on the reverse strand, counting down.
GTTCTCACGAATGAGAATTCGAATATATTTTGATATTCCAATTTCATGGAATCAATCATACTTAAATAATGCTCTCGAAATGTGTGTTCATCACTATGGAGTCATTCTATACCCCTATTCACTCGCATGCTTCATAGTTCATACACATACACAGGTAACACGGCTGTGTTACTACTGCCGTTGCTTTGTCTCTGACTCTGTGTATTGCCATTATACGCACACACACATGCACATATTGCTACTTTTGCTAATGCTGACCATATATAACTGCATTGAAATCAAGCCACACTAGGGCACCATATGCCAACAGTCTTAACTTAGCTCAAAATGAACTATCCGGTATGGTTCCTCCTTCGATTTATAGCAAGTACAATATAATTGATCTCTTAAAGTGTTAAAACAGAAGATTTAAGCTCTAATGACTTTTTGGATGACTCAAATATGCTCAAAAATAAAGGAAAGTTTTTGCTTCTTCTTCGATAGCTTGAAGCTTTATAAAAATAAAAGTTAAATTAAACATGTTAGAATTTTCATTAATGTTTGATATCATCAAAATTATTCATTAAAGCCTTAAGCTAACAAATACATTTATGAAATTCCCAGGTAAGAAATAGCGGTCTCACTCATTCTATCAATTAATTATTTTGCTAAGAAATCCATATAGGATTGTTTGGCTATGATGTTTTTTTGAAATAAGAATTCATGGTTGCTTTTTTTTCTTCTTCTTCTTGAAATTCAAGTCTAGATGGATTTCATCTATAATTTGTCATAATACACTTAAAAGTTATTGGGTTAAATTCTTATATTACAACAAGAAATTATTTGATTTCATATATGTTTTGAATAAATTTTCTTATGGGTACAATTGCATAAAATGATTTGCGTACCTACTCATTGTTCTCGGAAACTCTATGAGCATAAATCTTAATTTTCCATGTAAATTATTTACATGGGGTCAAAAAATAAATAGCACTATTTGGGGTGGGTGTTGTGCAAATATCACCACATTACTAATTCATGTTTAAAAGGCACCAATATAGGTGTCCAGACAAAAATACCCCTTCCAAGTGAGTTTTTGTCGTTTTCAAACCTAGTGAGAAAAACCAGAGAGAGAAAACATCTCTTGGAAAAAGAACCGGCGTTGGAAGATCAGTGGTTTTCCGTCTGAAAAAGACGTCGAAGTAACCGGCGGTAGGACAACAGTGTTTATCGGGTGTTCAGACAAGAGCATCTTCAATCGACGGTAAGTTGAGTAAGATTATGTTGTTGATTTTGTTTTTAATAAGTTCATGTTTGATGTTGGTTGTTGATTAAACTTGTAGATTAGGTTTGTTTGTTGATCTGAGAATGGTTGTGGGTTAGGTTAGGGTTTGTAAATCCGTTGAAGATCTGGGTTCCCGAGCTTTTTCAAGGTGATTCCGAGCTTTTTTCAAGGTTTTTCGAGCTTTTGAAGAGGTTTTTTCGAGCTTTTTAAAACGTTTTCAGAGCTTTTTCTGGGTTTTCGAGCTTTTTCAAACTGGTTCCGAGCTATTTGAAAATGCCCGAGCTTTTTGAAACTGTTCTCGAGCTATTTTAAAATGTGGCCAAGCTTTTTAAAACAATTTCCGAGCTTTTTGAAACAGTGCCCGAGATTTTTTAAACAGCCCGAGCTTTTTTAAACAGTGTCCGAGCTTTTTTAAACAGTTTCCGAGCTTTTTGAAACTGAGTCCGAGCTTTTTCAAACAGTTGCCGAGCTTTTTTAGACAGTCCGAGCTTGTTAAAACTGAGTCCGAGCTTTTTGAACAGTCCGAGCATTTTCAACACGTGTCCGAGCTTTTTGAAACAGTTTCCGAGCTTTTTGAAACAGTTTCCGAGCTTTTTGAAACATTTTCCGAGCTTTTTTAAACTGAGTCCGAGCTTGTTAAAACTGAGTCCGAGCTTTTTGAACAGTACGAGCATTTTCAACACGTGTCCGAGCTTTTTGAAACAGTTTCCGAGCTTTTTGAAACATTTTCCGAGCTTTTTTAAACTGAGTCCGAGCTTGTTAAAACCGAGTCCGAGCTTTTTCAACAGTCCGAGCATTTTCAACACGTGTCCGAGCTTTTTGAAACAGTTTCCGAGCTTTTTGAAACAGTGTCCGAGCTTTTTAAAGCTGAGTCCGAGCTTTTTCAACAATCCGAGCTTTTTCAAACTGTTACCGAGCTTTTTCAAACTGTGCCCGAGCTTTTTTTATGAGTCCGAGCATTTTCCAACTGTGTCCGAGCTTTTTTCACACTGTCCGAGCGTTTTCAATATGAGTCCGAGCTTTTTGAAACTGCTTCTCTGCTATTTTATATTATTATGTCCTAGCCTTTTACAGTTTACTGATGCATTCTTTCTGTGAAAATGCAGATGGGTAGTGAACTAAAGGATTTGCTTAAAACTCCAGAGGATGAATGGTACGATGGAAAAATCACTCGGCATGACCATTTCAGCGACCTTAAAGATATCGACGTCGCACTAGACAGTGTACCAGAACAATTCAAGGTCGAAGACCGACGTCGGTATACAGAGTCTTGTTTTGGTCATTTCCTTAGGATGGATCAGGGGATGAAGTTTTCGGGTAGCGTAGTCCATCAACTGCTATTGCGTGAGCTACATCACGATGGGCCGCAGGATAAGATGAGATTTATGTTAGGTACTCGTTCGGTCCGGTTCTCCAAGGTTGAATTCTGTCTGATCACCGGATTGAAGTTTGGAGTGATTCCTGACACGACGAGGTATGAAATGGTTCAGAACGGGATACAACAACGGTATTTCAATGGTGCAGCTGATGTGGATTATGAACAGCTGAGAGCTGTTCTACGGATCGGTGTATTTGAGGAGCAGTACGATGCTGTGAAGCTATGCCTCCTTTATATGCTAAACTGGATATTGATGGGGTTGGACGAGAGAGAGAAAGTTCCATTATGGCAGATCCGGCTAGTCGAGGACTTGGACGCTTTTGATGCATTCCCGTGGGGTGCCCACGTGTATAGACAGTCCATTATTGGATTCAAGAATGCCTTAAACGGTCGACGTGTGCGGTATGAGAGACGACAGCAGGAAAAGGGCGTTGACGTTCACACGGTGGAGACGTACAACATTTACGGTCTAGCTCACGCACTGTTGGTGAGAATTTAGAATTTGTATCGTTTGAAAACCTTAAATTTTTTTTCCATGAGTTACAGAATAAATGATTGGATTCTGAATAACTTGTTCTTTTACATAGGTATTTGCGTATGAGGTTATCCCCGAGCTTGGGACCCGATTTGGGACTCGTAGGGAGATTGAGTTGTCCCCCCGTATTCTGAAATGGCAGTTGCAAAAGCAACCAAGGTCGGACAAGCTGGACAAAAAAATTTTCTTAGCCAGGGTAAGGATCTATTGTGTTAAAGTGTTTACATATTACGATTATACAAATAGAATGGTCTAACCAAGATTTCAGATGTTTGCGAGGACTGCACTGGTGCCGACAGCAGCTGAGAGGGTTGCACGGTACTACGAGGGCATAAATGAGGGAGGCAGTCTATATATGGCTGCCGATGGACACGACGGCTCGGTACCGGATCCCTTACATCATACGACTGCCGGACCCAGTCATACTGAGGGTTCCGACCATGAGTTTGGCGGTGGGAGTCCCCTCAAGCACAGGCTGGATACGGAGGGTTCGGACCCGGAGTTTGTCACTGGGAGTCCTCTTAGGCGCAGACAGGTTCGCTTTGCGATGCCCGGTGGAGTACATTCACGAGAAGACGTTGGAGGGCATCGCCAGGTATGTAAAAAATGGTGTAATGCATTATTTATGTTGAAACAAGTGTTGGGTTTTAGTACTGACAATAATGATTTTGTTTCAGGATCGTTTGGAACGAAAAATCCAAGATGTGATGGATGCAGTCGATGCGTTACGGGAGGATATCCGGAAGAGTGATCGGGAACGAGATAGGCAGCATAGGGAGGTGATGGACTTTCTCCGGGGGCGGTCGGGTTCGACATCACAGTCTGGCAGGGATGGTCCACCCTCCCATGATCAAGACTCTCCCCGTACAGACAGAGACGGAGGGACAGACCCAGCCACCAGACCTACGACGGAGGCTGATGGACCTCAGACGCAGGGTCCAACAGCTGGAGATACAGTACGAGACCAGCAGATGCAAGTCCCTGGTGGCACGGATACAGGAGTATTTGGGGAGACAGTTACCCAGGCGATATTAGAGTATCCGTTGCTTATGGAGGTACAGGATGTGGATCCTCCTGTTTATATCCAGGACCACACAGCGGACCCGTTCAGTCCACTGGGTCAGAGTCCCTCCTCCCGTACAGTCCACACTCCTGACCTGACCAGGCGATCTATAAGGAGCACCCCTGCGGTCCATCCGATACCGCTCTCCTCTACTCGATCCCGTCACACCTCACCCCCTAGTGACACTGCCAGTCCATCCCGACACAACCCATCCCACCGGAGCCCTCGACGTGATCCACGGGGATAGAGTTCCTCCTCCCAACACCCCCCAGTCCACAGTCAACATAGGCAGCAGCGGATGCGCAAACGAGGCTGGCAGTTGATGAGCCCATACACTGACCCCTGTCGGCCGAAGAGGCCAAGGACACTGCCCATGTCATCAGCACATACATTCAGGCCCAATGGATTGGTAGACGCTGACCAGCTTGCGGCTTACAAAGCCTACAAGAGGAACGTGACGGGGGAATTGTAAGTATTAAAATATTGTGAATTTATTTTGAAACACCTAAGTTAAATTAGTTGTTTTCCTAAATAATTGAAAATTACGCAGACGTGATGTGGATCTGATGACCCCCGTGCCTGTGACTTGGTTCCACCGGTTGCAAACCAACTTTATGGAGTTGGAGGACACGGTACTTTCCTTACTTTGATTGTATTTTAAGTTTGTTTAACTTATGGAAGAATACTAACAATGTATAATGTTTATATTGTCAGCATATGGACGCGTACCTGCATATTTTACGGAAGCGTCAGCGAGCATTCCCCACTGTCTACATTTAGAGGATGAACCTACTAGATTCTCAGTTCTATGTAAGTGTTTCAAATGTACTGTTTTCACACGTCTGTTTGTTGTGTTTCATCCTGTTTCTAACGTTTTAGTTCGTTGTCTATTTTCAGTCAATGCTGGAGTTTCAGTGGCGGAGAATCATGCCTCGCGATGCTGTGGGCAAAGCCCCAAAAAACTGGTCTGTGTTGAAGTACAGGTGGTCCCCTGAAGATCTGATGACGGTACGTGGATTGCTCCTGGTAGGGAACCGACCATGGCACGAGGTTGACGCGGTGAGCAAAATACAGTTATGGTTTCAATGTGTTTAATTAAAAATTCTTATTTTGACCATAACAATATCTTGAACACTTGGTATAGGTCCTTATTCCGTGCAACATTGGTGGCCAGCATTGGCTCGTGGCCAGCGTTGACCTTACTGTCGGGAAGATCCACCTGCTAGACCCGTTCAGACAGGAAGTCCCCCTACAGATCAGGAAAGAGCAGGTCGCTCCATTGCGGTGGTTTCTACCCTCGATGTTGCATCAGGTGGGCTTTCACGATGCCAGACCAACGGGCGAGGCGAAGTACGAGAAGCGGAATAGGCCCTTTGGGGTAAGCATGGTGTCTACAACGCATGTGCCCCAACAGACTAGAGGGTATGACTGTACGAACATCATTTAAACTTTAAGTTTTTTTTATTCAACTTCTATTGTAACGGTTGTTCATGTGCTGAGTCGCAGGGGTAACTGTGGTGCTCATACCTTGAGATTGATGGAGTACGTACTGGCGAACAGGATGACGTTCGACTGGTCAGAAGAAGATATGTGCACCATACAGGAGAAGATGGCTGTGGAGATTTTTTGTAACTCCAAGCCACATTAGATGTTGTAGTTGTCGATGTACAAACAATTATAGTAATGAACTTTCAAATTATAAATTTTTTGTTTAAAATTTAAAGTGTTTTCATTTACAAGTACACCACACGCATTTCATATCATACAATAACACAAGTAATAATTAACACCCCAACTTAATTAAACAATAAGTATGAACGGCTCGGTTCACTCCTCGGCAGATTCCTTGTGTGGGCACGTCTGTTTGTTATGTCCAACTTGATGACATACGCTACACTTGCGACGGTATTCCTCGGAAACAATTCTGCTCGGACCTTCATTAATCAAGGGCGGATTAGAACACCTTCTGCTATTATGACCTGATTGTCCACATCTTCTACACGATTGGGTGGTTGTCCTCTTGGAAGACGATGCATGTCGACCCTCCATTGGGCGACCTGATTGTCTCTTGGTCTTTGGATTTAAAACCACCCGCTCAGCGATGTCGGACGGCACTACCCATGAAGAAGGATGGCCAACAGGCATAATAGGAACTGAGTATGCATCAATAAGTGTCTGTCTCTTGTAGTAGTCCGAACACAGCGATGTGAAATCCAAGTTCCGCTCCCTGCAAAACCAATGAAAAAAGTGACATTCACGCTTGCTTAATATAGGGTATAATTGTATACTGTTAATGTACCTTGCCGCTGCGAGTGCGTGAGAACACGGAAAATGATCCATTTGGAATTTGTTGCATGTGCATGTCTTCCGGGCTAAGTCAACAGTCCACTGTTTTCCGGACCGTTTGACAGAGAAAATGTTCCAGTCCACTAGATTGACGGTCATATAACCGCACTTCTCGACCCGTTGTAGCATCACAAGATGTGATGCGTCGGTCAACTGATGACGCATGGACTGTGCAACTCGATGTCGATCGTGAAATCAACGCTGTAACATATTCCTAATGAACTCTGCCAATGTCAACATAGGGAGTTGTCGTGCGAATTTAAGGCATGAGTTTATGCACTCTGCAACATTTGTTGTCATCACCCTGAACCTTCGTTAGGGACAGTGTACACGAGACCATTTGTGTGGACCGGCAGATTCAACATAATCGAAAGCATTCTTGTGCAGGTTACGTAACTCACCCATGTACCGGTTATATTTGAATTCAGTGTACGCTCTAGCGGCTTTGCCCATTAAGCTGGCAACATCTTTTCTGTGGAATCGCTTCTTCACATTTTCAGCAAAGTGCCAACAACATATGGTATGGGTTGCATAAGGGAACACTTTAGAAATCCCTGCTTCAATGCTTGCATGTCGATCGGAAATAAAAACCAAATCATCTATATGACCAAGGGCACCCTTCAAGCAATCCAAAAACCATTCCCATGAAAGGTTGTTTTCAGAGTCGCCGTACCCAAAAGCAATTGGATACACCTGTTCGTTTCCATCTTGGGCAGTTGCAACAAACATTGTACCCCCGAATCTTCCCTTCAAATGGGTACCATCAACTGCAATAACCGGACGCATGCACCTCTGAAAACCTCTAACTGAGGCCCCTAATGACATGAAAAAGTAAAGGAATTTACCGTCGTCAGCGTACTGTAAGTCAGTGATTGTGCCGGGATTTTGTTGTTCCAGCACGTAACCAAAAGACGGCAGTAGTTGGAAGGTTTCTTCATGTGTCCCATAGGTCAGTGACAATGCATAATGCAAGGCTTGATATGCCTTACTGTACATGATTTGGATGCCATACATTGTTTTCATATCGGCGATTATATCCTTGGGACGCAAGAGACGACCATCTTGTTGTTGAAGTCTAGGTGCAACCACTTCTCCAATTATAATTGCACTAGCTTGTCGGTGGGGACGGTGAATCTCCTCCAATGGACAATTGTGTTCATTGACAAAACTTCTTACTTGGAAGTACGTCCCTTCATCTTTTCTCACCGCTCTTAATTTCCATGTACAGTTGTCAATCAAACAAACAAGATGTAACGTTGTCTTATTGGACCTTTTCACCTTCCATTCGAAGTTTCGCCGCATTGCAAAAAGGCCAACTAGTCTCTTCAGATCCTTTTTTGTCAGAAAGAACTGACCTTTATAAATCATGCATGTAGGTTCTTCTGCTACCAAGGTTGTGCTTCTACCAATCCCAAACGAGTATGAATCTGCTCCGGGAATAACCCACGTTGTGGTATTATCAAAATCATCTGTAGATACATTATGCCGGACCTTGGAAGTACCAGGCATATCTGCTCCAGTGCAACTAACTCCTTCTACACGTCTTCCACGTCTTTGAATTTGGACATGATCTTCATCAGTGTTCTCTACATGATCAACCAGATCAATATTTGCCTCATTATCCACCTCCTGGTTAGGCCCAAGGTTCGGTTCAGTGTTCTCCTCATTGTACATTTCATTGTATTGCTCATTGTACCGCCCATCATTCATCTCAAATCGACAACCAAACACATCGTCGAATTGAGGTTCACAAACATCTGCATGGTCGACCACTACCGGTTGGACAGCACATATGTTTTCCCCACCTTCAGTGGCACTCCTTTGTGTGAACACTTGGTTGCTACCGCTAGCGGATCCAAATGGTTGGGTATTTTCAGGAGCAGGAATATCATTCCGTATCACATCTCCAGTTGCCCTCTCAATTAGACTAACACATACTTGAGGGATCACCCGATCTTCCCCTAGCATAAACTGAACATCATCGTCATTTCTTACAAATGTGCGACATGTAGCGCCAGGAACGATTGATATTGACTATAGATCAACATTGTATTTGTTTACATCATACTTCACAACGGTATGCACGATCGACATCAATTCTTCGTAACTCATATTCTTTGACACATACATTCCTTGGTTGTCGGATCCAACAAACCTCTGACTTCCGTCGGGTAACTGCTCCCATCGACCGTTGTAAGATATTACTATTCTCACCCGATTCATTCTCCTGTAACATTCATCACCACAAACCATTATGACAAACATAAAAGCTATGGAAAATGCTCAGAGCCTTTTAAAATAGTTTCTGAGGTTTTTACTATGATCTCCGAGCTTTTAATAAAGGTTCCAACCTTTTTTCCAAAGATCTCAAAAGAGCCGAGCTTTTTTACAAAGTACAGAGCTTTTTACAAAGTCTCGAGCTTTTTTACAAAGTCCCGAGTTTTTTCACAAAGTCCCGAGCTTTTTTACAAATTCCCGAGCTTTTTTACAAAAGTCCGGAGTTTTTTCACAAAAGTCCCGAGCTTTTTTACAAAAGTCCCTAGCTTTTTCACAAAGTCCCGAGCTTTTTTACAAAAGTCCCGAGCTTTTTCACAAAGTCCCGAGCTTTTTTACAAAAGTTCAGAGCTCTTTCACAAATTCCCGAGCTTTTTTACAAAAGTCCCGAGCTTTTTCACAAAGTCCCGAGCTTTTTTACACAAGTCCCAAGCTTTTTCACAAAAGTCCCGAGCGTTTTTACAAAGTCCCGAGCTTGTTTTCTAAAAGCTCGAGCTGTTTTACAAAGTCTCGAGCTTTTTTCAAGTCTCCGAGCTTGTTTTCTAAAGGTTCGAGCCTTTTGTCCAAAGGCTCGAGCTTTTTCAAACAGGCTCCGAGTTTTTTCAAACAGTGTCCGAACTTTTTAAAACAGGCTCTGAGCATTTTCAAACAGGCTCCGAGCTTTTTATTAACAGGTTCGGAGATTCAAATTTCACAGATTCAATATTCACAAAACCAGTTTCATGTTTACAAAAGGAACGTTTTTAAAAAATGAAGGATAAAAAACAGTATTTCAGACAAACATATTACCTTGTTGTGCTTACTGAAGAACGTTGAGTAGAGTAGTTTTGAAATTTATTGTAGAGAGAGAAAGAGAGGAGTTCCTGCCTTCAGTGTTTCAAGTGTGGAGATGGAAGTACAGAGACAATTAAAAATTGATTATTTAAGGGCAATTTTGGTAGTTCACCAAAATATGTGCCTTTTAAACATAAGTTATTAAACCGGTGACGTTGGTGCAACAGCGAGACAAAAAGGTGACATTTCTCACCATTTCCCCTTATTTACATCCTCTTTCAGGAATATTTAATTCTAACATCTAATTAAATATTCTTTTCTTCTATAATTGTATTCGAGTGTTATATCTCTCACACTTATATAACATTAAGGTTGTGAATTCGAGTCATGTTCTCCTTCTCAAATCCCGAATTAATTGTAATAATTTAAAAAAATTTATTTACATCTAGAATACAATGAGGTGTGTATATATATATATATAAAATGCATAACAATGAGGATTAAATTGGTTGATTAGTTGTAAATGCAATATATAGGGTGTACCTAATCGTTAGATTTATCCATAAAAAGATTTGAAGGTTTTGGTTTTAAAAAACCAATTGGACGGTACTAATTGTATTGTTTTTTTTAAGTACTATATTAATTCGAGGGTGTTTTAGGAAGGAAGGGGAGTACATGAACTGTATTGTTAATTGTTAATTTACAGTTATGTGAAAGAGAAAGTTAGTATTTTTTTGTTCTTTTAAATTATTAATTTTTATATACCCTATGATTGAAATCTAAAAACTAGAAATAGATATAGCAATTATACAATCTCTAAATAGTAGCTACACCTTAATTTAAATTCATAATCAAGAGTCTCTTTGGCCCAATGGGCTTTATATCATTGACCCAATTCCATGCATTATGTCTGCAACCTGATAGGCTCTTTTAAACCCCCAAATTCCTTGAACCGATAGGTTGATATATAAATTGAGATACGATCATACAAAATTGCAATATTTAATTTTTTTTACGGATATTGTGACCGATGAAACTAATTAATACACCAATTTTGATAAGTACACAAATTTCTAAAATTTAAAAAATAAATATTACTATAAACATCCATCATAATGCTAATAATACCCATATTGAAATGAATTTATTCATTTTTAATACATTTTATTATAAGCCGTCTTAAATTATTAACACATTACACACCCAATTTATATATAAACAAATTATATTATTTTTCGAGTCAAATCATTTTATAATGATTATCCAATTTACTTTTGGAAATGTATCGTAGGTGTTTTATGAAATGGAAGATGTAGACCTATATTGTATATAAAATCAAGAGATTTTCAATGTGAGATTCTCTTATATATATATAACCATCTTTATAAATAAATAAATAAAATCATTGATATCTTACGCAATCTTTAAAAAATATATATTTTATTTATTGATATATTTCATAACTTGATATAAAAGAAAGAAAAAAAAACGTAAAATAATACCTACATTTGTATGATCATGGTCTTTTGGATTTGTTTTTCATTACTTTGTTATATGATAATCATGTGATGATAAAAAAATTTGATACTTGAAATAAAATTAGAGTTTAATTAGAGTTTTTCATAAGTTTTTTTTTAATAAAGAGAAATAGTTAAAGATATTGATGTAATTAATGAGTGTACACAGTATTTGGTTTATTTTAATTAAAATAATTTGTTCTTATCGGTAAATTTCTATTGAGATATTTTTATAATTAAATTTTTTTAAAAAATATGGATGTACTAACTAATTTTATGAATGTCAATATCGACACATTTTTTTTATTTGATATAATTTCTAGCATTACTTTTATTTATATGCATTCAGTTATAATTTTACTATTTTTTAAGTAATAATTTCACTACTCTTGAAAAGAATATTATTAGTCTTTTCACATGGAAAAAGTAATTAATCTAATCTGATATAATTATATGTTTTATTATATAAAATAAGATTAATTATATAGATAATAATGTATATATTGAAATATCTAATTAGTTTCATAATGTGTAGCCCTAGCAAAAGAATATTGTATATAAAATTGCACGTGTCGAGAGAAAACCGAGGTGTTATAGAAATTCCAATGAACCAGCTTCCCTCACATGAAGAATCCAAAACATAGTCAGCAGTCACCAACTTTGGTGCTCGGTCGGTATGTTGACACATTGACCCACCACCATTTTCACTTTCAATTTAAACAAATATTTGTTTTGATTTGGACTCTTTCTCATATTTATTTCCAAAAATATTACTAAGGAAACACAACACCAACTGACCAAAGTGACCAAACCAACCCACCAACCCTCCAGCATATTAAATTATATATATATATATATATACATATATAAAGGGTTCAGTGTTTTAGTGTGTGTTTGTTTTTGTTTTTCGAAGACAAGTTACACACTATTGACATGGCGTCAAGGTTGTTGTGGGCTTCCAGGGCTGCTTCTTATCTCAGGATCTCAGCCTTCAACAGAGGCTTTGCTTCTGGTAAATCACACTCTTTATTCTTGTTATTCATGATTTTCTTTTTTGGTTTGTTGTCTATACGAGTGATCATGGCAAGTTTGGTATGTGAAAAATGGTTTTGGTTATGGGTTTATATAAATTTATGTATATAGATTTGGAAGTTGATCTTGTTTATATGTTTGTTCAAATGGTTGATCTGTGATTCTGTTTAATCAAAGATTTGATTTTTGCAACTGGGTTCTGTTTATTTTTGTCATTGCTGTGATGTGATGTGGTTCGAGTTTTTTTTTTTTTTTTTGGATTTGTTCAATGCTGATGGTTTATAGGGTTCTTGAATCAGGGGCACTCATATGTTAATTTTGATAATTCCTAAGTGATCATTGTTGTTGTGGTTAATTATTGATTGTGTTGCGATATACTATGATTAATCTTAGGCATTCATTGAGGTTGTCACATTGCCATTTATTTTTAATTTACTAGGAAAGAAGTCAGTGTTTTTGGGTAAACATGTTTGGTTGCGAGTTAAAATGCAACGATTGGTGTTAGTGGTGGTTGTGGTGTTGGCCTTGGTTTCAGTAAATGGGGGCAGGAAGGTGGTGAAGGCGTTCTGATGTTGCCGGTGGCGCTGGACAGCTGATGGTATGGCGGCATTAGATATAAATGGCTTGGCGGTGAGTATTGTGGCAGTGGCCTTGCAGATTGCTTATGTATCGTCATCACTTGAAAAAAGGAGAACAAAGATGAAGCTTTAATGCCAAACATGTTCTTTAGTGCTTTAATACATGCAATATTCATTTGAATGAGAAAACCAGCGACAGGAAATGACAATTTGATGAAACAAACATTGCAGTCTCTTTATCTCTCTCTGTATGTGTTGTGTGTAATTTTATTGTTTTCATGATTCCTTAATAAGTCTGCATCAATTTCAGTTTCGCAAGTTCAGTCAGTTAAGAAATAAAAAAATAAAAATTGAAAGTAGAGTTGCTATGAATCGCCCGTTCTTTCGGGGAAGGCTTAAAAGTTTAACATTTGGAATGTTTTAAATCCAACGACTAGAGCATGCGCATAGCTAGGTGAGGATTCATATGAATGCATTAGGGTGCTGGAAATTAAAAGTTTTAGATTAGCATCAGATACTTTGCAATGGTTACAATGTTACATAATATACCCATTATTATTGGTCACAATGTTTACCTAAAAATAATTAAGTTGATATGTTTAAGAAGATCTTCTTAAGTATCTGTCAGAATTTGATTTTGTTGCTACTGTGCGGATCTGAGATATTAGTAGAATATCTAACTTTTTGCATGCTGTCCTGTGGTAATCATTAAAATTCTTTCTGATGTAAAAATTAATGGTATCCACTCTCTTTTTTACTGATTTAAACTGTGTGCTTTCTGTCTCTTCCCTCTCATTGATGATGTTATCTGGTAAAATATATTTTATTCTAATCAAGTACAGCCTCTAGTAAAACATACCCCAATATTGATCCTAATGTCAGCTGGAAATTAGAATTTGTTTGTTCAGGTGTAGAGTTACCTTCTCCAATTTTCCTTTTTTTGTCCTTTTCCTTATTTTGGGGAAATTTGGAGACCTATTCTTTCTTGGACTTGTTGAAACTTGGGTTTACATTGCTATAACTTATACTTATCCAAATTTTTCTGCAGTTATAAAGGATCTAAAATATGCTGACTCTCATGAATGGGTGAAGGTCGATGGTAATTCTGCTACAGTTGGTATAACCGATCATGCTCAAGATCATTTAGGCGATGTTGTGTATGTTGAATTACCAGAAGTAGGGGTTGCTGTGACGCAAGGTAGCGGTTTTGGTGCAGTTGAAAGTGTCAAAGCTACCAGTGATATTAACTCTCCTGTTTCTGGAAAAGTGGTTGAAGTTAACGAAGTGCTCAGTGAGTCTCCTGGTTTGGTGAGTCTACTTATGCTATATCATTTTTTTGTGTGACATCTTTCGGAATATCTTCTGGATCTCTTTTGTAATTGGTTGTATTGCTTTAAGTATGTAAGGCCTGTCTTACAGTTGCATGTGTTTTCAGTTTGTGTCATTTTTCCAATCAATTTAGTGTATCAGAGTTTACTGATAACATTTTTCCATCTGGTTTAAACTGACCTGGAAATGCCTTTTCAAGCTCTCTCTTATTTATTTAATTGTGTTTTCTTTTTCTAAATTTTCAATGTAGATATATTTTTATTCAATGACCTCTTCATTTACTTTTCTCCCTCTGATTATTTTATTCATCATTGTCATCCTTCCCCCTTCTCTTTTTGTGACACCTTACTAGATTGTTTATAATCAATTTACTACCTTTGTAGGTTGTGATTCTTTTGACTGCGCTACAGTTAGAGTTGGGATGTCTATTTCTTGTGCTTTCTGCATACTTGTATTCTCCTTGCAGTTATCCATCTCCAGTTCAAAACCTAATGAACAGAGAAAAGTTGAAGGATTTTCCAAGTATAGAAAGAATAGGAATTATAGTCCAAATACATTACATGAAAAGATCGCTTAGCCTCCTGCGTTTTTCATTTTTTTAGATACCAAATTTTGGGTCACTAATGTGCATACCAGCAGAAAATCTTTTCTTTGGCCTAATTGGTTTGTTTGATTTAGGTCAACTCAAGCCCATATGAGAAGGGATGGATTATAAAGGTGGAGCTGCAAGATGCTGGAGAATTGAACAACTTGATGGATGCAGACAAGTACTCCAAGTTCTGTGAAGAAGAAGATTCAAAGCACTAAGCAGAATTTAACCGTGTCCATGTGGGAATCCTCTTGACACTACTGAAATGGCTTGTTTTCTGCACCGAGTTTTCATGTTCAACTAGGGAAGCAGAAAACGAGCATTTCTTTCTTGATCTTTTTTATCCAAACATTTGTATTTCTTCGTATGTTTTCTTTTTCTTTTGGCTGATGTATTTGGTGGAATGTTTCTATCTAGATTTTAAATAATCATTCTGAGGTTTGGATTGATTCTGGACTCGTTTAGTATTGTGTCTTGATATTCTTTTTGAAAAATTGTTCTCCTAATGAAGTTGAGAAATTGACATTTTCAAAATTGGAATTGTTTGGGAAATGCAGTAGGATAGTTTGGGAATGAGAAGTGATACTATTTGTGATAAGAGGCCAATAGAGATGGGCATATTCCCACGACCCCATTGGGGTTTGGGGGAAATTTCACCCCAAATGGGGGATGGGGCTGAAGTGGGGTGAATTTCACCTCCAAATCTAAATGTGGGCGGGATGGAGAACCTCCCTCCACCCCTATTTTCTCATTTCCCCCCAAACATTAATTTTATTAATTTTTTTAAATATAAACATTTATTTATTTTTCCTAACTAATATCTAACCCCAATTCTAATTTGTATTTATTTTTGATTAAATTAAACCAACTATTTATTTTGAACTGGATATTTATATTATTATTTGATTTTATTTATATGATTATTTTCAATTTTAACTCAAATGAGGAACCAACCATGGTTATTTTAGGGAGAATATTATCTTAGACTCTTAATTTTTTTTTTGAAAAAAGACTTTGTTTTAACTTATATTTTCATTTTGGGTTTGTATGGTCCTGAATTTTAGAAAATACATCACTTTAATTCTTTTGTTAGTCAACCAATAGTCAAATTTAATGGTTTCAAGGGCATTTGTCTTAAAACACTATTTTAAAAAGATGCAACATCTCCACATGATAAAAAACAATAATAGAAAAAATAAAATAAAAGTTAATAAGAAATATCTGAAAATTATAAGCAAATTTTTTTAAAAAACAATTGTTAAAATATTTTTCACCTCATTGGAGATTGTGTTGCATTGCCTTCTTATCTCATTATTACTATTATTTTATAGTTTTATTATTTTTAATTATATCTTTATTTGCTCAATTATTTTTAACATTTATATTTATTTTTAATGTTTTTTTATATTTATTTTATTTTGAAATCTATTTCAAATGTAAATCCAATTTTTTTAGTTTTATTTGTTAAAATATTTTGGGACAAACCGCAAAAACACTCTTGACATTTTGACCTAATAGCTCGTTTAGGCAACTATTGCTCATAATTGCATAAATATCCCTTACTGTTAGTGGTGCACCATTCGATTTTAACTGTTGAGAGGCAAAAACGTCTTCGACAAAGGTGAGAGAGGAGTAGTGCTGTAAATATGGGCCGGGCCTGGAGGGCCCGGTCCGGCCGGCCTGCCAAGGATGGCGGGCCGTGCCAGGCACGGCCCCCATTCTTGGCACGTGCCGGGTCAGGGTTCCAGGCACGGCGTGCCGGCCCGGCACGGCACGCCGGCCCGGCGTGCCGACCGTTGGGCCCGCAGAATTTTTTTTATTTTTTTTTTAAAAATTTAAGTATATTTTTATTGTTTTTTTTAAAAAAATAACCGTTGGCTGACGTCATGGCTGACGTCAGCCAACGGTTATTTTTAAAAAAAAACAATAAAAATTACAATTTGCCCCCTCAACTCTTGTGTTTTATATTTTTACCCACTTTTCTAATTTTTCTATAAATACTTCCACACATTCCACTTTTCATTCACTTTCTCTAATTCTCTCAATCTCTCCATTCTCAAACTCTCTATACAATTTCAATTATTCTTAATTTCATTCTTACTCTCTCTCTACTATTCTACACTACTAATATACTATTATAATATTTTATTAGTAATTTACTATTATTCTCTAATCTCTCCACCAAGACACCAAAGTTCAAACTTCAAAGGTACATTTTTATTTAAGTGTTATATTTTAAATTTAATATGTTTGTTTAGTTAGTAAATTTATCATTTTATGTTTATATCAGTTATTAATTTTATTTATTTAGTAAATTTATCATTTTTATGTGTAGGGGTTAATTTTTATTTTTATTTTAGTAAATTAATCATTTTATGTGTAGGAGTTAATTTTAATATATTGTTTTAGTAAAATAATCATTTTATGTGTAGGAGTTAATTTTAATATATTGTTTTAGTAAAAAAAATCATTTTTATGTGTAGGGGTTAATTTTAATATATTTTTTTAGTTAAAAAATCATTTTATTTGTAGTAGTTAATTTTAATATATTTTGTTTGTAAAATAATCATTTTATGTGTAGGAGTTCATTTTAATATATTGTTTTAGTTAAAAAAATCATTTTATGTGTAGGAGTTAATTTTAATATATTTTTTTAGTAAATTAATAATTTTTATGTGTAGGAGTTAATTTTAATATATTGTTTTAGTAAAATAATCATTTTATGTGTAGGAGTTAATTTTAATATAGGAGTTAATTTTAATATATTTTTTTAGTAAATTAATCATTTTATGTGTAGGAGTTAATTTTAATATATTGTTTTAGTAAATTAATAATTTTTATGTGTAGGAGTTAATTTTAATATATTGTTTTAGTAAAATAATCATTTTATGTGTAGGAGTTAATTTTAATATATTGTTTTAGTAAATTAATCATTTTATGTGTAGGAGTTAATTTTAATATATATTTTTAGTAAAATAATAATTTTTATGTGTAGGAGTTAATTTTAATATATTGTTTTAGTAAAATAATCATTTTATGTGTAGGAGTTAATTTTAATATATTGTTTTAGTAAAAAAAAATCATTTTTATGGGTAGGAGTTAATTTTAATATATTTTTTTAGTAAATTAATCATTTTATATGTAGGAGTTAATTTTAATATATTGTTTTAGTAAAAAAAATCATTTGATGTGTAGGAGTTAATTTTAATATATTTTTTTAGTAAATTAATAATTTTTATGTGTAGGAGTTAATTTTAATATATTGTTTTAGTAAAAAAAATCATTTTATGTGTAGGAGTTAATTTTAATATATTGTTTTAGTAAAATAATAATTTTTATGTGTAGGAGTTAATTTTAATATATTGTTTTAGTAAAATAATCATTTTATGTGTAGGAGTTAATTTTAATATATTGTTTTAGTAAATTAATCATTTTATGTGTAGGAGTTAATTTTAATATATATTTTTAGTAAAATAATCATTGTATGTGTATGAGTTAATTTTAATGACCGAAACTTTTTTTTTTTTAGAAAATGGATCCCACCCATCCTTATTTTCCAGACGGTCTAAACATGCTGAACGATGATTTTGATCTCTCCGGACCGGCAGAAACCGGAGCGGGACCTTCTGGTTCCGGCGCCACACCGACATCACGTACCAAATCTAAGAAGTTAACATCAGACGTATGGCAGTGTTTTGACGTAGTAGAAATGACACTTCCAGACGGTACGGTCGGCCCCAGAGCCAAATGTAAGTTTTGTCCTAAGAACTATACCACTACTAAGGGTGGAACCGGTCATTTGAGAAGACATATGCAAAAATGCATGCCCAAACACGTACAGGTACCCAATACAACCCAGACACAACTGCAACGGCACCCAGACGGGTCGGTTACGACGTGGCATTACGACGCCGCACATGCTAGAGAATGTTTGGCACGGTACATTGCACAAACTGATCAACCTATTAATTTCGGTGACTGTGTTTTTTTTCAAGAATTTATAACATCTGCATTTTGCCCCCAAATGCAAATTGTTTCTAGAACCACCACTAGGAACGATTTGATAAAAATGTTTAAAACCCAACGAGATGACTTGACGGCTGAATTACAGCATCTAACTGTCTCAATTGCATTAACTTCCGATATTTGGAACGCATGTTCCAAACAGGACTATTTATGTGTCACAGGACACTATTTAGACTCTGAATGTAGGATACAAAAAAAAATTCTTGGTTTTCGTCCTATGGATTTTGCACATACCGCAGACAATATTTTTGCTGTCATTCTTTCTGTTTTAGAAACTTATGACATAACTCATCGCATCCTCTCTATCACATTAGATAATGCATCGGCAAATACTAAGTCTATTGCATTGTTTACTGAAAGAAACATCCCGCAAGCTGGGGGTTATTTCTTCCACCAGCGTTGTGCATGTCATATCATAAATTTAGTTGTACAGTCTGGTTTGAAGAAAGTAAGCAATCGTATAGAACGCATCAGAGATGCCATTTCTTGGATCGGTAGCTCTAATCCAAGATTTCAAGAATTTGGCAGACACTGTACATTAAACGGTCTACGACCCCGACGATTCCAAACTGATATGCCGGTAAGATGGAACTCTACTTACTTAATGCTGAAAAATTGTTTGGAATATGATACAACTATTTCGGGTTTTTATAACATGAAATTGGCCGAAAGTGGCTGTCCACCTGCTCAATCACTGACACCAGACGATTGGTATGTGGCAAAGATTTTTGTTGAATTTTTACAGGTTTTTTACAATGCCACTGTAACCCTTTCTGGGGTCTACTACCCCACATCTTCCCAGGCAATCCATCAGATTGTGGAAATGTCTGACATGTTAAACACTTATAGGGAAGATGACTTGCTTGGCGATGCAGTTGTTGCCATGGAGACCAAGTTTAAAAAATACTGGTCTGAAATGCCTTTCCTTTATGCCTTAGGTGTTATAGTAGATCCTAGAATTAAATTAGCTGGTTTAGAATATTTGCTTGAGTTTACTGGTAATAAATTGTCAATAGATTATTCCGAACAGATTACTGACATTCGAAACAAGTTGTTCGAAGTTTTTAGTATTTATGAGCGCAGGTTTGGCGGCATTCACACGGAACCATCACCAGAACCGGACAGACAACCGTTGCCGACAAGTTGGAGCATTCTCAAACGCCGGAAAAAAGACAAATCAGCAAGTTCTTCTTCTTCAACTACACGATCTGATGCATCTTCTGGCGCCGAACTGAATAGGTTCCTTGAAGCACAGTTTGATGCCGACGAAAACACGGAGAATTTTGATCTGTTGTTATGGTGGAAGACCTATAGCTACAGGTATCCGGTCTTGTCACACTTAGCACGTGACATACTGGTTATCCCCGTGTCCACTGTGTCTTCAGAACAGGCATTCAGCACGAGTGGACGAATTATTGAACCAAGAAGAAATTGTTTGACTCCAGAGATGGTGGAAGTATTAATATACATTCGGGATTGGGAGCATGCTCGAAAGAGGATGCAAAATGAAACGGTAGATGAACAATTTATTCAAAATTTCTCCAATTTATATGTCGATGAGGGTTCCGCCAGTAACCAGGTCCAGAACTAGGTTGTACATGTACATTTACTTGTAATACGATTGCACTCTTTTTCCCTTACCAAGTTTTTATCCCTCTGGGTTTTCTTGGTAAGGTTTTTAATGAGGCAATCATGTAAATATGTAATACTGAAAGTCCGAAATAAATAAAGAATTCTTCATTTCATATTTTTATCTACTTTTTTTTCTTTCATGTTTTATCTTTATTTATTTTTTAAATTAATTCATTAAATAAAATAAAAAAATGTATCTATAATCTATTATTAATTTATTATAAACATTTTTTTTATTATAAAAAAATTAAAAAAAAAATATGGGCCGGCCCATTTGGCCCGCCAAATTGGCCCACGGGCCGGCACGGCACGCGGCACGGCACGGAAGGGCCGTGCCGGCGTGCAGTGCCGGGCCCCCATTTAGGAAAACGGGCTGTGCCAGGCACGGCCCGCCAAACGCGGCACGGCACGGAAGGGCCGTGCCGGCGTGCAGTGCCGGGCCCCCATTTAGGAAAACGGGATGTGCCTGGCACGGCCCGTTTTCCTAAACGGGCCGGGGGGCCGTGCCGATGTGGGCCGGGCCGGCCCCCTTTTACAGCACTAGAGAGGAGAGAAAGAAGGGAGGGGAGAGAGTTTGGGGAGGGCAAAGAGGTCTTACAAGCTGGCATCAGTAAGCTTATTGACACTGTTTCTCTCACTTTGGGCCGCAAAGGTATCCGAGTCTTCATTTTCATCTTTCTTTATTGTTTCTAGGTTTCGTAAAGTTTTGTCAATTATGTTCTTAAGTTTTGTTTTTAGCTTTTTAGCATAATTGTTTTAAGGGAAAGTATCATTTTCCCGCTTATTGACAGAAATTTTGTTCGGGGCAATAAATCTCAGTTAGCACCATCAAGATCATTACCACGTAGGTGATGACTACGGTAGAATGTATATATATATATATATATATATTATAGTGCCTAATGAAATGACAAGGAGGCAAGGATATTGTTCGCTATTCAAACGAAATAAAAGTCTTTTTTATTGATAACATATGGTATACATCTCTCTTTCGTTCTTTCAAATTGCTCTCACTTTTCTCTGGGGGATAGTTGGGTATTTGTCGTGTCTATGTCGAGTAGTAGTCTCTTCTTTTTGAAGGAGGAAGTCCCTCCTTTATACAATGTCTTCATATGTTTAAACTCATTGATTTCCCCTTGATTTTCTCATCCCCCTCTTACCGGACGGGATTTTTACCTTTAAATGTCGTTGACTTTGAGTTAATTGCTCAGTTGAGGATATCTTGGTGGAAATCAATTTGTTTCCCATTTAGACTCTATTACTTGTTCTGCACGTGTATAATGTCTGTAGATGTGATACTGTGTATCTTCGGGTCTAGCATGATTCCCATAGGGGTCGTCGAATGTATCAAGGTGTGGTGCATCGGTTAGTGAGGTCGATCATTGTCCCGGCCCCGATATTGAGAAGCTTCATCTAGCTAGGAATTAGGTCTGGCCTCCCTTGACTTTTCGAAGCTAGGTGCGGCCTCCTATGGACACCTCCCTATATCAGCGAGGTATAGGCGAGCTTCTGGAGAAATTACGAGGTAACCTCGACTTCGGGGGGATTTGGTGACGCGGGCTTGATCTGACCATTCCGGGCTCTGTTCCGGATGTTTCTGGAGCCTGCCCTTGTTCCTGCGGGGCGGTATCTATAGGGAAAAATCGATATAAAACGCAGCGGAAGAAACGAAAAATAGATTTCGTATGGTTTTAAAATTTTTCTCAAAGTTGAACCTTAACCTTTTAATTAATTAAACTCAAATATATACGGTTAGAGTTAAATACCTCTTGACGCGTGATCCGATTGACTTCCGTCGATTGGTAATCCGAAAAAAAAATTTCGATGCCCGTGAACCGTACCTGCGTGAACTGTACCCGCTTGAACAGTGATTGTGAACAGTACCCGCATGAACAGTGATCGTGAACAGTACCCGCGTGAACAGTGATCGTGAACAGTACCCGGCCGTGAACAGTGATCGTGAACAGTACCCGGCCGTGAACAGTGATCGTGAACAGTACCGCGAGATCTTCCAATCAGAACACGTACGTGAATCACCTAGGAGCGTGGTCTCCCTTTTTTTTTGAATTGTAAACCTAAGAATGGATGAACAAAGTTTTCTTTTTCTTTTGTTAGTCACGAAACAATCAAAAGAAGACAAAAATTATTCCGGTCACTTTTGAGTTCTCAATCTAATGATCGAAACTCGCGTGAACCTAATTCGATGTTGTACACACAAGCTTATTGATGAACAAGCAATCAGTGTACTATCAAAGAATAATCTTTTCTCTCTTTTATGTTTAGTAGAATAAAAATTATCATTTTCTATGAATTGAGAAGAAGAAGAAAAATTGAATCATTCAATCAACTATTGTGGCCGAATTCTATATTTGGTATTATATAGGTGGCCGAAATTTTGCTTCCTCTTCTATTTAGGATTGCCGAAATCTTCCTCTAAATGGACTAGGGTTGCCGCAAATCACATACCAAAAAGAGTTTGTGTTGCACCCTAATTTCCATCAACCTTTAGACTTCAAAACCTAATCTAACTCAAAGATATTTTTATTCTTTTATTGACTAAATGAAAAGACTTCTTATTTGATTAAATAAATAAAATTATTTATTTATTTTCTTATCAAACAAGTCTTTTACTTTTAATATACTACTACCAATAGTATAACTTTAGGAAATATATTTCCTGATCAGAAAAAGATTTGTTTCTTAATTAAACAATTAATTAATAAATTAACTAATTCTTATTTAATTAAAACAATGAAACAAAATAATATATTAGGTTAATATATACACCTTGCTGCCCCACTTATATAAATGAGCCATATATTATTTTCTTATTTCATTTAATCCATTGGACTTTAAATAAAAGCCCACATGTGAACCAGACTCATTCTTACTAAAAGAAACAAGCTCACATGTCTCCTTTTAATATATTAATATAATAGTGCAGCCCATTAATTAAATAATAGACATATTATATTCTTGATATATTAAAAACAATTCTAGATGGACCCTTAAATCGGCCCGGTAGAATATATCAAGTGATCCATGCAAATACGTGTGGATTGGGGATCTTGGCGGGCTATCTAAATTTAAGCTTTAATAGACACAACCTAATCACAATCAACAAATGATTCACTTAGGTCCAATCTATTAATTTTAACTCATTCCACTAAAGAGCTAAAATTGAACTCTTAAATAAAGATAGAATAAGGAGATGTTTCTCATTCATACCCTAGACAATCTTATAGGAGACGGTGTATCCTCGTGAATAATATCAGTAATCGCCAAGAGCTCATAGACCGCCTATAGCTCTCCAAGTTACCATATTTCCTCATATGACCACATTTCGAACTTGGATACTTTGACTTGTCCAGAAGCCATGTTTTTAATAATCATTATTGAAAACTCAACGTTGAGATTTAATATCCAATACCTCAAAACATCCATATGATGATATTATACTCTCATTTAATAAAAGGAGCCACGATGTCCATATCTATAAATGAAGTCCTCTATCGATTAACAAATGAATACCACCAAACTATCGAGGATAGACTATGCTATATAATCGTACTCATTGATAGCTCTAATGATAACACTTGCAACTATAAGTCCATCATTTATCTCAGGATTAAGATAGACTCTCTGATTGTCCTCTTTAATGAAAAGACTTATATCTAGTGACGGTTCTAGATAAAGTATTTCATTGTGATCCAGTTCAATGCACCTAGTGCACTAGATTCTTTTACTCGAAAACCTTTCGATGATTTTAGACTCATCATATTCATTTGATCCCACTCAAATGCTAGTAAAAGAATTCTACAACTTTAACAAGATAGAGGTGCCCAACCTTTAACTTAAGTTGTGAACGTTATTCAAGACTAACTAAAGAATTGTGTCTACCTCATACATATCCGGATGTATGAACAATTCTTCATGTCTCATAGTCTTTTGACTTTATGATTATTTACCTTGACAATTATAATAATAAATGCTATAAGTAATTGTAAGAATCAAAATTCACTTTATTAATATGAGAAGATTGTCTATTACAATATTACACTCTTGTCATTGAGCATAATCCTAGCAGTATCGTAGCTCGGCTTTGGGTAACATGGTCTTCTGGTGGAAAATCTTGGGCATGGAGCTAGGTCTGGATGGTGGAAAGTTTCTCTTTGGTCCTTAGCCAATTTTGGCTATTAACACCGCTAACGTTTGCCGTATTAGAAAAATAGCTCCCTTTTGTTTCCATTAATGGTCATTCATCTCCCTGAAATGAAAATATTAGTTATATTCCCTTTTTGTTACTTTTCCATTGAAAAAGGTAACTGTGATAACTTTCAGTGGACAAAAAG
Source organism: Dipteronia sinensis (assembly GCA_033220585.1). Classification (NCBI taxonomy): domain Eukaryota; kingdom Viridiplantae; phylum Streptophyta; class Magnoliopsida; order Sapindales; family Sapindaceae; genus Dipteronia; species Dipteronia sinensis. The sequence goes on along the minus strand of CM065644.1, from coordinate 28,816,306 downwards.
ATTTTCTTACCCTTGAACACACTTGAACATGTGCTGGAAATGTAGAAAATACGTTTTTACCCTTCAATCAAACTATTGAGTCCCCAACGGCTATATAAATCAGCCCTTAATTAGATTCCTACATCTGTTTTTCTCCCACTGTTTTTATTCCTCCATTTCTATTACAAACATATTTTATTTCAAACACACATTCACACATTTATTTTACAAACAACAACCATGGAAGGAAGTTCAAGCACATTAAGCAACATGAATGGTGGATTGGTAATATTCAGAAACAAGCATACATATGTGAGAAGCAGGTTGTTGTTAAAAATCTCTAATTCAAAAGATAATTCAGGTAAGTTGCATTTTTTTTTTGTGAACAAAGGCAATGCAATTTTTTTTTTTGGCAACGTGCTGAAGAAATGAATAGAAAATTCTACAATTGATGAAGAATAAGTGAAAATGTTAAATGCAAAGATGCATAACTTGGAGTCCATACAGAGTGGCATAAAGATGATGATGCTAGTTAATATGTTATTCTTTGGTCTCCCAATATTTGTGTTTTTTGTTAGTTTGATGAAAATGTGATGAATATGTAATGCACTTCCAAGATTTATATAAATGAATAAAGCAGCTATTTTGAAGCACATGCATTGTTATAAAACATATAATTGGTATAGACATAATCTAGATACATGATTTTAATACCTTAAAAGAAAAAATTACAAGTTTAATACCTAACTACTAACAATTTAAGTACTAGCAAAATCCTACATAAGGTACCAACAAAAGATACCAACAACTAACCACGATAATAAGTTAAAAGTGCTAGTAAAATCCAGCAAAACAACATAGTTTATAATTCCTAAGCACTAACAGTTTAAGTGCTACATAAACACCAACAGGTAATCAATCCAAGTGAATAGTCACTTGAGATTGTGGTTGAGTCTAAACCTGTGTGGGAGTTTGTGAAGAGGAGGCACCACCTTGTGCTCGGTGGGTGCCAGGTTTTGAAGAGGGTGCACCAATTTCTGCATGTCATTTTGTAGCTTTCTGTCTTTGTATAAAAAAACAACAACAACAAACAATCAGATTGGCAAATCACACAAATTCAAAAAAAAAATCAATCAACAAAATTTTAGTTACCTTATTACCTCAAGAAGTGTTGACAACTTTACAAGTCTTTTAGTTATGGCTAGATTGTCTACACTTTCCATAAACAACACTGCCAGTCATAACTGCTTTGGGTTTCTCATTTGACTCCTTCTTCCTTAGAAGCTTCGGTCTTCCTAGTTTTATTTTAAGTGGTGGTGGTTCCATATGTGTCGCTTCAAGATAACGGTGTATAATACTAGCTAATGCATTAATGCATAGGACCCGCTAATCTGCAATTGGCCACACTCATAGGTTTTTTAAGGTAAGTTGGCAGTGTATGCCCTAATTAAACCCAACATCTCATATTTCCCCTCACCTGAATGTAGAGTTTTAAGGATTCCATTCTCCACACTATTTTCCACTATCCAATAGAATTTTAAGTAAACAAACTTAACTATACAGGAAACTGAAACAGTACCTTATGCTTGCATGTGGCCAATACATCTTCAAACCCCAATCGCCCAATTTTGCCTGTCACTCATGAAGCATATTAGTCTATGATATGGGTACTTCAGAAATAGACACAATAGCTTCAAAAACCATGACCAACTCAGCAGTGTTTCTCTTTCACAAATGTAATAAGTTAGTGGATAAAGACCACTGTTTGTATTCAAGATAATACAATTATTTTGTGATTGGCTTATTTTTGAGTCAAAACTATTTAGGTACTTTTGTATGGGTGGTTTAGGTTTTTCATGTGATCATTAACCTTGTGATCGTGATTTTGATCAAAAACAACTTTTTCAGCATCCCAAGATCTTTAAGAGCCAAACTTCAAAGGTATAATTACTTGACTTGTTCTCTTAAAGAGAATAAGCAGACACACAAACAATTTACATATATATGTCCTTACATCATTGTGCAACACTTATACATACACATATTATATATATATATATATATATATATGTTCATGTACTAAGTATATAGATTGATATTTAGGATGTTGCATCATTTGATTGTGTTGTGTTTATTCGCGACGTTCTATCGCGGTTTGATCATCGTTCTAACACACTCACACATTTGATTTTTCTGATCATGTATTACATTTTATTATGTGATATCTTGTTATTTGAATATTGTTTGATATGTGTTAGATGTGGTGTGTTTGTTTGGAGCTAAGTGTCTAGTAAGATTTGTTTTTCAATGGTTTAAATATTTTTCAAAACTGACATTTGTTATGTCTTATGACCATAACGTTTTATACAAAGATTCAAATTGAGTTTTGAAATTTTTTTGATAAACTAGACACTCATATCTTTCCAACGGTATATTATTCATCAAATTTGTTGATGGATTGGTTTTGAAGTTTTCAAAGAGACCACTAAAATATGGGAACTTTGTTTTTGTCCAAATCTGACTATTGGTCACTCAAATAACCATAACTTTTTCTACATATATTCTAATATTATTTTGTAAAAAGGAGTACAAAGTAGACATCCATAATTTTCCAACGGTATATTATATGAGAGGCTTCGATATCGTTTGGTCATGTTTTAAGGCGCTCAAAAATCGAGCCGTTGAGCTTTAAGGGGCCCAAGACCACGAAATAAAGAGTACGAAAAACCTTCCAGTGATTTTCACTGTCCAGCTTTCTTCTTACTAGACCGCGAATCTTGACCACGAAATACATTGTGTCTGTTGTGTATTTTGGCTATATCTCACTCCATATCAGTGTTCCAGAAATCGATCAAGTTGGTCAATTAGGCGGCTGACTAGGCTCTAAGTGGCTCCGGTCACCACGAGGATTGACTTATTAGCCTTCCTAGGCAGCCATGCAACAAGTCGGTAGCACTGACTTATAGACAACTAGTTGGCCGACTAGTCATCGGCTAGTAGGCCTATGCGTTTTTCTTTTAAAAAATACCACTTGACCCAAAAGATAGAGCCTCTCGTCGCCACCTCGCCAATGTAGCCACTGTCATCGCCGAAACCGCCTTCGTCATTGCAGCCATTGTCGTCCAGTGAAGAAGAAAATTAAGAAACAAAAAGAGAAAGAAAAAAATATAAAAAAACAAAGCAGAGAAAATTATGAAGAAGAAGAAGGTGAAAAAGAAGATGGTGAAGATAAGTTGTAGAGAAAAAAAAAGGAAAAAGATGGAGTTAGAAGAGAGAGATGGAGGGAGTCTGTTGAAATAGGCCAATATGGACACACGATCGAGATTTGAGATGGTGAGATGGTGAGATGATGGTGTTAAACGGTCAGCCACAATGTACAAAGCACAAAGTGATAATGATGGGTTCATAAGGTGATGGTGGGGTGGGGTGGCTCTGTGAGGTGTACCACTAAAACAAAAAAACTAAAAGAATAAAAAAGAAAAACACATAACAAACAAACAGAAGAGAAAAAAACATGATTGTTGACTAGTCGGCGTCAAGGAGCTAGGCGCCGGTCCACCGTATGACTGGCTCCTAGTGTTTATTAGAACACTGTTCATTATAAGTCTGATTGGGTTCATTTTTTAAGTGGGATTCATGAAATATCAAGAGCTATCCTCCGAACACATTCTAAACACTTCAAAACCTTAGATCTAAGCTTTCGAGTACTTTATTGAGTGAGGTTCTCTATCCGAACTCAAGGTATGATATGAAATCCCTATCTTCATGATTTTATCTTTCAAAAATCATATCTTCTCCATGGATTGTATGTTGGATCTAGGTTTTTATTAGTTTCGGATTGTCTCTTAATTGTACTAAATTCTTTTGAATATTTGTGCTTGATTTTATCATCTAGTTTATGATTTGATTCCATTTTATGGAAACTCAAACAATTGTGATCTAATTCTTCATGGGTGCTTCAAATCATTCATGGGTCGTCATTATTGATCTCCATTGTTAGGTAAGAACAAATTTCTCTTTCATTAATTGTTCTTTCTGTTAAAGACTTCTTATTTGTTGCATATCTTTGAAGTTGTGGAGATTGTTTGATGGTTATTTGATAACTAGGATATTCAGGCAGTTATTACCATATATAATTAAACATAGATTGTTTGTTCTTGCATTCTATGTATTGAATATTTTCATACATGTTCACTTAGACATTCAATCTCTTCAATTAGTTCAAGTCTTGTAGCCACAAGTGGTGGTTGACAAGCAAATTGAAAGTTTTGTGGCTAAAGGTGTTGGTTTCACAAGCAATTGCCAAAACCCGCAATAATAGGCCTGAGGGGTAGATTAAGAGTTGTTCACGCCAAGATTAGTGAATCAAGGGATATCACTAGGATTGAACTAAGAGTAGTGAGTGGGAAGTGACCACAACCTAATGTTGTCGAGAGTGAGGGTTCGTGTATCACATGAATGTGTACCCTACTTTTCATATAGCGAATTTCTATGGCTTAAGTGGCTAGTGAGGCTTATCCATTGGGTTTTTACTTGTTGGAGGTTTTCCACATAAAAATCACTTGTTCTTTAATTTTCGCATGTTATACTTGATTTTTATTATTGTTTGTCTTTAACCTTGACTAATCGAAAAATCGATAATTAATTGGTAAACAACTTATCCAACCTCCCCAATCTAGGTTGATTGTATTAGCAATAGACACATTTTCAACTGCCATCAATGTCAATGAAAGGCCAAAGCAGAAAGAAACCAAGGGTGGAGCCAAGCAAGCCATTGTAGTAGCTAATTACTTCACCAAAGAGGTAGAAGTTGAACCGTTGGTGAGAATAACTAAAGCTAACACTTCGGATTTTGTCAAGAAGAACATCATATACATGTTTGGAGTGTCGAACACCATCATCACCGATAATGGGACACAATTCGACAATGGAAAGTTCTGAAGTCTATGCAAGGAATGGAAGATTAACAACTATTATGCCACTCTAGCTCATCCACAGAAAAACGAACAAATTGAAGCAGTGAATAAAATTATCAAACACACCCTCAAAGCTAAGCTGGACATAAAAAATGGTACTGGGCCGAGAAGCTTCCAAAAGTGATATGGGCATATTAGGCTACAGAAAGAATTTTAACAGGGGAAACTCCTTATGCCATGGCATTCGGAGTAAAAGTAGTAATCCCAGTTGAAATAAGGTTCTCATCTCCTCGGATTCAGCTATTCCAGCCCGAGTTTAACGTAAAGTTGCTGAAAATGAGTTTGGACTAGATGGAAGACAAAAGGGACAAAGCTCAGATAAGAAACGCAGCTTACCAGTAGAGGGTTACGCGATATTACAATTACCATGTCATAATAAAAAGGTCTCAGCTTGTTGATCTGGTCCTGAGGAGAGTTATGCCAAATACTAAAGATCGAACAGGAGACACTCTTAGCGATAAGTGGGAAGGACCGTACTAGATAGTTGGGTATGCATGACTTGGAGCATATCATATCGCACGACAAGGAGGAGGCATATTACCGAGGCCATGCAATGCCCAATACATGAAGATATTCTACCTTTAGATTCTGTTTTCTTAACATTTTCGGTTTTAATATTCAATTATATAATATATTTTTAACTTTTTAGCTTTGATTAGTTTTTGTTATTTCGGCTTTGACCATTTCTCAAATTAATAAAATATCCTCCGTGAAGTTGATTTTAGTTCATGTATATCTTAAATAGAATAACAATAAAACCTCTCAGCCGACTAAGCCGAAGAGGTACTATGAGTATCAACTACTTGGCCAACACTCACTAAAGTACCAACTAAGAAACACCTCATGGCATTAAAGATCGGATTCATCCTAACTAAACTCTGAGTAGCATTTGAAAATGTGTCTAATACGGATACAATTAACCTTGAAAGGGTGAATTGGTTATTTACCAATTAATCGATTTTTGATTAGACAATTTTAATAGAAAACAATGATATATTAAAATCAAGTATAAAACATGCATAATTTGAAGGACACTTGATTTTTTTACATGGAAACACTCCAACCGGGAAAAACCACGGGACTATCCTTGCTAGCCACTTAAGCCACAGAAATTCACTATATGAAAAAAAGGTTACACCCTCAAGTGATACACAGACTCTCACTCTCGATAACCTCAAGCTATGGTCACTTCTACTCACCACTTTTGGTTTAATCCTAGTGATATCCCTCGATCCACCATTCTTCCCGTGAGCACCTCCTAGTCTACCCACATGTCTTTTATAGTGGCACTTGCTTGTGAAACCAACACTTTGTCCACTATACTTTCCAATGCTTGTTAACCACCACATGTGGCTACAAGACTTGAACTCAATGAAGAGAGTTAAAAGTCTAAAGTGAACATGTAATGAATGCTCAATACATTGAATGCAAAACAAAACAATCTATGATTAATTAGGTGAGCTAATAACTACCCAACAACCCTAATTATTACCTAAACCCAAAAACAATCTCTACAACTTCAAATACATACAATTAATGTGAAGTCTAAGAAGCAAAGAACAATAAATAAGATTGGAGTGATGTTCTTACCTAACACAAGGAGACTTAATAACTACGAGTATTGTAAAAGTCCCCGACTAGGGCCGCCTAGTCACTAATTAGAGACCAACCGTCGCTATTTCAACGAAGTCGGCCAGAATAGGCAGAAAGAGTGAAGTCGCCGCCTAGTCGGAGTAAGTCAAAAAGTCGGCGTTCTGACGGTCTGGTCGGTCACACCAATGTTGACCGACTTGTGCCATAAACATCATCATTTTGTGGGGTTTCATTTAAAAAAATTGAAATTGGTTTCATTCAATAGAGAACAGAGAAGAGAGAACCATTCACATTCGCAAAACACAAAACCAAAACGCACCAGCTCCGTCGTCGAGCTCGTCGCCTCCAGTTCTACCAGTCGTTGACTCCAGTCCAGCCGCTCGTCTCCGTCGCCGTCGGCCTGCAATTATTCTTCTTCACTTCTGGTCTTCTTTAATTTGAGAGGTGGGTTACAAATTGTCAATTTTTGGATTTTAGGGTTTGAATTGTTTTTAATAAAATTGAATTTTAATGCTTATTTAGTTATATAGTTTGAACTTTGAATTAGAATTTTATTGTTAAATGGAGTCAATAAACCTTCAATTGCAATTTGCAATTTTCAAATGTAAAGTGTTAAATAATAAAATCCCCAAATATTGTAAACCCTTGGATTTAATTGACACAAACGAACAACTCTGTTCTTTACTTCTTTTTACTATTTTAGTGTTGAACGTTCAATTGAATGCTACTGAATTTAGTTGAATTGAGTTGAATGATGTCTAATTGATAAAATATGTAATGAATGCTGTTGAATGGAGTTGAATTGAGATGAACGTTGTTGCCTTGTTGGTCGACCATCTCTTCTTTTTGTTTGCACTGGGCTATTTTTGCCCTGATTTGTTGTTGATTTCTTTGTGTCGAGGGCTGTTTTTGCACTGGTTGCTGCTTTGCGTTGTTATTGTATGGTTTCCTCCCTCACTTAGACTTAGACAATAAAGTAGAGGAGATAGTTAATTAGTCAGTTAGTTACTTTAAATATTAAACACTAAGTAACTTAGTATTTATTTTCTTTATTCTAAATTATGAATTTGTAATTTGAATTATGGACTGTGCCATTGTGGTTGTGTTTAGGATTTGATTTCTTTACATGGCAATACGGTCAACACCAACCTTGCTTCTAGGGGGAGGGGGCTCTAACGAATCTGTTCTGAAATGAAAATCAGATGATATTAGATAGGATTTTGGGCATTTGATTGATCCCTCCAATTTTGACAGAGTCGAGTGCAAATTATGTGGTAAGAAGTTTGGTGGGGGAGTATATCGTCTGAAACAACATATTGCCCACATATCTGGAAATGTGGCTAAGTGTCCGAGGTCAATGAAGTAGGATCAAGATAGATGTAAAAAAGCCATCAAAGATGCAAGAAATAAGAAGAAAAATAAGCATAAGGAAGAACAAGAAATGTGTCTGGATATTGATTTACTTTGGTTGGAATTTGATTTAGTTTGTTGGATTAAGTTTTGTTGTTTATGGAATTTTGATTCTCAATAGTCAATATTGAGTTTTTTAGAATTTGATTTCAATTTTAGGTTAAATATATGAAAATATATGAAATATTATGATATTTTTTGAATTATAGGAAAAAAAATACTAAAAAAATTTCCGACCGGCTGTTGGCTTGCTGTCGGTCGGACGATGGCCGACTTTCGACCATCTGCCTAGTCCCCAACTAGTCCCCAATTAATCCCCCTAGGTGCTAGGTGGTGGGTCGCCGCCCGACTAGGGCTTAGCGACTTTTACAACACTGATAAATACCCATGCTTGATGATGCTTAGATGCATATGGAATTGGGGAATTGAGAGTCACAAATTGAAGCTTGAAGCTTACTCTCTCTAAGAACTCAACAATGTCACTTTTGCTCTAAAAATCCAAAGCTCTTCAATGAACAAAATGGTGTCTTGGAAAATATATAGGGTTCTCTCAAAATTACATCGTTTTAAGCAAAAATTGTTTTTCGCGGTTAACCATGATGAAAAACAATTACGAAAAAGACAACTCAACCGTCACTGGAAAGTCACGAGCCCATTTTCACGGTGCTTCATGATGAAGACACGACCGCGAAAATCACTAGAGAGAAATTCGCACCTATTTTTCACAGTTCTCCAGGACGACACTAAGACTCCGAAAACCTCTAGAAGTTTTTCTCGGTCATTTTTCGTGGTGATCTAAGACAACACTTAGACCATGAAATCCTCTGTAATGGTTTTCACGGTTCACCATGACAACACCAAGGCAGCGAAAACCTTTGGAAGATTTTTCTCGGTGGATTACAACGACACCTGGACAGCAACAATCACTAGAAAGTTAGTCACGATCCTTTTTCACGGTGGTTCATGACGACACGTGGACAGCGAGAAAGAGAAGAAGAGGCATTCTTAAGTTTTCCATCCTTTGTGCAAAGACAAGCACACCACCGTGCAAACGCAAATGTTTTCGATCAACAAACGGAAACTAATTAAAAATACAAACACACAAGTCGTATATTTTAATTCAGATTCAGAACAAGCAAATGAGTTCACGGAACTCAAACAATGAGACATGCACGAAAACCAAGGTATTATGATACACGTGTGTATATGTGTAGTGAGTACAACTAATGCAGTGACACATGTAATCAAGTTGTATGTGTGTGCGATGAATGATGCCTTACGATGAGTGTTCTAGAAATCGGCCTAGGTGGCCGATTAATCGCTCCAATTCAGCTAGTCGGTTGGTTACTGAGGCGAAAAGGCCAAAATCGGCCACATTCCGCTATCTCTAACTAATCGTTCACGGCGGTCAAAGCCGTTGACCCCGCCTAGCCTGTTAAAAAAAATCAAAATGACCTCGTTTTTTAATCATCCAACGCGTTACAAACCTAAACCAATTGTTCAATTGTTCTCTTCTCGATCTTTGGTTGCGTGTTCTTCTTTCGATTGTTGAGGCTACTGAGTTAATGACAAGTAGAAGAGACGAATTACTGAGTATGACTCGGATCTGGCGTGAAGTAATACTGACAGTTTGGGTGCGGCGGCGGCGGTGGAGAGATTGGAAATTGATGGAAATAGACCGCTGATGTGTAAAATCATGTTATAAATACTCACTCGCAAGTGCACGAATCGTGAAGATAAGTACAATAGCAAATAAGGATCGTTCCCACAAGGAAAAGTGATTTATCGATTAAAACTAATTCTAATTAAAGTTAAGCTAAAAGTAACCGAGATATTGTTTGAGAATTAATTAAACTAAAACTAAATTAAATTAAACTAAGAAACAATTAGAAAGAATATGGTTTGTGATCAAGAGAAGAAGAACTAGGTAACCGATGCTCCCCATATGTAATACTCAATGTTTATCAATTAACTCCATTAACAAGATTCAATCCAAATTAGGGTTCATTCTTATCTTAATTATGGTATTACCGTTATTCCTATTCGGGTTTAACCACGTGCTTTCAACCACTACTCACCATTTTCCAAGGTGTAAGCAATAGCCAAAAACCCATTACATGCAAGAATTTGTGAACCAAAATTGTCTTGCATATTCCTATGTCAAGAACAATTATACTTATTCAATTGAAAAGTAATTAAGACTACCTATATTCCTATAGCCCAATCTCAATTTATAAATTATCGAAACCCTAGACAAGCATTAATTAATTTCCATAGATCAATACAAGTCAAGAATCAAGACATATAATGAATTGAATAAATCTAAATTCGAATTGATGAATAAATATAGAATTAAATCAAAACAAGAGCATCACATAGGTTCACATTGATTCCATAGTATGGAATTAATTACACATGAAAAGATTAAAAGAAGAGGAGAAAGAGTTGATAAAACCCATGAATGTCTTCTTCAAGCTTCCAAGTGCAACAATGGTTGTGGTGTGATGGGGGACGGCCCCCTTGGTGGCTTGGGACCTCCCTTGGCTTCTCTCTCGAAATTAGGGTATAAAGGGGTTTAAATAGGCTTTAGATGCTAAGCCAAGTCCTTAAATAACAAGGAAATCAATTCCCTTTTGGAACTCTACCTTTTTGGGATTTTATTTCTTTCCTAAACCATTAAAATTAACTACTTATTGAAGGAAGATAAGGATTAGGTATCAACTTGCTTCCAAAGACTCACACGCATGTCCAAGAAGGTAATATTTCCCGTTCCGACAACTTGCAAAATAAATCCCGTCACTATTCACGGAATTATGACTGATCTGACCATTGGGTACTAAAACGGGCATAACTTCTTCTAGGAATATCGGAATTGTGATCCGAAAAGTGCGCCAGAAACTAGACTTCTGAAGCTTTCCATCCATAAGTAGTAGGACACACAATTCAATCGGATCTGAGAGATATGGACTCCGTAATACTGCTGTTCTGCACTGGCCGAAAATCTTCCTTTCCCGGAGTGTTGCGCGTCGTAGACCGCGGTTGAGGCTGATGCCTAGGAAGCGGTATAGACCGCGTAAAAGAACAGAAATCCAACTGGAATGTACCGCTGGAAGTACCGCGGTTGAGGTCATGCATGGAGAGCGACCTACGCAGCGGTTGTTGACAGTTTTGCCCTTTTTCTTCACATTTAAGCTCTTCTCCTTGAAAATATCATCAAACACTTCATCTAAGGAATGTGACCTACACATGCTCAACAAACACATAAAACACCTAATTTCACCCCAAGAATAAAGCACAAATAATAGGAAATGAGGATCTAAAATATGTATAGAAATAGACCGATCAAATACCCTCACACCTATCTTTTGCTAGTCCTTGAGCAAAACTAGAATAAAAACTAAAACTAAAAACAAACAAAAATCTAAAAATAAAATAAAAATAAACTAAGCCACTTTCGTAGGGAACACAATAGCATTGAGCATATTTTACAAGCCGTTGAACCTCTAGGTGTCCCTAGTAGGAGGAGTTTTGTCTCCTGAGGGTTTACAGATATGCTACCCACAAACATATTTCTGGGAAAAGTCAAATAATTAAGATGCAATCAAAGTATGCTATTCAAGCCAATGTATGCTAGAGCCACTAAATAAAGACTAAAATTATGCCACAAATTTTATGCCACAAATTTGAATGCTTGCTTATTTTGAATGAAAACTCATACTCAAGACACTTTAGTTTCAAAAACACATTCATCAAACGCCATAGATATAATTCGCCTCGACTCTAATTCTCACAAGATATCGCTCATTAATATCACACAGAACCTAGGCAAATACACTCATCAAGCATATGCGAATGAAGTTATGCACAAGAAATTTCAAGTTATAATCGCATATGAATAGATAATAGAAAGAACGCCTGATTTTTATGCAAAAGATCTCATGAACGGAATCATACATTAAGAACAAGATAGAGCATATGTTTACCTTTACTCTCGAGCTAACATTCCCAAAAGATCAATTAGGTCTTTTCTTTGGTTGTAATGGGGCCATTGGGTAAAGGTTAAGAAAGAACGGGAAAAGGATAGCAAACAAACCTAGGATCATATCAAGATATTCTTCGGCAATCTTCATACTCGGCCGAATTTCTTCGAATTCTTCATTCCACTTGCATCCAAGCTTCTTGAACAATTTTTGTTCATCCTCCTTCTTGAGTTGACTTTGATTTTCACATCACTTCATTGTAAAACTCTATTCCTTTTCACTTTCATTTGATTCATCATCTCATTCATTTTTCTTTTTTTTTAACTTTTTTTTTTAGATGAGAATTGTATACATCAATCACATAATTCTTTCAACACCTTCTTTGCATTTGATCTTCTTGCTTTGCCTTGGAACATGCACTTCATGAGTCACCCATTTCGAACTCTCTTCAATCATCTTCATCATCTCAATATGATCCCAAGCTATAAGGTATGGTTAAAATTCTGTTTATTGGGGTTAAGTTAATGTGGGTGATGAAAGAAAAATGCTTATAGTGCTTGGCTTCAAAATTGGCTATGGAGCACACACATAAAGGTAGAAAATATTTAAGGTCTTTTAAAGTAGTTCAAGCACATATTGCCTATATCACTTCTAATGGTTCAACCAAATCAAGAGCAAAGTCCATATGTGATATCTTTTATAATGAATGTTCTTTAATATACAATGCATAACCTATTGAGATCAATTTCTAATGCTAAGAACCTAATGAGTGTTTATGAGTAGAAACAAAAGAACCCTCTATAATGGTATTTATGTACGCGTTTTGGTTTAGTGAACTCACAAAGGTAGTCTCCACTATTAATCATGGCAATTCAACTAAGCATCCTATCCACTATCACATCAGGAACATGTCATAATTTTTTTGAAAAATGCAATGCAATACTCTAAGCGGCAAGACGTTAGTCTAAACTCAGTGATTAAAGCATATATTACGGCTCTAAAAACACACAAAAGAAGCATCTAAAAAAAATGGAGGATAAAAGTTCAAAAACTGGTGACTTTTGAAATTGACCTATGTCTGTTCTTTAATGCATAATCTCTCAAAATACTCAATAAGAGTCAACCAAATTTTAACACAAGAAAATAGGCATAAACAATCACACTTTTCATTTAGAAAACATCTCAAAATTCGAATGGTAAAAGTGAGAAATCAGATGACGAAAAACATTCACGTGCAGAATTTCAAAAACAGGGCATCGCCCATGCCTTTGGTCGAAGAAATAGTCATAACTTTTAAACCACCGCCCAGAATTTTACGTTCTTTTTACCGTTGAATTCGTATCGAAAAAACGATGAACCCACCATAGACGGAAAAATTTATTTCCTCACCAATGAATATAGTTTTAACAAAAATTTTGCCTCAAAAAATTTCAAAATAGGTCACTTTTTCACAGATTTCAACAAATGGCTCAAAAATTTAAAATAAACACGAATTCACACCCCCAAACTTAATCTAAACATTTTTCTCAATGTTTATATGACATTAAAATCATGGACAACGAAATAAAAAAATATATGGAAGGCAAGAACTCGAAACAGTAAAACTAAAGAAAACTATAAACTAAAAACTAAAAATTAAAAAGAATTTACCTAGGTGGGTTGCCTTATTTAACGTCTTGGCAAGACGGGTGCAAGGACAACTCAACCAAATTCCAATGTCTCAAATTTACGCTTGAACGTGATCAAGTCATGGAAAAAAATTTCACGCGTCGACATGTTCCTACACACAATAAGCAAAGGCAAGTAAATGTTCATTATAAAGTGTGGTGAAATAAGTTCAGAAAACCACTTATTCCATTGGCTTTTGTGTAGGCGGCTCGGAAAATTAATGGGAGGGACATAAGGCTTGAGTTCCTTGTATAGGAGCGGTGCCTCGAAAGGAACATCATATGCTTCCTTCACTTCATCTTCTGTCTCCTCCTTTTCTACTTCTTCATTTGCAACACTAGACAAATTATTAGTAAATTCATGGCTCACTATGGTATTGACAATCTCACCATTCAAAGGGATAGTGGCAACATCTTCTTGCCCTGGTTGGCTCGAGAACCTTTCGGAATCCTTCTTTTGAGCTTCAGCCAATTGTCCAATTTTCACCTCCATCTTCCTTATTGAAGCCTCAATGTGTTGAAGCTGTTCATTGGTTTCCTTGAAAGCTTGTTGAGTAGATTGCATGAAGCTATTCAATGTTTCCTCAGGTGATGGTGAGACTGGCTGCTCATAGGTGTTGACTCGATAACTTTGTTGCATGTCTTGAGAAAATTGCCTAAAATTGTTCAAAGTCTCTTCAAGTGATGGTGAGCTTGGTTGCTTGAATTCATTGTAACTCCATGAAAAGTCTTGATGATTTTGAATTTGTACACTAGTTTCCTTGCAATTTTGCTGAGTAAATTGTATGAAGCTATTCAATGTGTCCTCAAGTGATAGTGATACCGACTGCTTATAGGTATTGACTTCATTGTAATTCCATGAGAAGTCTTGATGATTTCTCCAATCCGGGTTGTAAGAATTGTCATACGGTTCATAACTCGACAACTGACTGTGGGAATTTCCATTTGGTTCATTGATAGGCCACGGATTGTAGGAATGTTTAAAAGGCTCATGCACATGCCACGGATTGTAAGAATTCAACGAAATCATTCTCTCCATTTGTCGATTTAGATCAGCCAATTGCTTAGTAAATCCATAAATTGTTTTACTTTCCTCATCATAAGTGCGTTGCCTATAAAAATCAATTGTACCTGAAAGAAAGAAAAGAAAAAGAAAATAAAAAGAAAACAAAATCTAAATAAAAATAAAATAAACTATTAACTAATGACACGACTACTAAAAAAAATTAAACTAAAACTAAAACTCAAACTAGAATTAACCAATAAATTCAACTAATTCCCCGGCAGCGGCGCCAAAAACTTGATGTGTAAAATCGTGTTATAAAATACTCACTTGCAAGTGTACGAATCGTGAAGATAAATACAGCGACAAGTAAGGATCATTCCCACGAGGAAAAATGATTTATCGATTAAAACTAATTCTAATTAAAGTTAAACTAAAAGTAACCGAGATATTGTTTGAGAATTAATTAAACTAAAGCTAAATTAAATTAAACTAAGAAAACAATTAGAAAGCATATGGTTTGTGATCAAGAGAAGAAAAACTAGGTAACCGATGCTCCCCATATGTAATACTCAATGTTTATCAATTAACTCCATTAACAAGATTCAATCCAAATTAGGGTTCATTCTTATCTTAATTATGTATTACCGTTCTTTCTACTCGAGTTTAACCACGTGCTTTCAACCACTACTCACCCGTTTCCAATGTGTAAGCAATAGCCAAAAACTCATTACATGCAAGAATTTATGAACCAAAATTGTCTTGCATATTCCTATGTCAAGAACAATTATACTTATTCAATTGAAAAGTAATTAAGACTACCTATATTCCTATAGCCCAATCTCAATTTATAAATTATCGAAACCCTAGACAAGCATCAATTAATTTCCATAGATCAATACAAGTCAAGAATCAAGACATATAATGAATTGAATAAATCTAAATTCGAATTGATGAATAAATATAGAATTAAATCAAAACAAGAGCATCACATAGGTTCACATTGATTCCATAGTATGAAATTAATTACATATGAAAAGATTAAAAGAAGAGGAGAAAGAGTTGATAAAACATGAATGTCTTCTTCAAGCTTCCAAGTGCAACAATGGTTGTGGTGTGATGGGAGACGGCCCCCTTGGTGGCTTGGGACCTCCCTTGGCTTCTCTCTCGAAATTAGGGTTCAAAGGGGTTAAATAAGCTTTAGATGCTAAGCCAAGTCCTTAAATAACAAGGAAATCAATTCCCTTTTGGAACTCTACCTTTTTGGGATTTTATTTCTTTCATAAACCATTAAAATTAACTACTTATTGAAGGAAGATAAGGATTAGGTATCAACTTCCTTCCAAAGACTCACACTCATGTCCAAGAAGGTAATATTTCCCGTTCCGACAACTTGCAAAATAAATCCCGTCACTATTCACAGAATTATGACTGATCTGACCATCGGGTACTAAAATGGGTATAACGTCTTCTAGGAATATCGAAATTGCGATTCGAAAAGTGCGCCGGAAACTAGACTTCTGAAGCTTTCCATCCATAGGAGGTACACAATTCAATCGGAGCTGAGAGATATAGACCCCGCAATATTGCTGTTCTGCACTGGCCGAAAATCTTCCTTTCCCGGAGTGTTGCGTGGCATAGACCGTGGTTGAGATTGATGCCTGGGAAGTGGTATGGACCGCGTAAAAGAACAGAAATCCAACTGGAATGTACCGTTGGACGTACCGCGGTTGAGGTGATGCATGGAGAGCGACCTACACATTGGTTGCTGACAGTTTTGCCATTTTTCTTCACATTTAAGCTCTTTTCCTTGAAAATATCATCAAACACTTCATCTCAGGAATGTGACCTACACATACTCAACAAACACATAAAACACCTAATTTCACCCAAGAATAAAGCACAAATAATAGGAAATGAGGATCTAAAATATGTATAGAAATAGACCGATCAACCGCTGAGATTGATTCTTGCCATTTGATTTGTTTCTTATTTTGCTCCGAGGAAGAAGAATGTAAGGAGGCATGGTGAGAAAGGGATTTCACAGAAATTGGGAAAGTAAGTGCAAATGAAGAAGTCAAGTGGTCTGTGGGATTTTAGTGTGGAGTTCAAAGATTGAGTTGAGTCTTTGTCTTAAGAGATTTTGGGCCGAGTTGGGTCTTTGTCTTAAGAGAGTTTGGGCCGAGTTGGGTCTGTGTTTCAAACTTTCAATTGAGCCTCTACAAATTATCTTGCTATTTCAATTTAATAGTGTAAAGCCTGCTGTAAAGTGTTGGAATTGAGAGTTTGGATCATTGAGGATTTAATATTCTTTGGATTTGATAATTGAGGATTTGGATTGGTTTATGATTGGATTTGGAAAAAATTTGTTGGAAATAATTTTCTTTGGAGTTCTAATTGGAATTTCTTTATAATTGTGTTTTCCGATTAATCACCGACTAATCGGTCTAGGCGCTAGGCGCTGGGTCTTCGCCCTACTAGCGCCTAGCGCTTACTAGAACACTGATTACGATACAAGGATACAAATTTGCAAATTGTTTGTGTGTGCCAATAAGATTGCTCAACAATGCAGGGACACATATGAATGAATTGTGTATGTGCACCTAATCTCTTCAAGAGAAACAAGTCAAGTGATTGTACCTTTGAAGCTTAGCTCTTGAAGATCTTGGGATTCTAGGAAAGTTTTCTTCGATCACGATCACAATGTTGATGACCATATGAAGAACCTAAACTACCCATACAAAAACACCTCATTGGTTTTGACATAGAAATAAGCCAATTACACAATAATTGCACTTACAGCTTTAAAGTTCAAGTGCATCCCGACTAAATACTGCCAACCTGATATATGGGAAATCACTATCAGTAATACGGCCACCTCGCAACGCTAAAGATTGGGTTCACCCTGACTAAGTGCCTGAGCAGAGATAAAATAATCTTTTATTTCCTTCTTAAGAAAAAGGGATGTTCCGTCATATTGAAAGACAAATCTTAAAATATAAAAGTGAGTAAGTTGGGTTTGTGATAATTTGTAAAATACATATGCTTGTGATTGTGAGAAAAAAGAGAAATCATAATAAATCTTTGAATTCTTATTACTAACCTTAGAAAGTGATTTTTTTATAGTCGAAATAAAGTGAATTCCATTTTTACTTGTTTTATTAATTATTTTGTTACAGGCTGACAAGCGAGGTATGTTAATGTAATACACATTTAATTAATATTAGTTTATTATATTTATTGAATATCAATAAATCTGCTTGTTCTTATACAAATGGTCACTCACAAATACTCCAAATAAAGCTTGTTTTGAAGAAGATAGTGATGGTGATGGTGAAGGTGAAGAGGTAAATGATATAATTAATATTGTATATTAATAATGTCAATTAATTAATTTTACTTATTTTATTTTATTTTTGCTACAGATTCATGTTTGAAAAAATCATGTTTGTTTTCAAGAAGACATAGTCAAGAAGACTGTGATGGTGAAGATGTTGGATGGATTTTGTTATTGGAATTGTTTATGTTTAAACTATTTTGGTGAAGACCGAAGATGTTGAATGGATTTTATTGATACTGAAAATGTTGTATGTATTTTGTATTTTTGTTTAAGTCATTTTGGGATTTGTATTTTGTAATTTACATATATATTTAACGTTTATTAAACTTAGGTATTGTGTTATATTAAATTAAAATTTAGGTAAATGAATCGGGTCATTCAGGTAGGGTTTGGGGCACCCCTGCCCCATTCGGATCGGGTTTGGGGCGGAAATCGAAAACATGTTCAGGTCATGGGTCAGGTTTGGGGCAACATGTAAAAAATGGGTTTCGAGTTTGGAACGGGCTGATCCGGCACCGATTTGACCCGTTGCCATCCCTAGTTGTGTACCATTAGATTTTAACGGTTGAAAGGCAAAAAGGTCTCAGGCGAAGTTGAGAGAAGTGAGAGAGATGAGAGAGGAGATAAAGAAGGGAAGGGGAAGGTGAGAGAAGGGAAGAGAGAGTTTATGGAGGGTTTTTATATGAATGTATTTGGGTCATGTCTCAAAAACATGATTATTAACCGTTAAACTTTTGTATATAATTAAAAACGAAAGTTTAATGTTTCCAATGACTATTTGTTTTTCCCATTTAATCATTCTGATAATTTAACGACTACTTGTGATAATAATAATAATAATAATAATAATAATAATAATAATAATAATAATAATAATAATAACAATAAGGGCAATTACCAATTGGGTCCTAGATTTTTTTTAAATTCCAAGTTGTTTACGACTTTTATAAAAGTGACCAAATTGGTCCTTACATTTTTCCCAAGTACCAAATTAGTCCCTCTAACTAAGTTCCTTCAGTCAACTTTAACTGTATAGGGGTAAAATTGTATTTTACTCATAAACAATATAATATTGACACGTGCACAATTTTTTTAACAAATGTATATTTTTGTTTATTTTATTTGTGTGTTTTGGTTTTTAAATAATTTTAAAAACAGTGCTTGTATAATATTAACAAAAAAATAATATTATATAAAAATGATAAAAGACTAAACTGAAAATGAATGATAACTTTGTTTAAAAAATAAAAGTATAATTGACATTGTCTTATTAAAATACTTTTAGATTTTTTTAGAGAATTTTAATTTAAAAAAAAGGTACAAATGGTATTTCATTAATAATAATTTTGGATTTTGTTGTGATTATAATGGTGAATTTAATGCATAATGACAAAACAACTTTGTTATAATATGACAAATAAAGAGTATTTATGTACTTTAACTAAAAGTATTAAAGACAACTGTTATATTTATCACCGTTAAATCATTTGAGGGACCATATTTATCACCGTTAAATCATTTGAGGGACCAATTTGGTCACTTCAAAAAAGAGATGGACTAATTTGGCACTTGAAAAAAATGTAAAGACCAATTTAGTCACTTTTGTAAAAGTCGCAAACAACTTGGAATTAAAAAAAAGTACATGACCTAATGAGTAATTGCCCTAATAATAATAATAATAATAATAATGGTTAATTGCACAAACACCCCTGATTTTTGACATAGTTAGACATGTATAGTAGTTTTAGACATATTGACACAAACATCCGCTAACTTTTGAAAATTATTGCACAAACATCCCCTACCGTTAATGTTTTGCCGTTAGCTCTTAACAACTAAGGGTAATATGGTCTTTTTACCAAAATTAAAACAAATTGAAAAACAATTATTATTTTAAAAAATATTTTAATTTTTAAAAAAAAAATCAGGTGGAGATTTCTCCTACTCTAACCAGAGACCCTCTCCATCTCTCCATCTTTGGTTTGATCAGAGATGGCTCCGGCTCCTAAAACTAGAGCCCTATTTTTTTTATTGTATCCCATTTAATCTTTCTAATAATTTAATGGTTACTTATGAAAAGAACCTAAAATACATTAGGGTGAAAATTTAAAAAAAAAAATAGCCTGTGACAAAAAAGAAAAAAAAAATTGTCATGAGGGCATTTTCGTAATTGTGGTTATCAAATGAAAAATAATTTTTTCATATGTGGTTAAAAATAGAATTTATAGAATTGATATGGTTGTTTGACAATTTTTACAATATAATAATAATAAAAGTATATATTACGTTGTTACGGACGCACTCGGTCTCTAACCTTTTGTTTCCTGCAAAACCCCACAAAAACCCAGAAAATTTTTAAGAAACCACACTCAAATGTCTGTCTCATTCTCCTCGCCTTCAATCTTCACTCCAATATCTTTCTTCACCGTAAGTCTCTCTCCTTGTACATGTATATGTTGTTGTGGCTTGTTAGAGTAATTTTGAGTTATAAGGTTATTGTTGCAGAGAAATCATGGCGGGAACAAAAGAGTAAGCGGCAATTTCTTGTGGAGACACCAGAAAATGGCAGTGGTGATGGTGAGGGCAGGCCCCAAGAAGATATCATATGGTAGAGAATGCAGAGAGGCCTTACAAGCTGGCATCGATAAGCTTGCTGATGCTGTTTCTCTCACTTTGGGCCCTAAAGGTATCCGGGTCTTCATTTTCGTCTTCCTTTATTGTTTCTGGGTTTTCTAAAGTTTTTTCAATTATGTTCTTGTGTTTTCCGAATTTTTGTTCCTTTGTTGGTGTAAGACCAGGTTATTAGAATCTAACAAGTACTGTGGAAGCTATTAAACAAAGAGTGAAAACAATCTCGATTAAGTTTTAGAGAGAACAGCATTTAGAGTTGGCGATGTTTATCTGTGTAAAGAAAGGAAATTTACATATACAAGCTGAAAAATTGAAGAAATTTTGAGTTATCGGTAACATATTTGTAGTTTAGAATCCACTGTTGCTGTAAATTGTTCTAATATTCTCTGTGTCTGCTTATTTTCGTTAAAGTCTCAATGAATGTTATGTGACATAGGACATATGGTTGCATCGTTTGTGCACCTTGAATTTGGAAGTATAACTTCATTAGGCTCCCTTAAGGACCAAGTGTTTTGCTGTCATGTGTCATATGCTTGAAAATAATATGTTGGAGTTTGATTATGTCTTGTAATATATAAATACACAAGTGCTTATTTGTTGTGAACTGCTGATTTGCGCACAGGGCGTAACGTTGTTCTTTCTGAGTCCGAGAAACTGAAAGTAATTAATGATGGTGTTACGATTGCCCAAGCCATAGAGCTTTCAGATGCAATTGAGAATATGGGAGCAATGCTAATGCAAGAGGTTATTCATTGTTGCTAGATAACTCTTTCTCCTAAGCTTGTACTGACTCCTTTTGGACTTGCATGATTGTAAGGGTGAGAATCTTGAGTGCCCTACTTGCAGGTTGCAAGTAAAATGAACGATTTGGCTGGTGATGGTACTACAACTGCTATAATATTGGCTCGAGAAATGATCAAATATGGGTTGTTGGCAGTTGCCTTTGGAGCTAACCCTGTTTCTTTGAAGAAAGGAATGAATAAGACTGTTAAAGAATTGATCAAAATTTTGAAGAATAAAAGTTTTCCTGTGAAAGGGAGAGATGATATAAAAGGTTATTTCTTCTCCTTCTCACAATTTTTTTAATACATTATTTCTGATAAAGAATGAAAACCATAAATTTGAGACGACTTTCTGCAGCTGTGGCGTCAATCTCTGCTGGAAATGATGAATTTATCGGCAACTTGATAGCTGAAGCTATAGAAAAGATTGGCCCAGATGGAGTAATTTCTATTGAATCATCCTCATCATTTGAAACTTTTGTGATTGTTGAAGAAGGAATGAAGGTGATTGAGATAATTCTGGTCTGGAAAATTCTTTTATAACTGTTTATGACGAATCACTAATGTCTGGGGGAAGGATGCCTCTAGCTGAGTTTCAAAATTTTATCTATCAATTCTATGACAATCCAAGAATGAAAAACTCTCTAAATTTAAAAATGGTTGGCTTAATTTTTCCTGCCCAGAAAATATCGATGTTGAAAATAATTTAACTGTTTTCTGCACATTTGCTGCATTTTACTCTGTCCTGGTAATAGTTTGTTATTATGCTGGTCTAGATGTTTTTTTCTGATTTCTTATATATTATATAAACTACATCAGTTATTCTTTATCCACAGATTGACAAGGGTTATATGTCACCCCACTTCATCACAAACCAGGACAAATCTATTGTGGAGTTTGACAATGCTAAAGTCCTGGTAACCGATCAGACAATTACATCTGTTAAAGAAATAGTTCCTTTACTGGAAAAGACCACCCAACTGAGTGTCCCGCTGCTAATCTTTGCCGAGGATATCTCAAGGCAAGTACTGGAAACAATAGTGATAAACAAAATGCGTGGTGTGCTAAATGTTGCGGTTGTCAAATGTCCAGGGTTTGGAGATAGGAAAAAAGCTCTTTTGCAAGATATTGCCCTTATGACAGGTAAACATGTAAAGCATTCTGAGTTTTCAACCTAACTGCTCTCTCTCTCTCTCTATATATATATATATTATATACACACACACATCTCATCCATCCTGAAAATGCATGTGTATTGTTTGTGTATTTCATATCCCTTTACATTTTATTTTAAAGGCTGTTCCAATGACAAGGAATTCCTGTAATGGTCAAATTCTTACTATGGTAGGCAGAAATATTATGGAATTAGATTTTCACCCCTTCATAACCTGGATTTCCACTAAAATGTACATATAGTAATGGACCTAGTATACAATGCAGTAGGATATTAATGCAGGATTGTAGTTGGCTAGCCCATGAGCTGTATATGTAAAGAAACTTGTTGTTACACTATAAATAATTCCAATTTAAAAAGAATTTCAGAACATTTTAATTATGATATCAAGTTTTGGTCTCTCAAATCTGTGTATTGTTTGTGTTAAAGGAAAAATGATATAAATATATGGTATAAGCTATCTCAAATCCTTGACCTTTCTGTTTTTGTTTTTGTACAATCCTTGAGTACATTGCATTTTTCTACAGGTATCACTGTAAATATGATATTAACAAGCAATGAAGATATGAAATTCCTTAAAATCAAGGCAGCTGTCTTGTTTTCTCCTGTCTGTAAACTAAACGACGTTCCTTATGAAAAATGCATGATATGTTATTGTGTGGTCATATAACCGGTTTTTCATCATAGCCCAATTACCATTTTTTTTTTTAATTGGATCATGTTGACATCCTCAGGGGCAGATTTTCTCTGTGGTGATATGGGTCTCACCCTCGTAGGTGCAACCTCGGATCAGCTTGGCATTGCACGGAAAATAACCATAACAAGTAATTCAACAACCATAGTAGCCGACCCTTCTACGAAAGCTGAAATTCAGGCGAGAATTTTGCAGATAAAAAAGGATCTAGCTGAAACAGATCTTTCATCTCTCTCGAGAAAGCTCTCAGAAAGAATTGCCAAACTCTCTGGAGGTGTGGCTATAATTAAGGTCTGCAATATAATAAACTATTGCTTAATATTAATTCACATGTTAGAAATCTATGTATTACTTGTCATAAAAAGGTTTATGAATTTATTTTTTTCTTTTTTTCGAGAAGAACAAAAATTCATCAACAGGATGTTTGCTCACAATTGAACTGGAAGAATATTTTTCCAGTAATTGAATTTTAGAATTTAAGTTTATACATATGTGAGCATGAAAACTGCTATTTTGGATTGTCTTTCAGAATATATTTTTTCAATGTTGCAATTATGACAGGGTTCGAAAACCGACCCTGTGTCTCTTGGTTCTATATCTTTTTCTCTTTGTTGAGCAATGTGCATGTAATTTAGGTTGGAGCACACACCGAGGTGGAACTAGAGGATCGGAAACTGAAGATTGAGGATGCAAAAAATGCTACTTTTGCTGCCATGGATGAAGGGATAGTCCCAGGTGGTGGTTCCACATATGTGCATCTCTCAGAGCATATTCCTATTATAAAGAATTCTATGGAAGATCCAGATGAGCAGATCGGTGCTGATATTATAGCAAAGGTGTGCTGCTAATTTCTTCACTTGAACAAATATCACTTAACATCATCCCATATGAGGTGTTTCCTTTCAACGAAAAAGGTTCTTAATATTTGTTTGTGTCATATTTGGTATTCATAGAAATTTGAAGAAAGATGTGAAATGGCAAGAAATTACAGTTAATGGAAATGGATTACATGTAAAATCAAATAGCAGAAATTCTTTCCATTTAAATTTTTTTTGAAGTGTTTCTCTACTTCTCTCGTCTATTGATTTTGTATCAGCTTTAGTCATTTATTTTATTTTCCTAGTAAGTTTTTATTAAACAAAAGAAAATTTTTGTATTATTTTTAGACAATAATTTTTTTTTTAAATGATGATGTGCAGGCACTCATTGTACCTGCAATGTCAATTGCAACTAATGCTGGAGTTGATGGAACGATCGTTGTAGAGAAGACTCGAACTTGTGGTTGGCAAATTGGGTACAATGCAATGACAGGAAGATATGAAGATCTTCTAAAGGCCGGAGTAGTAGACCCTTGCCGGGTTTCAAGGTGTGCCCTTCAAAATGCAGTCTCCATTGCTGGAGTAGTCCTAACAACTCAAGCTGTTATGGTGGAGAAAACGAAGAAGCCCAAGCCGCGTGTTCCTCTTGTTCCTGGGATAAATGCTTAAAAAGGTAAAAAAAAATTCTGAGAACCAGTTGAGAGTGAAATTAGATAGAGTGAAGTTGAATGAGCCGTGTTTATATGCTTCAACTCAAAACAGAGCTTGTTGAAAATGAAATTAGCTACAATGAAGTTGACTAAGCTGTGTTTTTGCATCGACTCGAAACAGAGCTTCTGAGATTGAGTTGTTTTTACCTGGAAGATGAAGACGGAAGAAGCTTTCTAATTTCAAACCATGAAAAAGCTTAAAGAAATGCAGCTTCCTATATCTCAGTTATGTCATGTGTGGGAGCGTGAAATGCCATATTACACGAAGTTGTTTTTCATTTTTTTTTCTTTTCATGTATACTTCTCCCAACGTCCCAACCAGCACGGAATTGTTATTGATATTATTACTGCTTTACCGTAGCCAACATTGATCAAACTTCACTTTTCACTATCAAATCGAATTTTGACACATTATATTTCAATATAGCCCTTTTATTTCATAGTGTTTTAATTTGGATATATACACTATCTTTTGAGTTCGTAATTACTTTTTTTTAGGGTAATTGAACAAACACCATCGATTTTAGACATAATTTCACTTATATGATTTTTTTGTCAAAAAGTATACAAACATCCCTAATCGTTAGTGGTTCCTACTTCATAGTTAGGAGTTAGAAGTTAACAGGTGAGCGGTAAAAGGGAGCCTTTTAATCAAAACAAATTGTATTATTAATTATTTAAAAGTAATTAATTTAAAATAAAAAATAGACCACAAGATCTATTCTCTTCTGAAATTGATGGAGGAAATATGATCTTCTCATAGCCAATATTGTATTTGGTAATACCAAGAGAATTTTTTTTAACCAAATGAAATTCGTCAAATTCAATTCTAATTGGATTGTTGTAAAATTTCGTTTTAAATCAACCTTACTGGTAAAAAGACTATGTTTCCTTTAATGAATTACATGTCATACACATTATATGATGAACTAAAAACATATTACATGGCAAACTATCATGTAGATCATATAGTGTTCATTAGAATCCTATAAATTGAAGAAATATGTTAAATAATGAACTATAAAATATTACATAGCTGACTATTATGCAACGTTCATTAGAAACCCAATATTTTGGAAAACTTCAAAATTGATTTTGAAAATCACAATATAATCTAAAATAGTTTCAAAACTCATGAAATATACACCAATACAAACAATTGTTATCTATTTAAAACATTAGAAACTCACTGTACGATGACCGGAAGAAAGAAAAATGGATTTTGGAGAGAGAAAGTGAAGAACTAAGAGGGAAGAAATAAACTCTGGGGGTATTTTCGTCACTTTCAGGTTAATTTTGAAAAGTTTTTAGAAGTTTTAGTTGAATACGGTTTTATTTTGAAAACAAAATTAAAAGTGAATTTTGATTTCAAAAATATGTTACATTTGTCTATTTCGTCATTTTTTTTCCTTTCAAATAACACAATCATTCAAGCATACCTTCACCACGTTCTTTCCAACAATTTCATATCACCATGAATATTTTGATCCTCAAATATATTAACAAGCATGGCAATAGCAGCAACAAACAAAATTGGAAAATAGAAAAGGAAGAGAATTTATGAAATAAAGAAGAAAGAGTTATCTAGGGTGAAAAGGGAAGCCCGCCCAATTAATGGAAGCAAGAACGGAGGATGAAGAGATTTCCGAATCTAGTCCAAAAAGTTATATAAATCTGATCTGAAAAATTACCCGAATCCGATCCGATAATATCTTAATCTAAATCAAATATGTATCCAATCCGAATCTAAATCCAAAACCATTATCTAAAAATACCATATCTAATTCGAATATCTAGTCCAAAGACTAAGGGGTCGTTTGTTTTTTTGTCTGAAGACTGAACAGTCCTGAATTTTTCTGAAGACTGAATAGGGACTGAAATCTGAACCTGAATGATATATTTGTTTTTTTTTCTCACATCTGAATGTACTGTCAACATATTTGTTTTTTAAAAATAAAATTGTCTGAAAATACGTAATTTTACATTTATACATATACTAATTAAAATAAGTAATTTAACATGCACAATTCTTTATAACATTTTGTATGTTTTTTTTTTTTGCAAACGAAGTTCAATTTAACAAAATAAAAAAATTAATCAGAGAATATAATTTTGCATGTTCTGCAAACAAAGTTTAAGTTAAATTTATTGTCAAAAAAAAGTTCAAGTTCAAGTTCAATTTTTATGTTGTCCACGTTTCCGGTGAATATAATTCATGAAACCATTTTTGTTTTTTTTGGTTTCCTGGATCATATGCACCGGAAACCAAATAAAAAAAAGGTTCTTGAATTTTTCATATACAATAATTTTATAACATCTTCAAGCCACGAAATCTACTCAATATGATATACAATTTTATTGAGCACTATACGAATAGTTAGATAAAAATAAATAAATAAAGTGTTCTTACCAGGATTTAGCAAGAGAGAAATTTAATTGTTCAATCTTTGAAAAATTTCATTATGAAAAGTAATTAAGGTTTTTTTTTCTTTTCTAAAACCTGTTTAAATAAGAAATATGTTAAAAGAAATTTTTTTATACCATATCAAATTAAGATAAATTTGGAAATTTTTTTTTTTTAGAGGATAGATTTGGAAGAGAATATTTTAATTGTAATCCAGTGATTTGGAATTAAGTTAAAAGTCATGATTTCTTACTTTTTATTTTAAGTTGTTTTTTAATATTTTTAAGTTGTTTGACCGCTTAAAAAACAAACAAAACAACTTAATGAGTTCAATTCAGACTCATTAAGTTTAAGTGAAAAAAACAAACGACCCCTAAGATAACACAGTTTACAAAGGGGATTTATGGTGGAGGTTAGGGTTAATAGTTACACACTTGAAAGCAACCATAGAAAAAAAAACATTTTTCTTTTTCTCTAGAGAAGCTACTACCTTCAATTGGGATTGTCTCTCAGTTGTTACTATTATTGACCTAAGAGTCTAAGACGGTGAGTCATTTGAAGAAAGATTTGGGGTAACAAAGCATCAAGTGTAGATTGAAGCAAGAAATATGAAATCAAAAGGGAATTTAGAATCGATAACATTTTATTCAAGTTAATTTTCTAACCCATGCTGTTTTCAAGAACTGACGTGAGGATAATTTATTTTGATAAGGAACCATTTTTATTTAAAGGGGGAAATTTCGTTATAGTCCTTATTTTTGGTGGAATGTCACATTTTTAAACGTCATTATTATATTAGTAACACTAGTCCTCAGTTTTTCTAAAATACATCATTTTTAGTCCTTCCATCAGTCAAACTTAACAAAATTAAGGTTATTTAGGCTTTTGCATAATAACACATGTAAACTAACTGTGGAGATCCATCTCTAGATCTCCACCAGCGATGGAGATTTAGAGAGGGATCTTCATCGCCAGTCGATGGATATAAACGGATCTCATCGTTGGTCGATAAAGGTCCATTGAAGGATCTCTATTGCCAAAGCGATGGTCCTCCATCGAAGTTCTCTATCGCCGAGGCGATGAAATCCATCAAAGGTTGTCAATCGCTCGGCAACAGAAATCTGTTGGCAGGTTTTTGTTACCAAACGATGGAAATCTCGTGAATCTCTATTATTGAAACAATGGAGATCCAAATCTCCATCGTTCGATGATGGTGATCCAAATCTCCATCGTTCGATGATGGTGATCAAAATCTCCATCGTTCGATGATGGAGATCCAATGGACCTTTACTGTTTGATTGATCCAGATCCAAAGGTAGAGATCCATTGACTTCAATTTTTTTATTTCTTTTTATATATTTTATATATTTTAACTTTTTTTCATCTTTTAATTTATATTTTTGTATAATTCATCCCATTTTTTATATTTTAAAAATTATCATTTTTTTTGAGAAAATAATTTTTTATTGTTTATTTAATTTTATATTAAAATCTTGAAAGTATTTGAGAAAAATTCTAAAAATTAAAGGTGTAATAACAAAAAATAATTAAGGGCAAAATTGACTTTTTAGCTTGTATTATATTTTAACAAGGCCGAAGTCATACTTTTATCCGTTAGTTTTTTGGTCAAAAAGCTAAATGCTATGTTTGGTAGGAGGAAGAGAGAGTAGGAGAGATGGATGAATTAAGGAGAGAGTAGGAATGATAAAGATGATAACATATATCCTCCATATTGTTTGGTATTGAAAAAATGGTTAAATGGATGGATTGGTATATAATTTATAAATTTACTATATTGCCCTTATATAAATTAGATGGTAATAAAAAATTGGAAGACATTATTGTCATTTCCCTCCTATTATTTCTCCCCTTTCTCATCCGCCCATTGATGGGTGAATTGTATTTTATGGGCCCAAAAGGAGGAGAGCTCCCATCTCTTCCCCTCTCCCCTCTCTTCTCTCTCCAACCAAACAAAGGATCGGAGCTCTTCTCCCATCCCTCTCCCTCCAACACTCTCCCTCCCTCCATCTCTCCATCTTACCAAACAAAATAGTTAAAGTGATGTATTTTGAAAAAATTAGGGACTCAAGTTGCAATACAACAAAGACGTTTAAAATGTGACCTTTTATTAAAAAGTAAGGATTTTAGTGAAACTTTCCCTTATTTAAACAACTCGATGCGTTTTCTCTATTAAAAATGATTGGGTTATAGACAAAATGAGGTTGGCCCATTAGTTTATCTCTCACGCTTGTATTATGAGTTTGCGGGTTCGAGTATATTCCCCACGCTCAATCCTAAATTATTGTAATATTAAGAAAAGAAAAAAAAAATTTAGGTTCCTTCACATATATGACCCTAAAATGATATTAAAAAATTAGAAAAAAGTTTAGAAATGTTGGTTACACCAATCGATCGATCAATCAAAAGCACCATTGCAAAAACAAGTCTGAAGTCTGAACACAGAAAGTGCTTTTATTAATTTCTACAATTGTCTTCATCACGTGGATAACTTCTTGTCGAATTACAATTTTATAAAGACAAAAAAAAAACCACTTTTTCTTTTCTTATTACATCAAATTTGTAAGATTGTTTGAATATTTTATGTTAACAACTGCTCTGACTGCCTCTTTTCTTTTGGTTGGTCTTTTTAAACCCTACTCATAAATTCCATATTTTAGGAAGATTAGTTAACATACATTCGAAAATACTTTTCTCTAAATATTTAAAAAATAATCATAAATAATATAATTATACTGTTTAGAAAATTCAATTATGTAATTTATTCTGATCATTAAACATTAAATCTCTACTTGATTGTAGGGTGTTTTTACTAATAAATAGACAAAAAGTTTGTACCAGAACAATCAACACACATGGTCAATGAAACTAAATATTTGTGGTATATGAGGTGTGAAATTGACTCATAATTAAACAGTAAATGAAATTTATATTTTGAAACTATTTATTTATTTAATTTTTTTAACACTATTTATTTATTTGATTTTTAAAAATATTTATTTATTTATTTATTTTAATTATTTATTGATTTAATTTTTTAAACTATTAATTTATTTAATTTTGTAAACTATTTATTTATTTAATGAATCCTATTTTTTATTTAATTTTTTTATTTTATTAAAGTTTATAAAGTTTTTGGTTAAAAGATAAAAAAATAAAGTATAAAATAATATAACTATGGGCATTTTAGGTATTTTTAAAGTCAAATTTAAGTTTTGGGGGTGTTAGTGTATAATAAAGAAAGTTTTCCATCTAAGTGTAACTTGTTTAAACCTCAAGGGTTTCAGTGTAATTTGCCCTAATAATAATAATAATAATAATAATAATAAAAAGAGTAAAAGAAAATGTGATGATGGTGGCTTAATGTCAAAGTCACGTATGTCCTCCATTATCTAATTAAAAACAACACACCAGAATTCTTCCATTATACGCACCAACTATCACTAAAACAAGTCAACCTTTTTAAAAATTAATTATTATAATAAATAATAACTATTATTGCAACTAGCATTGCCTACAGGATCATGTGCTCCACTAATACTCCATTGCCCTTCTCTTTTTTCATATAAATAATTAATTATACACGGCTCAATATCACTAATTATCACCTCAACTAATTATCTTAATTACACTTGGTTTCCGTTTGTATTAACATCTGTCATTGCTCTCCCTTGTAAAAGAGATTTCTGATAAATTTTATGAAACTTTAGGGATCATCATTGTAGAAAAGTTTAAGTAAAATTTATAATTTTAGAGAATGTGAATGATAAATGTTAAAACATGTGCAAGAAAAGTATGTTTAAACTCTAAACTTAATAATGGTCTTATTAATATTTGCCATAAAAACAAATTGTAAGGATAACAATATGGATTAGCTTAAGCCAACTTAAAATTTTTGCTTAAATTTCTGGCTTCATTATTTTCTTGCTATCCAAGGGTTATCATGAATCTTGAATTCATTCACTCTTGGATTGCAAGCCAATTGAGAGATAAATGTTGAAATCACAAATTTAAATCAAAATTTTAAATTGATATAGTTTGGTCATAAAATATATATTTATCTTTATTTTTTATGTTTTGAGAGAGAAACACACACATATGTATATATATATATATAAAATATGGTCTTCTCTAATTTGGTCTGGTCCTGAAATTTTTGGTCAAATCCTAAGAATTTCAACTGGTGGTAATTGTAAACTTTTTTTTACACTAATTCTCACATGTTGGAATTTTTAGCATCTGACCAAAAATTTCAGGTACATACCGAATTAGAGAATTGTTATTATATATATATATATATTATAGTCAATTTAATTATTTCACTTATGCCCTATTAGTCACGTGTTAACACAATGCTTAAACCAAACTCTAGGAAGAAAGGTAAGTGAAACTAAGCCTAATTAATATTTGCCTATTTGGGCCACATATCATAAATATAATGTTAGCTATCCATAGATATAGACTTTTTGAATATTAGATTATGATTGCCCCCCACTGCCCTACACCACAACCAACATTGTCAAAATGGCTTGATAGATTGCCTTTAAAGGGCAATGATATATGAATTAATAGGGGTATATAGCACCATTTGGAGAGGCAATGGTGGAAATAACACCAACTTTGTAATTTTTGTGGAATTAACACCAAAGTATATGATGGAACAAAAATGCCCTTATTTACTGTCCAGCCCAAATTTTTTAGTTTTTTAGTTTTTTATCTTCTTCTTAATCGACCTCCAATGGAGGTCTAGGGCACCCGAGACTTATTACTTTTATTTTAAAAAAAATTGGGCAGGGAAATCCGAGACTTGTTTTCAAAATTTGAGACTTATTTTTGAAATCCGAGATTTATTTGTGAAATCTGAAACTTATTTTTAAAATTCGAGACATGTTTTTGTCATACTCCGAGACTTATTGGTCATTTTTACAAATTCGAGATTTTCTAGGCAAAATAATAATTTTTTTTATCTGTCTTCATTGACCTCCAATTAGAGATGGCAGTATTCCCCGTGGGGCTCCGCCCCGATTGGGGCGGGTATGGGGGATAATATTCGGGGACGGGGACGGGGATGGGGACAAAGTCTTGTCCCCGAAAGTGAAGCGGGGCGGGGACGGGGGAAGCACTCCCCGCCCCGACTCCGCCCCGATATATATATATATATATATATATTAATATTATATATATATTTATAATATAATATATAATATTTAGATTTTTAAAATTATTTAAACATAAATTGTTTTTTATTTAACTAAAAAAAAATTATTCATTTCCCGACTATGTTTACGTATGTTTAGATTCTAAATTTTAGAAGTTGGTTGTTTTATGAAATCTTTAACGGGGAATGGGGCGGGTATGGGGAAGGCACCTCCAACGGGGAATCCCCGACCCCCGCCCCGCTTCTCTTAATGCGGGGATGGGGACGGGGATAGGGACGGTTTTGAGGGGCGGGGATGGGGATGGAAAAGCATTCCCCGACCCCGACCCGCCCCGTTGCCATCTCTACCTCCAATGGGGGTCTATTCAACCTCCAATGATGGAGATGGAGGTTGTTGGGAAAAAAAGAAAAGAAAAAAAAAGGACATAAAAAAGAATAACATTAAAGATGAGGGTATTTTTATTATATGATGTCATTTAAACTTAAATTATTATTTTGGTGCTAGTTCCAAAAATAGGGGAGTAAAGAGTGCTAAATTTGTACCCAATGTTATCTCAATACAACTACCACTTAAAAAAAAATTGATTTACAAAGTTTATGAAAACATGAAAGTGTTTTTTGGTCTTTGTGGGTTTGTTTTTGAAATTGGATGGATCTCGGATCTCCCAACAAATTTGAGCTAAGAACAAGAGTTTGTATCATCCAACATGACTTGGTGATAAATAACAGTTCATTCAATCTAAAAGTACCTTAAGTTTGAGTCATCGTACTACAAGCGGTATACATACTAAAAAAAAGTTTGTGAATATTAACATTTTTAGTAACAATAATTTTGGCTCAAGTAGCTCGTTTGTATTGAAAAGGGGAAATAGAAAAACTTTATTTTATTGTTCAATGAATGTATAATAATTATGTTTCTTTGAATCAAAGACTTTGATCGTATTCATAAGTAAGAGTCAAAAATCACCAATCTTTGCTGATTTTTGAAGTTAAAGACAAGTAGATATGAGACATGGATGATTTTAGATTCATTAAAACTTTTATTGATTTTTTTTTTAATTCAACAAAGTTGAGGACTTAAGGTAAACTTTTGATGAACTTTGAAAGAGGTTTTTGATAATGTTCAAATATTTAATTGAAGTTATTAATAAATTGTGAAACTCATCCATATTCTATATTTGTTAATATTTAACCAAAATATAGAAGTGGTCAGTGATATTCAAAGTGAGCTCCAATTTTTTAATATTTTAAAAATACTTTTAAATAAATAAAAAGAATTTATCTTTATTAAAAGAAGAGAAAAAAAAGTGTTATTTCTAATTTTAGCAAATTAAACGCAATCTTCTTGAGGTTTGGCTTTGAGACACACAACTAACTTTTCCAAAAATTCCACTAGGTCTAACTGTAGACTTTGTTTGACCATTGAATAGATAAAATTGACCTTAATACAAAATTAAAATTACCAAAATACACTTAAATTAATAAATAAATTAATTGGAGATTTACACAATTACACCCACCCTCTTTCCTTCCCTCTACCCTCTTTCTTTTGGGTTGTGATCGGAGTCTGGAGGCTATTTTTTTTTCTATTTGGCTTGAGCGAGAGACTTAAATGAGCTATTTTTTTTTATGAATTTAAAGATCAGTTTAACAAAAAATACAGAGGTAAGTAAAAAAAATTATGATGTTTCTCATTTGTTAGATATTAAATTGTAAATCCTTATTTTTCAATTTCTTTTTTTAAAATTCATTTCTTTTTTTGATTTTTTTAACTGAATAATTTACATATTAAAAAAACTAATATATATATATATATATATGTACAAGTTTTCTATTGTCAGTTCGAACTGATATAAGATATTTTAGTTCCTTACATGTTGACCATTAGATTTCAATACTTTAACTTGGCTGCATGTACTTGTCGAATCATCTTTTAAATCCCATAATCCACATATAAGGAATTGATATATCTTATATCAGTTTGAACTGACAATAGAAAAATTGTATATATATATATATTATTTTATATTTAAAATGATAAATTACCTTTTGACCGTTAAATCATAAGGTTGACTAACTATTGGTATGGAGATCAATGTTAGTTTTTATTTTATTTTTTCTCCTCTTATTAAATGGCAAACCTTAGAAGTATGGGGTAATTTGCTCTTAAAATGTTTTGCTTCAATAATAATAACTTTTGAATAAAAAAATTTAAAACAATTATTCATGACAGTTTTTAAAGATGCAAGTAATAGATAAATTTAGAATATCCAATTATCCAAATTCACATAAATAAGTATTTAAAGTGCTTTTTTAAAAAAAAATTTGGTAAATATATTCTTAAGAAATACTTTTATATTTGCGGTCAAATCAAAGTGAATGTAACATAACCCTAACATTGTTAAATTTCAAGGTGGTTTATGAATAAAATTATCTTCTCTACAAATCCAATAATAGTTGAAAGATGAGGATAACTTTTTGAACTTTTTTTGACGAGAAGAGATTGTCGTAGTTATATGCCTCTCATATCTATATCATAAAGTCGTGAGTTTAAACCGTACTTTTCTCATCCATACCTCGAATTAATTATAATATAAATAAATAAAAATACAAGAGTAATATACTAATGTCATAACTTGTAACACCCCAAATCCGGGACTCATCGGACCGGGATATTACATGATACGGACCTTACAAAAAAACCTTAATTCACATATAATCAGAATTACAATCTTCAACAATATATCCTCACAATACAATACCCAAACCTAATAACACACATTTCAATTAAATCTCCAAGACAAACGTAATTACAACAAGAAAATAAATTGAATCCTTACAACATCTACACACATGGAATTTAATCCTCTCGCGATACGTATCTCCAATATTACTAACACAAACTCCATCACTTCCATATCTAAGAACTTAATCTGCAAAATGTTAATGACGATGAGTGAGCCGTCAACTCGGTCAGTAAATTCATGCAAAACATGTAACATAAAATAGTTTTCGTAAATTCTTTACGTTCAAAACCTTGATCATAAACTTTTCATAAAACAGTATAAATAATATGAAATCAAAAGAGCATTTAATAGCCATGATTTAAATCAATGTATTTTTTTTTAAAGCAGAAAACATAAAGCTCATGTCTCATAGTGTCACCCGTAGCCCGGTGACCTGGCCCAAATAATTCCAATAGTGTCACCCGTAGCCTGGTGATCCGGCCCAAATAATTCTAGTAATGTCACCCGTAGCCCAGTGACCTGGCACAAATAATTTCAATAGTGTCATCTGTAGTCCGGTGACCCGGCCTAAATGATTCCAATAGTGTCACCCGTAGCCCTGTGACCCGGCCCAAATAATTCGAATACTATAGTCAATGAGCCAAAATATAAACAATCATTCTCTTCGCATATTAAAACATAAATTTGAGAATCATAATATAAACTAATAAATTTATCGTATCTTTTAAACATTAGAAACAATATATCAAAACGTTTCAAATACTTTTAATACCACACGAAGTTATAAATCAAATTTCTGACAAAATGAACACTTGGAAAACTATAACACTAAATAGTCAATTTAAAACATAAGTCAATATTTCGAAAACTCATTAAATATGTAATATATAAATGTTTAACAAGTCATGGATGATTTTACTTACTTCGAACCCTTACGAATTCGCTTTATTTCTAGAAGCTCAAGAATTACTCAAACCTCATTGTCGAAGCTTACAAACCGATCTTCCTTTGTATCTAGGGCAAACAGCCATCTCTCCACTTAATCCTTATTTTTTTTTTCTTTGTAAATATAACATACATACATATATATATATATATATATATATATAAAATCCAATCAGTTTTTAACCCTAAAAACATTAAACGGGAAACTAATAAAAGCTTTTATTACAAGTCAACTCCTTATAATTATTTATAATTGCCTTTAATATTTCAACTTTTATTCTTACAATTATTTCTAATTGCCTTTAATATTTCCATAGACTTTTATTCTTAATTATTTCTAATTGCTTTTAATATTCCGTAGACTTTTATTTCTATTTTTTTTCCAAAGGCAATTACGTGTATTACATAACTGCCACACTAAAACCCATTTGTAGGAGAATAAAGATCCTCACTTGAAAACGAGGACGATGATGATAATGTTGTAGATTGATCTAATGGTTTGCCACTCACACCTACACCATCAATAAATTGTGGATTTGAGTCTATCTCCTTCCAAAATCTAGAATTACTGTAATATTTTTAAAAAAAAAACGAGATGATGTTAGTCGATTCACTCAAGTGATAAACCCTTAATACATATACTATTATATGATGGGTTCGAGTATTCCCTCTCCCAATCTCCCCAAACCTCAAATTTATATAATACTTTAAAAATAAAAATTATCCTCACTTGAATTAAAATCTTTCCAATTTTGACTACAGTATTTTCGTTGATATACAAATAATCATCGATCATATTATTATTTTTGAAAATCATTTATCATATTATTTAATTTGAATTTTTGTTAAAAATAAAAAGCATGAATTGATTATAAAATTATAATACTGAAAAAAGAAAAAAGAAGTGTTGTAGAAATAATAAGCGGCAACGTCGTGCGTCAAGCTCTCTCATATCTTTGTAATTTGTAATTTGTAATTTAGTATAGCATATCAGCCATCAGATTCAGATCAGACAAAGAAGAAATAATAATTCGAAAGAAATAAAAAAGAAAATAGAAAAACAAAAAAGAAAATAGAAAAACTGTATCTAATCTGTCTAGAAATTAAAAAGAAGAAAGGGAGTTATTTTCATTTCGTGAACAAAATCCAGCTCTCCAACTAATACTAAAACCTCTAAAACCAACTAACCCCTCTCTCTCTCTCTCTCTCTCTCTCTCTCTCTCTGAGATTGTTGGTTATAAGTTGCAGAGGATCAGATCTGAGCTTGATGCTTCAACACACTCTCCTTTTTCAACTTCAACTTCCCAATTGTACGTTATTACTACTCTTTCTTCAACTCTTCATTCCTTTACTTCTCCCCACTCTTCCTTTTTCAACCTTTTATTTTTTCATGTTTTGTTGAAATTCCACATGCAAATTTGGATGAGTTTGGATTCTAGTCAAAATGCTAGTCGTAAAAATGTCCTTTCGGTTGAATTTTTATTTTTAATTTTTTAATTTTTCATGTTAATGTTTTGTAATTTAGTCTACATTTGTAATTCTTCATGTTGTAAAGTTTTCTTGTATAAAATCTCAACTCAACTGAACCAAAAAGAAAATAATAAGATAAACTGGTTGGGGTTAACTTAGTTAGGGAGGAAATTCAATTCTTGTTTTTCTGGGTTTAAACATTTAATAAATGTCAGCCCTATTCTAAATTTTAACTATTTTTATTGTTTTTTCTAAGTTACTGGCCTGAACATTGAGCCTTAGAGTGATGTTAAAGTGTTTCCCAGAAAAAAAAGGAATAATTATGTGTTTTAGAAGTTGAAAAACTGGAAATAGGATCGAAGTATGCTAGTTGTTTGCACTGTTACCAGTCCTAGACAAACTGGGGTAAAAGAGGAAGTGATTTGAGGGTTTTTGTTTTTTGTTCATGTTTTTTTATTCTTGTTTTATGTTAGTCTCTGATGCCTTACCGGCATTCAACAAAAAAAAAAAAAAATATGGGGTGTTTTGTTTGGTAATTGTTGAATGTTTTTCAAATGTGATTTTGAGGAAACATTTTAGAGATAAAGTCTGTAGCTTGTACAGAATTTTGACCCTGTACTCTATTTTGCAGAAAATTTTAGTGGCTTGGTTACTTCATGGCAAGATCACGGCAACATTATTCTTCCCAAGACCCATCATTGTCGCCAACTGCTGGGAGATCGAGGGAATGGGAAGGCCCATCAAGATGGACTGAGTACTTGGGTCCTGACATGGCTTCTCCAATGCCATCAAGGACCTCTAGAAATGCAAGTCTTGACGGACAGGTCCAGGCTTCAGGTGGGTCCCATAAGGGTCTGAACATGCAGTGGGTAGTCCAACTTATTGAAGTTGCCGACGGACTGATGGCCAAAATGTATAGATTGAATCAAATATTGGACTACCCAGATCCAGTTGGTCATGTTTTTACTGAAGCATTTTGGAAATCTGGAGTGTTCCCCAACCATCCAAGGATTTGTTTATTGCTTTCTAAAAAGTTTCCGGAGCACTTTAGCAAGTTGCAACTTGAACGTGTGAGAACAGAACTCATATGTTTTAAATTTTATGGTTTTTCTTTTTCAGTGGCTGATGGATATTCAGATTGGTGATTTTATTATAATCATTGATGCAGGTTGATAAAGCTTCTCTGGATGCTTTGCATGACAGTGCAGAAGTTCATTTGCAGAGCTTGGAACCATGGGTTCAGGTATATAACATGTTCTGCAAAAATATGATGCTTGCTATTATATAAACACAACAATGGCAATTTTAAAAAATAGAACATTAAATACAATGATATGGCATCTTTTGTTCTTCTTTTTCTGTTGCTAGATTTGTTGCTTAAACAAAGAAAGACACACACTTACACTAATTAGTCATTTATTACATTACGTGGTAATAGCTTTCCATTGTGTAATTCAGTTGCTTCTTGACTTGATGGCCTTTCGAGAACAAGCTCTGCGGCTTATATTGGATCTAAGTAGTACAGTTATAACCTTATTGGTGAGTTCACAAACTGATTCTCTTTTGTTATACCCAACTTCATGTTGTTGATGCTACAAAGATGTTTAATGAGGTACCACAGAAATAATCTCAGCAAAAACTCCATGTTACTTGTGCTTGGTGAAAAATGTCTCTGTTATATTGTTGATGCGCATCAAAATGTGTAAAAATGTTGAGCTAGTTATATTCCTGTAATGTAAATGAAGAGAAACATGATAGGTGGCTTTCATCATGATATCTCTAATAACTTGGCACAGTATTTTGCAGCCCCATCAGAACTCACTTATACTGCACGCATTTATGGATCTGTTTTGTTCCTTTGTTCGTGTCAATCTTTTCTCTGAGAAGGCAAGTCAACTTTAATTATCTTCTGTCGTTCAACACCATTTGCTTGAGCACTCTACTATTTTTCTTTAATATCTATAATTCTGTAATTTATGGACCTGTTTATGAAACATGTATTTTTCTGATACTATGAAATTTATAAATTCGTAACAGATGCCAAGGAAAATGATGCTGCAGACATATAATGTATTGCACGCCATGTCAAGAAATGACCGAGACTTTGATTATTATCATCGGTGAGATTTTTTCTTTTAATTGGTGGTCTTATATTTGTTAATTTAGCTAGATGTGCCTATAATTTTACAGCGGTTGCAAAAGCCTTTTATTTTACTTTTGAATAAGATAATCTCAACACCTTTCTAACATGGTACACCTGATCAAGCGTTGTTTAAAATTTCTTTAGAGGCGAGTTTTTATTCATTCCAGAGTGAGACATGCATGGAGAGTATTTGTTAAGAGTCAGGGATCAAACCTTTCTCTCAGGTCTTCTCTCTCTTTCCAGGTCTAGGGTCAGTGGTTATTCTGCACTTTCTATTGTGGATATATCTTGTTCTTATGGCAACTTCCAATCTCAATTCAGTTTTACTTGGATGTACTCTAAGACTGTTGAATTGCCTTAATGTTGATCTCAACCGAGCCAATACATCAAATCTTATAGAGCTGTCACCAGTTGGTAATGTTTCAAGTACAGCTGTTTACAGATTCTATAATTGTTGCCTGTATCTATATGTTTATGCCTTTGTGAAGTAAACTGCACATTAGTCAATCTTGATAACTCTTAGGGGCATGTGGGTCTTCAAATGGGAAATAGGCTGGAGTTTTAGATAAATTCAGTTTCTGTAGTATGGTCAGTTCTACTTTTTGCTTTAGTTTTTTCTGTTTTTTTTTTCTATTTGTTGTCTTATAATCTCATTCTTGCTAACTACATGAGCTATTTTGTCCATATCTGTCTTTGAATTTCAGATTGGTTCAATTTATAGACTCTTATGATCCACCTTTGAAAGGGTTACAAGAAGACCTAAATTTTGTCAACCCACGTATTGGGGAGGTAGTTTGCTGCCTTGCCTTGCTGATATTATAATGTAGATGAAATTAATTTTTGATCCTTTGACATATCACATATAATAAGATTTCTAGTGTTAGACATTGCTCTGTTCAGTTTTCTCTTGGAATGTTATTAGATATCACCTATACAGCTACAGCTAGGTGTTTGCCATTTGATTAAAAATATTTTCCATGTTGAATTTTTTTCAATTCTGCTAATAATATTATGGTGATGAGATTTCCTCCTCCCCTTGTACCACTCATCAAGAAAATATTGTTTCTTACCCAAACAATCTCTCTGTCTCTGTTTTTGTCTCTCTTACTTTGGAATATTCTTCAACCTGACGACGTACCAAGTCATCTCCACGCTCATCCAATAAACACTTGTCACTCCTAAGATTTACTTTTAATAAATCTTCCGTTAATTACCTCAACCACCACCATTTTCTTTTCCAAAAATAAAATAAAAATACGTATATGTATTTTTATTGGATGGGTATACTACCTAAGCTTGATGATGTGATATGCATCCCATTGTAGACTTTTAGTCATTTGAGGGTTATTCCTTTTAAAGGATAAAGAAAAAGTCATAAAAAATAAAAGAAGAGCATTTTACATTCTTACCATTCGGTGATTTTGCTTTGTCAGATAAATATCATGTGCAAGTAATTATATTTGACGTGAGGATGCTCACATGGTATTTTTGTATACAAGTGCGACATCAAATCAAATTGATCTTGAATGCATGTTTAATTGCTCTCATGGAAAATTTAAAAATATATAATGGTACCATTTTATTGGTTGGGCATACCTCTTAAAGTATGATGATGTGTTACGATGGTCCCACTAAAAAAATTCATGCTTACGTAGGTTATTTTGGTTTAAATAACGAAGAAATATTCATAATAAGTGATATAAGAGCATTTTACCTTTCCTTAAGGTGGTTTTTCGATAATTATAATGAATAATAAGTTATTTTTGTAGTGAGGATACTTGTATGGTGTTTTTGTTCACAAATGCCGCACCATCAAATAATGATCTGTAATACTGGTGTAGCTGCTTAGTTACGTGTCATGTTAACAATACCAATATAGGGTTCTCTTGTATCTAGTTTGCATTTGTTTTGGACGACTGATTTTGTAAGGCCCTGCAGTTGCCTCTCTTGAGGCAGACTGCCCTTAGCTTTTTGTTATGCTTGTTTTCGTGGATTGCTTGTTACTCTCTTCTTGTATTGCCTTTGCGCTTTTTTATTTTCCTGATAAAATATAAATGTTAGTCAACTTTGAGAACTATGGTGGCTTATTGTTATATGATCTTCCATAGCGATTCTTCTTTAAGTGAAAAAATCATTGTTAAAAGTTTGATTTCTTATTCCAGGTATTAGAGGCTGTTGGTCCTATTATTTTTCTATCCACAGATACAAGGAAGCTGAGAAATGAGGGTTTTTTGAGTCCATATCATCCTCGATACCCAGATATACTCACAAATTCTGCTCACCCTATGGTAGATGCCTTTAGTTTTGGATAATTTGGAGATAGGCTATGTGTTTGCGACCACCAATACATTGCCCTACTTATCTGAGCTTGTTTATTGATTGAGACTTTTGTTAGTAACCAGTAACCACTTTGGAATTTTACACTTTGCAGAGAGCCCAAGATCTAGCAAATGTCACTTCTTACAGGGAATGGGTGTTACTTGGGTATCTTGTTTGTCCTGATGAGCTGCTTCGTGTCACTAGCATTGATATTGCTCTGGTAAATGGCCCTTTGCCCAAACATTTCTCTTTTTGTTCTCCTCTTGTTATGCAAATTTGTTTCCATCAAATTTTGTATTTAATGACTCTAAGAAATGAAATTAGACACCCTCTGACATACAGATTAAAAATGAGTTCAGAGAAAAGGTTAAAACTATTTTCCTTAAAATTTAAATTAAAACCATGTGGCAATAGACACATAAATTTTAGCTGTGATATTGACATATATGTAAGGGCTTGATGATAACCTAGATATAACACATGATAACCGCTAGTTTGAAACCCTTCACCAAAAATAAAACTCATGGTATACTTGTGTTTGTAGTACATTAATCAGTTCTTTCTGTACCAATTTTCTAACTTAGCTGTTCGCTTGGGTGACTTGCAAATATCTATAGGTGGTTGTTAATCCCCTAAATTACTCCACCTTTCCTCATAAAAAAAGAAGC
The DNA here is from genome assembly GCA_033220585.1 of Dipteronia sinensis. Taxonomy (NCBI): domain Eukaryota; kingdom Viridiplantae; phylum Streptophyta; class Magnoliopsida; order Sapindales; family Sapindaceae; genus Dipteronia; species Dipteronia sinensis. The sequence goes on along the minus strand of CM065644.1, from coordinate 28,773,677 downwards.
TTTTCATGCTTTGTGTTTCGTTCTTCAAATGATTTCATAGTCCTATTACGACTTTTGTTAAGACTCTCTCTCTCTCTCTCTCACACACACACACATCTTAATGCAACTATATATGACTATGAACTAGTTGTCTTAGTCGTGCTCGCTTGGCACACGAGATAGGATTGAATTATTTTATGGGATACGGCTCAACATTCAGCTTCTTTATGGGCCTCTGTTACCAAAGAATTTCAGAACACTTCCCTCGTTGTCATCCAGCTAAGTTGGGAGGGTGCTGTGAGATAATTGTTGCTGTGAGATATTTGTTGCTCTTTTTGGGACGCCTGTGAAGAAAATTATTAATGGCAAAGGAGGTGATAGTGGTGACGAACTGACGACTGAAAAAAGGGATTACAAAAAAGAGAAATTTGGGTCAATCATGAAATTTGAAGAGCTAATGAAACTTATGAAAGAGGTGTAGGTGTGAGGAGTTAGAATTGCATAGGATATGTTAGAAGTTAGACTTGGTTTAATTTAATCAAGCACCTAACAATCATTGAAGCAATATTTGTGCTCGTTTGGTGCCCAAGACAAGCCACCAGATTGGATTATTTTCCTCCAATCCCTTGTTTGGGGTCCAATGGAATTGGAAAAAATAATCCCATGGGCCCACAACAATCCCGCTGCAGTTGGATTGTTGAAACCGACCCCATTCCATGACTCCATTCCATTTCTTGTTGTTGCATAAGCGGTCTTGAGATTTTGTCCCACTGACATCATGTTTGGGGGGAGGGGTTGGTTTACATCTCTAATTGTTGGGATATTTTTTTTCCCTACAGAAAAAAAAGTTTTGTTGTCATGGGAGTGTTCTTTTACCTGCTTTTCTTATTGTCTTTAATACTTCTGTAGGTTGTACTCAAGGAAAACTTAGTTCTTCCATTATTCAGAGATGAGGTGAGTTTTTCATTTTTGTTTTTGGAATTGGAACTGAATTCTTCTTTCATGGAAGCTAATTATTGTTGCAATTTTCAACATGCAGTACATACTATTGCATGAGGATTATCAATTATATGTTTTGCCACGGATATTAGAATCAAAGAAGATGGCAAAATCTGGTCGTGCCAAGCAAAAGGAAGCAGATTTGGAGTATAGTGTTGCAAAACAGGTTGAGAAAATGATAAGGTAATGTGGTTTGCTTTAAGGCACCTTGCCTTTTCACCTTGCTAGCGGACAGCTTTTCTTCTGTGTTTTCCCATTCTGTATAGATACTTATGTTTTCTGAAGAGAGAGAGAGAGAGAGAGAGAGAGAGAGAGAGAGAGAGAGAGAGAGAGAGAGAGATTAGGTATATCTAAACCTTGGAAAGAAACCTGTAAGCTGTGAGATGAAATGCAAAAATAGATTTTTAGGATTACTTCTACATTTAAAGTAACGGAAACCTTCGTTTGTCTTAATTAAAATTTGCAACTGTTGAAAGTTTTGGAAAGACTAAAAAAATAATCCCTTGACCACTGATGTCAATGATTTCAAGTTGTTTTTGACTTGCAAAAGATGGCTTAAACCAGATTTTTCAGAACTCTTAGATTCTCCAATTGACGTCACAAGTATTACCAGATAATATAAGTTCTTTGTTACACTGTATGTAGATTACTTGCTGATTTTATGGCTTACTTCAGATTGGTTATCAGATGATAAACTGGTTGATATTTGCAGTGAGGTTCATGAGCAGGCACTTTTATCATGTGATGTGATACATCGTGAGAGGAGAATACTATTAAAGCAAGAAATTGGAAGAATGGTGCTATTTTTTACAGATCAGCCAAGTTTATTAGCTCCAAACATTCAGGTAAGGCTGTCATTAGATTCACTGCAGACTTCTTTGAATGTGCTGTTCCAAACAAGTCCCTAGAAAGGAAAAAAAATGGTGCTATTTTAATTAGTTTCTCTTAACTTCAGCTTATGTAATTTTTTCTCATTTACATAGACATTGATATGTTATATCAAACTAATTTTAATTTTGATTAATAAAATGCTGATGTTTATTTTTCACATTTCTTCTTGACCTGATGGCTAAGAAAGTAGGGGAAATCAGAGGTTGGGATAGGGAAATTTAGTATATGGTAATTTTGGGGCAGAAAATAAAAAACTAGTGAAAAAATGGAAATATGGGAAGGAGAGAATGATCTAACATCTTTTTGTCAGCTTATTTTAGTTTAATTGAAATCAAAGCTGCATGTTAACCCACTTAGTAAATTGAGTAATACTCCTTGCAGCTGTATCTTCTCTAATGATATGGTGTTATCCTGCAGATGGTATTTTCTGCCTTGGCTCTGGCTCAATGTGAGGTGATCTGGTACTTTCAACATGTAGGAGTTGCTTCATCAAAATCTAAAGCTGGTCGAATGGTGTCAGTAGACGTAGTAAGTCAAGTTCTCCCATACCATGAAGTCCATCAGTAATTAGAAATGCCAGCCAGTAAAGTGATTAATTTGAAGTGCTATGATTTTGGTTGCAGGATCCGAATGATCCAACTATCGGGTTCTTGTTAGATGGAATGGACAGGCTGTGCTGCCTGGTTCGCAAGTATATTGCAGGTTACTAGAGTGATGTAAACCAATTTGTTCTTTGTGGCGTCATATGATTTGATTTTCATATTATATACCTAATTGTGACTGTCAAGCCTTAGCCAACTAAAATTAATTCCTAACAGTCAAACTTGTTAAATGAGTCAAATGCTTGCTCTGCATTTGCTAGCAATTTTTTGTTTGATTGATGCTATAATAAAATGGGTGAAACTGTTAATCACATGGTTTTTCATGGCTAGTGAGGTGCGGATGATATTTCTTTCTCCTTTTATAAGATGGGGAGGGGTGTCTAAGAGGAACTGTAGAGGACTTGGAGGATAATTCAATTATAAAAATGTAACCGCTTGGTTGAGAGTTTTTGCTTTTTGGTTCATTCTTAGGATTTCCTGGAATTTTAGGCTTTAGTGTCTTCTCCTTACTATCTTGTTTTTGGTGCTTTACTCATATAATACCTGTATACTTGGGTCTCACTAGATCCCTAGTCAGGATCAACAATCGTGTCTTTTACAAATGTTAACAGAGAGCATAAGAACTATATACACTAAATAGATTGGAGGAAGAGGGAATTGAGTTGTTATTCATACATCCAATAGTACAAGAATTTATAGTACTAGACCTAGCGAGGAGAAAGGAAGTAGGATCAATTGACCATAAATACTTAATCAATCAACCATCTATTTTTTTTTTTTGATAGGAAACTAGAATGATTTCATTTAAGAAAGAGGAAACAAAGGTGAACAAGATGTCCACAACTCAAAAACCTTTTGTGGACTACAAAAAAACAAGTATAGAGACATGAACTTAGCCCCAAACCCATAAAAAAAGTCTATAAGAAAAGTATCTATTTTCAATCGACTCAATCAATAGCTAATTGATAGCCTAATTGAATCAATCTATAGCTAATTGAAAGCTAGCTTCAACAACAAAATTTATTACACGTTTTAAACCATTATATTAGTGCATAACATCTGAGATTCAAATTTGTCATGCCAAAATTAACGCTAGTTCCACGTCAGTTGGAATCCTAGTCTTTGAAAGTGTATTAATCTAATGGAACAAAAATTGCGTGATAATATTTTGTAAGAAATTAGAGACTATTTATTTATATATATGTTGTTAAAATTTTTATTAGCTTAGTTATTAGTGATAAACTTTTCTCTGTAGCAAATAATTCCGGTGAAAGATTTTTCAGTCATGGATGAACATGATTTTTAAAAATTGTTAATTTTTAAATGCAGCTATTCGAGGTTATGCATTGTCATATCTCTCTTCCTGTGCTGGTAGAATCCGTTTTTGTAATGCCAAAATTAATGCACGTTTCACGGTTGGAATCTTAGTCTTTGAAAGTGTATTAATCTAATGGAACAAAAATTGTGTGATAATATTTTGTAAGAAATTAGAGACTATTGATTTATATATATGCTGTTCAAATTTTTATTAGCTTAGTTATTAGTGATAAACTTTTCTCTGCAGCAATTACTTTCGGGTGAAAGATTTTTCAGTCATGGATGAACAAGATTTTGAAAATTGTTAATTTTTAAATGTAGCTATTCGAGGTTATGCATTGTCATATCTCTCTTCCTGTGCTGGTAGAATCCGGTTTTTGCTGGGAACTCCTGGAATGGTGGCTCTTGATCTTGATTCAACTTTGAAAGGACTTTTTCAGCGGATAGTTCAACACCTTGAAAATATACCAAAACCGCAGGGTGAAAACATATCAGCCATCACATGCGATCTATCTGTAAGATATCTTTTCGAGCCACATTCTATCTCTTGAGGGTGAAGGTTTTTGGCTGGCTTCTGAAATTCTTCTGACTTGCATTGATATGATTTATTGGCGCTGGTCATGTCGTTGCTAGAATATTCTCATTCATTGGTTGAAATATTGATTCGCTATTGCAAATCATTAAATGGTGAATAAAGGGTTGTTTTTTGGAGCTAATTTCAAATCATGATCTCTACTACTCTAGCAACCAGGAATAGATATTAACATATGCGAAACTATGGCAAATGCCAGTGAGTTGGCAGATTCCTCTGGAGGTTTCATTAGTTTCTTTTCTACGTGCACACTCATGAGTGCTTGCACATGAAAGCTAACATTTCAACAGCATTTTCTCTACTTCTAGTAATTATGTCAATGGTACTTTATGATTGTTAACACTAAAGAGATAGGGGAAGAGATAATTGAGTTTTATATATTATTTAGCCATGGTTACATGAATTTATAGTGCTAGGCCTAAAAGAGAAAAGGAAGTAGAAACAATTACAATAATTACTCAATCAATCACCTATCCAATTACATCAATCTATGGCTGATTGGTATATTGATTGTAGCTGATTGACAACTATACTAATAGTTGACTTTAACAATGATAAATCTAGAGTCTAAAATGGTCAGTGTTGATGACCGAAACCGTCTGATTTTCGTTTAGGGTCTGCATGTGACTCTGTGTGCATTTTCATGTGTACTATATCCCAGTTGATGCCATTTTCATTAGAAATATTTGCGTTTAAATTTATAGAATTTGGTTTGTTTCGGATTTTCTTTAGGTGTATGAAAACCTAAGAATAGAGGTTCTTATTGACAACAGCTCATTGTTTGTACATCTTTTGCATTACTCAAAACTGTTTCACTAAACCAAGCTTTTTAAACTGTACATCTAAGGAAAAAATGTTCGAGGGCATAGCATTCTGATGTATAATAAAAACAGAAAGCTACAAAATTTCATGTTATGTATCAACAAACAGTGTTCAGTTTATTCTGTAGTTTCTTGTGTGTTACGGTCATGGTAGTGGAGATACTGTGTACTTGTTGATAGTCTATTTTGGAATTATGTTTTGGTTTGGCTTTAGATAAGTTGGCTTAAGTAAATAATCTTTTGTTGGTGATGAATTCTGTCAAACTATCCTCAACATACCATAAATTTTTGTTAACTTTTTCTTATTATTATTTTTATATGTTTCTATTGCTTTCTTAAATTTTTTTTGGTTCTTCTTCTTTAAATGTCATCTTACATGTTTAAGTTGATTTGATGGATTATTGTTTTTCCCAGTGTTCCTTTTGATTCTATACTATTATAATTTCATTTGATATTGGTTTCTTTGTTGGTATATTTTGATAAATAATCATTCTATTTGTCCAATCAGGACTTCCGAAAGGATTGGTTATCGATATTGATGATTGTCACATCTGCTCGATCATCTATAAACATAAGACATTTGGAAAAAGCTACCGTTTCCACGGGAAAGGAAGGATTACTATCAGAAGGAAATGCTGCATACAATTGGTCCAGGTACTCTATCACGGTCACTTTCATTTTTCTATTATTATTGCTTGAAATTGTTGATGCCTATTGTTGCAATACCTTTCAGACAACATTTATCTAAATACTTATTGTACATTATTAAGTAACTGCTAGGCTCAAAAGCTTAAGGTCCAAACAATAGTATTTAAAAACTTTAATGCGCCCCTTCACATTCATGACCAACGGACCTGCCATGTGGCTTAAGCCTAAACACAAATGCAAATTAAGATGCAAAATCCCAACACTCCTGGTAAAATTGTCTCCGATACCATTTTAAGTAACCGCTAGACTGAAAATCTTAAGGTAATAGGTTAGGGCCCAAAACATCGTATTTAAGCACTCTTAAGTCTTAACATATGTGAAATGAGATCAAATTGTTTTGGAGTTGAAAATAAAGTGTTTATATTTTTGCAATATTGAGCAAATGAAAGAAAGGGTTACTGTGATTTTAGAAGATATTTCATTAATGGTTTCATCCCTTTATTTTTGGTTTCCTTTTAGGTGGGAGTTCTAGCAAGCTGTAGTGAGATTGTGAGGTTTTCTCTCGCATTTATTCCGTGTCCTTAGTTTAATTGTTGCAATTATGTGCAGTTTTATGAGCAAAAAACCAGCAGACTTTTAATTCCGTTTCTTCTTAAGCCATTCCTTTGTCATTGAACTCTTAACTTTTATATTCGGGGAAACTTTTTCGACTTTGGGTATGGGTGACTACACCACTACAGGTGAATTGGGAATGTCATCCACCTCCCTTGAAATTTAAGCCTTTCCTAAAAGTCGTCAAAAGCCTTCCCTTTAATTTGTAACAATAGATACAGATATGTCCATACATGCAAAGAAACAGTAAAATGTGTTTGAATCTCTTTCGTTGCAGATGTGTTGATGAATTAGAATCTCAACTATCAAAGCATGGAAGTCTCAAAAGGCTGTATTTCTACCACCAGCATCTTACAGCGGTATGCTATTGCACTGTATTTCTTCTCCTGATTCGATAAGAATTATCTGCTGTAACTAATGTATCCCTACTATAACTATCCTATTTTCACTATGTTGATCGTATATCGGTATATGTACTTCTAAAGTGACTGTAATTATTAATTCAGGTTTTCAGAAACACTATGTTTGGGCCAGAAGGACGTCCTCAGCATTGCTGTGCATGGCTTGGTGTGGCTAGTAGTTTTCCAGAGTGTGCTTCTCCAATCGTTCCTGAAGAGGTAATCCATCTACCACCACCACTCTACCTCCAACTACCCCACTTGCATGGCTTGCATCCTATTTTCATACTTTTGTGTGCTAAGAATTAAACAATTATACTTAGGATAAAATTACTTCATAGCATGGTAAAATTACATTGATCAATGCCCATGGATCTGCAATGGGATCAATGTTCTCACAATTGTGCCTAGCAATGGTTAAAGTGCAAACTAAGAGGGAAAATTACTGTCTTTAACAGAGGCTGGCTTATTGAAACGTATGGTAGGAACAAAAACGTGTGCATTTTATAAAGCCAAAAGTGCATATAATTTGTTTTTTTTCTTTATTTTTTCATCTCTATAATGTAATCAACATCAACTAAAAATAAAGTTATTATCATCTTATTATTTTGCTTAATATTTTGGTACTGCATGGTCTTTGATCTTGCTTTTACTGTGGAGGCAATGTTTTTTTTTTTTCATTGTAGAGTATGATTCTTTCTTTTGCAAATATAATTTTCTAGTAGTTTCAGGAAAATGAGTTTAGTTCATCAAAGCATGGACACTGCTTGCATTTTGCATCTAGGTTCAATAAACATTTATATTTCTCTCATTTTCTAGAAACTAAGAATCTATGATGATAGGTGGTGAGTAATTAAATACTCCCAATGGAATGAGGATCATAAAAGCTGGAAGTTGCATGTTGTTATTTTATAAATCAGAAATTACTTTAAAAGTGAGCAGATATTGACTAAAGATTTCTTTCATAAAGGTTCTACATAAAAAAAAAAAAAAAATCTTCTTTCTATGTTTTTAGTCTAAAGTTGGAATTTGATATTTTTATCTTCATTGAGTGATTCTGAGTGTAACCTGTTACACATATGCTATCCAAATGCGTCTATACCAACAACACATGCTTGGGATATCAATCTCGTCTTATTTAAAGGAAAAAGAAGTGGGAAGTTACTACAAATTGACCTTAAACATTACTGCAAGCAGGTAACAAAAATTGGGCGGGATGCGGTTCTATATGTTGAATCTCTTATTGAATCCATCATGGGAGGATTGGAGGGGCTGATCAACATTCTTGATTCTGAAGGAGGATTTGGTGCTCTAGAGATTCAGGTTCTTATTCTTAAGTAATCTTAAATCATGAAAAAATCCTTGATGGTAATGTGTTTCATAAAACTAATTTGGAGAGAAATCTCAGCTTCTTCCTGAGCAGGCAGCTTTTTATTTGAACAATGCATCAAGAGTTTCAATTCCTTCAACAAAATCTCTCAAAGTAGCAGCTGGGTTTCCTTTGCCTGGCCATGAGAGCTATCCTGAAAACAATTACTCTATTAAAATGTAAGGCACCTTTAATCTAAGGAAACTTTCATTTCATGAAAAAGCACAGTTCATACAATTAATGAAAATCTTAACCTTTTTTTTTTTTTTTGATGGCAGGTTAGAAGCTGCAATGCAGAGGTTGACCAACTTATGCTCAATTTTGAATGATATGGAGCCTATATGTGTTCTTAACCATGTCTTTGTTCTGAGGGAGGTGAGGCAGTTTATTCCACAATTCCTACCTTGTTTTTGTGTTTCTTTTATCGTAGTAGAAATGGATGCAAGCAAGTCACTCTTGACTAGAGTACATTGCTTGCCTTCTGAACTTCCTCTTTTGTGCTTGCTGTCTGAGGCTATCAATCACCAATCAGATATAGCCAGCTGGATCTTATAATCAGTTAATTAACCTATATGCTTAGGTCAGAATCAAGTTGAATTAGGATTCTGAGCTGCATTGATAGCCTTGCCTTTATTTATTTCGTTTCTTGAGACTTAAACTGGTATTTGTAATAGTATCCGGATTGTTTATTGCTGAAACCAATCTAACCTCAGATACCTCTTTATTTAACTGAAAAACAATTCTGGCTAAACTTATCTCAGAACACTCGACACTGATACTGTTTTAGTATGCATCACTTGTATTGTACGAATAATAAGGGATCTCTTAGCTATGAATTTGGTAAGTCTGCTCAAGGTAGGGGTCATTTATTGCCAAGTGAATGAAATGATGTTAGATATTGTTGTAGCTGCTTATTGCCAAAAAAATTGAAGTTGCGACTTAGGTCAATCTGCCTTCTTTTTTCTTTTGATAAGATATAAAGGTTTTTATGTTGTACTTATTACAATATTTTGGTTTATATGGTGGCTTTGCCCTTTGATCTTTAATTGTTACTTTATCTGCTTCTTGGTAACTAAACTGAAATTCCATTATTAGGTGATATCTTATGTTCATCTTTTGTTGAATCTATATCTTGAGTTCAGTTTTTTAAAGTAATATCCGGTGTTCATTTGGTCAGGCATCATTACAATTATAATGTCTGTGGCGGAGGTTAACTGCTATCACCTGATGTAATAGCTGAACCTATTGATGCTGCAATAGCTAATATGCCAATAGATAAGGAAATATACTGCCTAAATAGGAAATAGATTTAGCAAGTATGATTAATTAGAAAAGTAATATCCGCTTTGCTTTATGTTGACACATGATTTAAATCATTTCATTGCAGTTTACATTGTTTACGATCTTTTAATCTAAAAGACATTGTGCATACCATTAGTAACCATGAGATCTAAAAACTTAAGCCGATAGGAAATGACCCAACAATAGTATTTAAGCACTCTAACATGCCCCCTCACGTGCAAGACCAATGAGCTTGTCATGTGGCTTGAGCCCAAACACATTCGAACCCATAACAAATGCCAAATTCAATAACATGGGGGGGCTCGAACCCTGGACTCCATGCTACAACAAAGATTTGACTGATACCATGTTAGTAACTGAAGTAATTTGTGAAAGAGGAATACTATTTCTCCTTAATTCATAATGAATGAGTAACCTACATATATACAAGAAATATTGGCACTAAATCTGCTAATAATCAAGGACAATAATTCTCTACCTAATATAGGAAATCACCATCCCACTAAACTAGGAATAATAAAGGATGCGATCTGGTACAGTTGACCAGATCCCTTTATTGAGAAAATACTGCCCATAAAACTAGGACTAAACTAAAGATAGAATATTAGCCCATAATCATAGATAACAGAGGCAATTTCGACACCCCTTCTTAAGCGGGCAGCAGATGTTGATCATGCCCAGCTTGGAACACAGATGTTGATCATGCCCAGTTTGGAACACAGAACTTCAAATGATGCTCTAGGTAGTGCTTTTGTTAAGATATCCGTTGTCTGAGAACATGTAGGTGTGTAAGTTAGCTTCACAACCCCTGCCCCCTGCCTCGATCTTCTGTTTGATAAAATACCGGTTTATCACTACATGCTTTGTCAGGTCATGATGGACTGGGTTCTTTGTTATGCTGATGGCAGCCTGATTGTCACTCATTAGCTCCATAGGTGTAGCCATAGGAACCATTTAGCTCAGTTAGTAACCTCTACAACCAAATCCCTTCGCAGATTCCATGGGCCATTGCTCGGAATTATGATTCTTCGAGAGACCACAACCTGCTTTTTGCTGCGCCTGATCACCAAATTTCCCCAAATATAGGAGCAGTAACCTGATGTGGATCTCTTATCAGTAATGGATTTTGCTCGGTCAGCGTCTGAGAAGATTCTTCTTTCTGAAACAAATCCCTTGTCCAGGAGTCATCTTCAAATATCTGAGAATTCTATGAACAACCCCCATGTGTTTTTCATTCGGGTTCATAAATTGACTGACAACACTGACTAGGAAACCGGTCTGGTGTGGGCTAGATAAATCAACTTCCCAACTAGTCGCTGATATCTCCCTTTATCCACTGGTGGGCTTCCTTCAATCGAGCCCAGCTTAGTAGTACAGTCCATGGGAGTTTCGACCGGCTTACAGTTAGTCATTCATGTTTTTCTTAGTAGATCCAAGACATATTTCTGCTGGTTGATACAAATTCCTTTTGTTGATTTGGCAACTTCCATTCCAAAGAAATATTTTAGACTTCCCAAGGCTTTGATTTCGAATTCCCTGGCTAGGAAAGACTTAAAATTCCGAATTTCTTCTTCTTAGTTGCCCGTTAGGATTATGTCATCTACGTATACTATAAGCATGGTAACCTTTCCTCCCGTAGAATGTTTAACCAAGAGAGTATGGTCAGTTTGACATTGAATATAACCATACCTTCTTACAACCTTTGTGAACTTTTCGAACCAGGCTCTATGAGATTGCTTCAGCCCATATAGGAATTTCTTCAACTTGCATACTTTGTTGCCACCAAATTCTGTCTCCAAACCAGGAGGTCCCTCCATGTAAACTTCTTCAATTAAATCCCCATTCAAAAACGCGTTCTTCACTTCCATCTGGTGAAGCTTCCAGTCTAGGTTCACTGCTACCGAAAGAAGAACCCGAATGGTTAGTAACATGAGCGAATGTCTCTTCGTAGTCAATCCCATAGGATTGGGTGAACCCCTTTGCAACTAGCCTGACCTTGAACCTTTCAACACTCCCATCAGCCCAGTGTTTCACTATGAATATCCATTTGCACCCTACAACCCTTTTTCCTGTAGCCAACTCAGTCACGTCCCTGGTACCACTTTCTGTAAGGCCTTAAACTCTTCCTAAACTGCCTTCTTCCATTCTGGAACTGACATAGCCCCCTGAATACTATTGGGAATGGTAATTGTGGAGACATTTAGAGCAAACCTTATGTAATTCGCTGACAGGCCCTCATAGGAGACATACTTACTCATCGAATAGAGTGGGCGCCCTCTGCACTCCCTTACTCCCTTTCTCAATGCAATAGGCAATTCATTTTCAGAGGAAGTATTCTCATTGTGACTGCTAGGTTCTGGCTTAGTTGGGCTTGTGATGGGATCCCTTAAAGGTTCTGATTCTGAGTTATGGACTAGTAGTCTCGGTTATAACACTGTTGAGGTGCAATCTAATCCGCCAAATTTTGCCGGGTCTTTTTTATTCTTTTCTTTCTAGAATACACAATGATCTCCGACATGCTGTATGACTCAGGAGAGATTTTAGGACTGCTATTCGAGGGAATATGATGAGTTTTAGGAGGATGTGGAGACTGTTTTGATTATGGAGACTCGGTAGGTCTAGAAAGCTGTTTTGCGTTAGGAGACTCAGTGGTGTTAGGAGGTTCAATCATCCTAGGAGACTATTGACTGAAATTCATGAAATAGATCAATAGTTTCACTAGGATTAGACTTATCATGATTAAGATAAATCTGAGTATCACCAACTTTAAAAAATTGAAATTCGTCTACCTCTCTCTCACTGCCCCCTTGAATTTTAGTTTTAGGAAAGAAAGAATGAGTTTCCATAGAAGTGACATCCATCGACACATAGACTTTCCTAGTCACAGGCTGTAACACTTGTAGCCTTTTTGGGTGGGTGAGTAACCTAGAAAAAGGCACCTAATTGATTTGGGATCTAATTTGTTTCTGTTATGCTGGTAAATGTGAACAAATGCCGTTCATCCAAAGATACGAGTTGGTATTTGAGATATGAGTTTTGTGAGCGGATAAGTTTCAAATAGAATTTGGCAAGGTGTTTTAAACTTCAACACTCTGGATAGCTACTTATTAATTAGGTAGGCTGCTATAAGAATAGCTTCCCCCTAAAAACTTGATGGCACATTCATACATAAGAGTAAAGACCTAGCCCTAATAGATGTCTATTTTTCCTCTTAGACACTCCGTTTTGTTGAGGAGTGTCAACACATGAAGTTTGATGTATTATGCCCTCTTTCAATAGACAATCACCTAAGGCCAGGCTTAAAAACTCCTTTCCATTATAAGTTCTCAATATTTGCACTTTGGTCTGGAATTGATTTTGAATCATGGAATTAAAGTTTTTAAAAATATTGGTGACCTCCGAATTTTCCTTCATTAGGAAAATCCATGTTGTCCTAGTATGGTCATCTATGAATGAGACGAACCATCTGGCGCCAGTGATGTTGAGAACCCTGGAGGGGCCCCAAACATCACTGTGATCATGGAAAAAGGTTTAGATGACTTGTAAGTACTAGAGGGGAAAACATTTCGAGTATGCTTAGATAATTCACAAATTTCGCAGTGAAAGTCACTAGGATTTTTATTAATAAACACACTCAGAAATAGTTTCCCAAGGTACATGAAATTAGGATGACCCAACCGGTAGTGCCACAACATAATAGCACTATCTTTATTAGACCTAATCCTAGATTCATCGTAAGGAATTTCATAATTAGCAAAATGACATTGTGTATTCATGAGGACTTCAGCCTTAAGAATGTAGAGACCAGATTGTAGCTCAGCACTACCAATCGTCCTCCCCGAGTTTGAGTCCTGAAAAACACATTGTGTGGGGTATAATTTAGTTACACAGTTTTGATCATGGGTGAGTTTTGAAATTGATAGTAAGTTGCAATCTAGATTAGGAACCACCCAAACAGAGTGTAAAGTGAGAGATTTGAAACAACAACTGAGCCTGTAACTTTTGACAGTGAATCATCTGCTATTGTCACATTGTAGTTACCATTATAGGGTTTATAGGTTTTGAACAGACTAGCATCTCTAGTCATGTGATCTGTGGCACCTGAATCCACAATCTAGGATCCAGGGGACTCTTGTCTCACATTGAAGGCATTAGAATATGTACCTTTTTAAGCCACAGACCCTGCTCCGATTACTGGTGCACTTGTGCTAAATTTGGACCGACCAAGCATTTGTTGCAATTGGTTTATCTGCTCTCTGCTAAACAGGTTGCTCTCTGTTCCCATTGTTTCGTTCCCACTTGTCATGTATCCCTTAGGATCTCTGTCACTATTGTTGCGTGGTTTCCAATCTAGGGGTTTTCCATGCAATTTCTGGCACGTATCCTTGGTGTGTCCTGGCCTTCTGCAGTGATCACACCAGGGTCGTCCTTTCTTGGGTTTGTTGTCATATGTTTGGTGAGGACTCCCTTAAACGGCTAGGGCAGAAATCTCTCCGCCGGAAGGAACTGCTTCCGATTTGGACAGCATGATCCTTTTCCGGCTCTCCTCTCGACTTACTTCTGAAACCACTTCCCGGATCTTAGGAAGAGACTTCGTTCTCAGTATCCTCCCACGTATTTCATCTAGATTGTCATTAAGTCCAAGCAAGAATTTAAATATACGCCTTTGCTCAATGAAGCCTTTGAATATTACCTTATCAGCAGTGCACTTCCATCCAGGCTTGTCGAATACGTCAAGTTGTTGCCAGTGGCGAGATTGTTTGTTGAAGTACTCAGTGACCGAAGAATCCTGGTCATGTAGGATTCCTTCCACGCCAAACAATTCTGAAACATTGTCATTATATGAGTAGGTGTCTTTGGCTGCAACCCACATCTCCTTTGCTGTCTCATACAGTGAAATTCTCTCCTACCTCCGTGTTCATAGAATTGATTAACTAGGACATGACCTTGCTGTTTCAGTTTCCCATGTCTTATAGGCTTTGTCTTTCTTATGAGGAGTTTCGACATCTCCTGTGATGAAGTCTGCTTTACCTTTGCCTCGATGAACAGCATAACCGACTGGGACCAAGGCAAGTAATCATGTGACTTATGTCCATTCAGTTTATGACTGGTTATGGGCATATGAGGATTAGCGGGTGTGTCACCGGATCCTCCATTATTTGAAGTGGAGGTGGAGACTTCCGCATTTGATGCCACCCCGGATTTTGACATGTAGAAAGGTTATAGTTCTGAGATGCTCTGATACCATGAAGTAATTTGTGAAAGAGGAATACTATTTCTCCTTAATTCATAATGACCGAGTAACCTACATATATACAAGAAATAATAATCAAGGACAATAATTCTCTACCTAATATATAAAATCACCATCCCTTTAAACTAGGAATAATAAAGGATGAGATCAGGTACAGTTGACCAGATCTCTTTATTGAGAAAATACTGCCATAAAACTAGGACTAAACTAAAGACAGAATCTTAGCCCATAATCATAGATAACTGAGACATTTTCGACAGTAACCATCCGACCTAAAAGCTTAAGCTGATATGAAACGGTCTAACAATAGTATTTAAGCACTGAACACATACCAT
The DNA here is from genome assembly GCA_033220585.1 of Dipteronia sinensis. Taxonomy (NCBI): domain Eukaryota; kingdom Viridiplantae; phylum Streptophyta; class Magnoliopsida; order Sapindales; family Sapindaceae; genus Dipteronia; species Dipteronia sinensis. The sequence continues at coordinate 28,758,558 of CM065644.1, read as the reverse complement.
GGTATATATAATCGGTCTATATTATTATGACTTCATGCTAACATTCTAATCTAATTTGCAGTACATGAGGGAATGTATCCTTGTGAATTTCAAGAGGAGATTACTTGCTGTACTGAAAACTGATAATGATCTTCAACGGCCTTCTATCCTGGAGTCAATGATTCGCAGGCACATGAGCATTGTTCACCTAGCAGAGCAGCATATTAGCATGGACCTAACCCAAGGTATTAGAGAAATTTTACTCTCGGAGGCTTTCACAGGACCAGTCTCTTCTCTGCACTTATTTGACAAACCAGCAGAGCAACTTACTGGATCAGCCACTGAAGTTGTATGCAACTGGTACATAGAAAATATTGTCAAGGACATATCTGGTGCTGGAATCCTGTTTACACCAGTGCACAGATGCTTTAAAAGTACAAGGCCAGTTGGTGGATACTTTGCCGAGTCAGTCACTGATCTCAGAGAATTACAGGCGTTTGTTCGCCTTTTTGGCGGCTATGGGGTGGACAGGCTGGACCGATTGATGAAAGAACACACAGCCGCCCTCTTAAACTGCATCGACTCTTCTTTGCGGTCTAACCGTGAGGTGCTGGAGGCAGTTGCTGGCAGCATGCATTCTGGTGACCGATTAGAGAGAGAGGCATGTTTGAAGCAGATTGTGGATTTGGACACCGTAATTGGGTTTTGTATCGAGGCCGGTCAAGCACTGGCTTTTGATCACCTTCTAGCTGAAGCTGCTGGGGCTGTTCTTGAGGAAGGGGCACCATTGATGTATTCTCTTCTTTCTGGGGTCATTAAGCATATACCTGAAGAAATACCCGAAAAAAAGGAAATCCGGAGGTTGAGGGGGGTAGCTAACAGTTCTGGTTTGGTTGCTGATCATGATTCTGAGTGGGTAAGATCAATTTTGGAGGAGGTTGGAGGTGCAAATGATGATTCATGGAGCTTGTTACCTTATTTATTTGCAACCTTCATGACCTCCAATATTTGGAACACCACTGGCTTCAATGTTGACACTGGGGGATTCAACAACAATATCCATTGCTTGGCAAGGTGGGTTTTCAATTTTTAAACTGATACTAGAATTGCATTGTTGTATATTAGAGCTTGATACTATTATTTATTTTTTGCCTGTAAGTTTAAACGTTCGGGTTGAGTGGTAAGTTGACATGATATCATAGCCGGGTGAAATAGGTGTTCTATGTTTGAGTCCACTCATGTGAATATGGGCATACATTTTATTTGCATTTTTCTGCATTTGAATTTGTATTTGTATTGCGTTTAGTCTGTGGCAACCTGTGGATCTTGCAAGTGTAGGGTGTGTCGGAGCTTAATATCTTTGTTTGGAAACTTATCTGTAAGATTAAACTTTTCGTGTTGAGTGGTAACTTTACATTATATTTGTGTCACGTATTACTATATGTAGAAGTTAGTTTAATGCTACCTTGAAGATCAAGATATATAAAATGCATGCATGGTAATAACCCAAGCTCCAAGGTTCAAAAGTCATTACTGATAGATTTGAACTACTAGTTCTGTTTTTTGGCCATATGAAACTTCTTAAAATAAATGAACTGGACCAGTCTTCTGTGCTTTCAACTTGATACTTTTATGTCATGGATATTACACGTGATATTACCTTGCACGTTAGTTTGGTTTGGTTATTTTTAAGATTTGCAACCGTCTTACATTTTTATAATTCAGCCACTGAAACTTTATATTATTATGTTAAATCATTATGGTGCCCATTCAGGATGTTTAGGAACCGAAACAGCATCAAATATTTTATCAGATCTCATTAACTAATAATTTTTGATGGACTTTTGCTGGCAGGTGCATAAGTTCTGTGATTGCGGGACGTGAATATGTTAGATTGGAACGCGAACATCATCGGAGACGATCTTTTTCAAATGGCCATGCCGGTGAGACTTTTAATCCTGAAATACAAAGCCGTGTGTCGGCAGAAGCAAGCATCAAGTCTGCAATGCAAATCTTTGTCAAATTCTCTGCAGGAATAGTACTAGATTCATGGAACGAAATTAACAGGTAAGATGGTTATGTTACACTCATGCATGTATGTCTGTGTATGACTTTGTTTGCCAACATGCATACATAATCTCCTGATGCTAGTTCTTTCAGGTCCTTTTCAACTTTCCTCTTGACCTTTCTAAAAGATTTAAAAAAACTCGCTTCTTTTTAATAGCTCCATTGATAACTCTTTTTAACAGTAACCATGACCTATAAGGTTATTCATACTTACATTGTGCTATTCTTCCATATATTTAATCAATCTTGTATTTTCCACACTATATAATGTGTCTGAAGCACCATCATGATGATGATGAAATATATATATATATATATATATTTTATTTCAAAATTTTAATTTCTGTATTGTAGAGCCCCAGATTCCATATCTGTGCGTCTGTGCTAGATTATGGAACTGATCACTCACAAGGATATAGTGAAGTAGTTTTAAGATTTTCAGCCCTTGTTACGAATTTAGCTACCCCAAAACCTTAAACCCTGTTAATTTTATGTTTCTCTTGGAATGAAACTAACTCAATGTTTTGGTTTAAAAAGGTAATTTAATAAGACTCATGAACTAACTAAACTCTGTCATAGTTTAGAAATTTGTAGGAAATATCATATGCATCTGAATACAATTCCACAAGGTATTGTTCAATAAATATAACATGTAAAACTCTTAAAAGTGACGTTTATCTAATGGCATTTTACAAAAGACAAATGTATATTAACGGTTTCTCAATTTGTTATTTACTGCATTTGGAAACAATTCTATTTTCAAGTTACCTTGATTATATAAGAATACCCATTTGTTCAATTTACCGATAGAAAATAGCAGTTCATATTTATTGACACTGTTAATGAATTTCATTTTTCTGAACAGGTCTCATCTTGTAGCCAAGCTTATATTTCTGGACCAGCTTTGTGAGATCTCACCATTCCTTCCAAGAAGTTATCTTGAACCCCATGTCCCGTATGCCATTCTCCGATCGATATACAGCCAATACTATACAAATTCTCCATCCATCCCACTGGCATTACTTAGCCCATCACCCCGCCATTCACCTGCTGTATCATTAGCACATGCATCTCCTGTGTCGAGACATTTCCGTGGAGATTCAACTCCTCAGTATAGTAGTAACGATTCAGGTTTCTTTAAAGGATCATCGTCCCATAGCCAGGAACACCCTTATGATACCGATAGTGGAAGCCTAAGGAGTGTTGACAGTAAACACCGGAATGTTCGTCGGTCTGGACCACTGGACTACAGTTCAAGCCGTAAAGTCAAATTTGTCGAAGGCTCAACTTCAGGAAGCACAGGTCCCAGTCCGCTGCCAAGGTTTGCCGTGTCAAGGTCTGGTCCTATATCATATAAGTAGGAAGATGGAGGCAAACATACCTATGATATGTATGGTAATTATCTACTTTTCATAATGGGTTAGTTATTCATATGTAAATTACAGAGCTCATCTATACAAATTTTGGCTAAATATAATTAGATGTGTATACTTAAAAGTTTCCACTTTGTAATTTTTTTTATTTTATCATATTATAAGTTAATGCTGTTTATATGAGTTTGTGCTTTGACTGTTTATCAGAAACACATTTTCCAAGTTTTGTATGCTAGAAAACCAACTGATATAGTTATTCCAAGGGATTTGCTATCACAGAATTTATAAGTTTACTTGCTAGTATAGAGACTACTACCTATTTTTAATTTTTTATCAGTTTTTTTATTGACTCTTATTATAATTATGGGGAAAATAATATGACCCAATTATCACAAGCAATTGTAATTTTGGGGAAAGTTAGGGTTGGGTGTTATAATCTTTGTACAAGAGATGTATAGTCATCTGATGTATATAAAACTATGAAGTGATGAAATAATTTATGAATGAAAAAATGTAATGCATTCATGATTCTATTAGATGGATGCACAAGGAGGATTACTCTATCTTGTAAGGAGGCTAAAAAAAAAAAATCAATTTTTAAAACAAGTATAACAAGGAAACCTTATATATATGAAACTATGTTTTGTAAGAAAACACTTCAACTATTTTATGACAATAGAAATATAATTATTTTTATCCTCACTACCATAATGTACCTATTCTGAGAGTTTTATTATTTTCATTTTTATTTGAAAAATTACAATTTAAGGTTTAAGACCAGAACATAACTCAGAGCTCACAAATTTGTTAATGGTTTAAGACGGGAACTTAACCCAGAGCTCACAAATTCGTTAATATAAGCTGCATACTAGTAGGCCAATCTCATCTAATTATACTTGTATACATATACATAATGTTTTATTTTTATAATATAACTACATTGGTTTACATGTAATAAAACCACCAAACAATGATCATATATAACAGCTGGGATTCTAGTAAAGTTGCAAATCCTCCCCAGCAAGGCAATTTGGCTGTCAACTCAGCGTAGGTGATGCCTGCAAAGAATACAATATGTCCGTGTCAATTCATATTTCAGGTTAGACATTGGAGTAGTGTAAACAATGTTGTGTAAATCAAACCTCAAAGTTTCTTTGGTTCCACGACGAACTTTACAACGGATTGTCGGGAGACCAAGGCGTTGGTGAGCTTCATACCGGTGACATCCAGAGAACCCTATGCATATAAAAGTTAAGGATAATGAGATTGGATTTTGGAGGAAAACATCAAAGGCTATTCTAGTGTTAAGAGTTATAAAATTATGCCACTGGAGCAGTTTGAAGCTTCTTTTGCCTGATCTTCACCATTGTCCTTTAGATATTGAACTAAAAATTGAAAAAAAAAAAAAAACAATTGGTACAATAACTCTTCAAAACATTTCAGATAAGTACATACCGTAGTAAGCTCCATCAACCTCGATCACATCGATCTGCATCAATTATAAGACAACCAGTCAACTAACAGTAGCCGAACTAACATGACATGAGAACACAAGGAGGCAATTATCAATTTAACCAATTTTATGAATGAAAAAATGTGTGTATATATATATATATTACACACATATATACAATCATTTTCCTATCGGTGCGCACTGATAGAATTATATAAGGACATTGAATGTGAGCCAATCATTTATAAAAGAGTTCTGATAAGTGCATACATACCAAGTCAAAGTATGTAAAATGATTGGTTCACATTCAATGTCCTTATATAATTCCATCGGTGCGCACTTATGTGAAAATTTTCGCACACACACATATATATATATATATATATATATAAGTATTGTTCAAGTCCTAATATTTGATATAACTTTAACATTTTGTGTTGTTTTTGTTCAGAAATGAAGCCTTAAAGTGAAATTCTTGGTGGTGGTATGGTGTAATTGCAATTGTTACCATACTTTTAACACTACTGATGTAACATATTGGCGGTGGTGTGTACATGTAAAATCACACATAATTGGAAACTTCCTTTTCCTTATAATTATTTATCTCAATATACTTACAAGTTGGAAATCCACACGAAATTCAAGCAAAAAAATGAGATTGAACAGAAAAACGAGTGATCTAATACCAAATTGAATTATTTTCACAAAACATCTAGTTCGTGGCTCCTTTACTACATTCTGCTTCAAGCTAAGCATGTATGATCTTTATGCTCTAACTTGAAGGAGAGTGCTAGAGTTGTTTATTATCATTCATTTATATTAGTACTGAATTATGCGGTTTTAGGTTTATTGGGCTACGTTATTATAATTAGTATGTCTAATAGGATTTGGATAAATGCCTATAAATATAAAATTACGAAAGTTATATAAAATGATTAAATGAAACATACTTGTCACTGATCTGACCTATCGAATAGCTCTAATTACGTATGCATAGGAGTATTTATAATGCCAAGCCATTATCAAACCTATGCTTTAACAACAGTTTTTATTTCATAACAATAATTTTAGAATTGATTCAATGTGGATCCTAGACATCATAATATATCAATAACAAGACAGAAAAATGCAAGAATTACAACATAACAAAACTCCTGATTAGTTAATAGACATGGTGTCGGCCCAGTGGCATATTCAACTATAAATGAGGTACTGAAAATTCAGACTACTTACTGGGCAATCTTACAAAACCCCAAACCTCATCTTTTCATTTACTTGTAAAATTGAAAAATATTATAGATATCAAAGTTAAGTTGAACTAGTCAGAATCTTGCTTAATAGATTAACCAGGTTTACAAACACGTCCAATGACAGTAAGGTGCAAAATCAAATCAAACAATTCCAAGCCTATCATATATTACCCAACTGCATATAATGTAAACTTCTCTATCTTAAATAAAATTACTTTTTTTTTTCCTTTTCTTAATTATTTACAGCACAAGAAGCCACTAGATAAATTATGTTATGTGAGGATGTTATTATGTTAATACTACACCAACAAGTTGTATCATAAAATTACATTGACTAATATGTCTTTTTTTTTTTTATTAATTCTTAAAAGAAACAATTTAAAATCTCAAACAGATCCAACAAAACAGAAATGACAAACTAATAAACAATTTGCCATAACTAAAGCAATTCCTTAGTCATTCATTATTTTGGAAACCGAATAGCAAACAACATTTAATTGTGAAGTTTTGTTGTTTTCCTCATTCCATCCACTTTCTTGGCCACCAAACACATGAAGAGAACTACAAAATGAAAAACGAGTGCTTACGGGTACTTGGAGGCCAATTTCCTGAATGCTGTCCATGAGTTCCTTCACTTTGGTAGCATCATTAGCTCTTGTGCGCATCAGAGGCCTCTTTATCTTATCAAGCGGAAGCTCCACTATCACTGGCCCCCCACTCTCTGAATTACTCCTACTGCCGGGAGGAGATCCTGAAAAAAGCACTTGTCAAGTTTTTTTTTTTTTTTTTTTTTTTACAAAAGGGGCTTTTGATTTAAGTGTTCCGTACAAAAAACACTTAATTCACTAAATGTTTTTCAATTTTGTCACAAAATAGAAAACGGTTTTAGCATAAAAAGTGCTTTCTACAAAAAGCACTTCCAATTGCAGTATCACTGTACCCCCACTTTCTGAATTACTATTACTACTACAACTACTACTACCCGGAGGAGACCCTGAATTAAAGCAACCGATCAAGTTCGCATACAAATTTGAAGCATGTTCATATACTCTTATAGTGCTCTTCTTTTCAAAAGATTTATATTTCCATGAAAGACTCTAATAAGTACTTTCTGGAAAAGCACTTGCCAAGCAATTTAGCTCTTAAATTTAAAGGATGATTTTCAGTGGAATGCACTCCCAAAAAAGCAATTATTTGGAAATCGATAGTAAAAGTACTTCTACAGAAAGCAATTAAACTCGAAAGTGCTCACTTGGAATCATATAAAAGACGAGAGAGAGAGAGTGTGTGTGTGTACCATTAGAAGAAGCAGAAGCAGAAGCAGCAGCAGAGAAGCTCCTGAAAGTAGTTGGAAATCGCAACACAAAATTTGCCATTTAGTTTCAGGAGTCTGTTTTGAGTCTCTCACTCTTTTTTAAAGATAAAAAAGTGAGCACTTGAGAGTTGAGACTTGACATGACAATAGAATTATAGGACTATCGAGCACGAATGTTGCTTCATCTGAACCGTTGAATCTGATAATCGTACAACATATTTCACGGCTCCAAATGATCACCTAAGATTGGGATTTGGGCAACACCAATTGCTTTCAGATTATGGCACTATACTGTATTAACAAACACCCAAATTTCAAACTTTTTATTTTATTTTATTTTTTAAAAAAACCAACTCCATAGTTCATGATCTTGTTGACGTCGATTTATGGTTGGTCTAGCCAACGACAACACGTTGGCAAATCGATGCATAGATCATCCAATGAAGTATGATTAGAACGTCTTTATGCTATATGTACGAGTTGATAAAATACTTAACAGATAAAAGAAAAGGATAAAGAAGAAAAATAGACACTAGGATTTATACGTGGAAAACCTTAAGGTAGGGAAAAAAACCACGATCGTCTTAACGACAGAAAAAGAGAAAATGTATACTATTTAAAAATGGTTACAATTTACAAATGATGTGGTGCATCTTTTCTTCTTTGCTAGATACATGTGCTTATATAAGAATTAGGGTGTTGTCCTAGTACTTAGCGTGCAAGCAAATATTATGATTATGCGAGATTCTTGGTGAATCGAGTCTTCTTGCATTTATGATGCAACGATCTTCATTCCTTGTGGGAGTTGTAATCTGAATCTTCGTATTTACTATTTGATTTGTCAACTGTTGGATTGTTGGTGATTGTCTTACCTAATATAAGGTTGGATTTTGTGGAAGACATGCTGGAATTCAATTTTGCAATGATATTGAGGATATCTTCTATTTGCTTTATAGGTGACGAGCTCTTGTCAATTTGCCATTTGGGGATGCTCCAACGAGCTGGTTTCTTTGATGGGCGAATTGCTCTTTGCTTCCCAACGAGTTTTTCCATCGGAGTGTTTGGGGAAAATATCCAATCATTCATCATCCCCTCGACAAACAAGTCTGAATAACCTCCCTTCCACTATGAAGAAGCCAAGACCTAGGAAATATGCTCCTTCTCATTCACTGTCAGACGATGAGTCGCGTCAACAAGATGATGTGGATGGGAAAAGTGTCGAGGTACGCGAGTGAAATTTTGTACAGATCTGGGGTCCATTGCCATGACACCTCCCCAGTCACCTCTCACGAAGAACCACTCATTCATCCATGAGGTTGACACCTGGTAAGCTTATCCTCGAGGGTTGGGATGAGGCGATAAGCTTCACGCCCAAAAGATTGCAGCCTAAGAAACGCAAGATTTCGAATAAAGTAGGGGGTGGTAAGCCATTCGACCTTTAAAGAGCGCACATGCACATCAAGATGCTATAAAATGTCGTCGTTAGTTAGCAAGGCAAAAGCCTCACCTACTATAGGAATTGAGAGATGAAAAGCTGAAGAGGAAGAGTAACTTTGTAGCACAACATGATGCCATCACATCTTGGGGAGGGTTCACACCGCCTGACCCTCAGAAAGAAGCAGTTCGACCGCCGTTGGGAGTTCGAAATGGTCAATGTAGGAGGTCAAGTTATCATTGCTCTCTACCTTATTCAGCTTGCAATCAAACTAACTGGGAGAGTCAAGAGAAAAATAGATTCTGACTCTCACAAATTCTGTGAGGTTAGGCTCCATAACTTGTTAGGGCCCAACCTTGAAACTCCTGAACTGGCTCCAGCCATTATGAAGATTTTAGGAGAAAAAGAAGAGACAAAAGAGATTGTAGAAATAGATGAAGAGAAGATAACATCAGATGCTTGAAGAAATTCGAATGTGGTGTAGCAAGCAGATAGGGCACCATTATTTATAGGGTTCAAGAAAATAGGAAAATCAAAAGATGTGTCGTTTGGAGAAGTGTACTGGTTAAGAAAAGAAGTGGCGCGAAATACAAAGGGTAACTTCTCCACCAATCGCAGTTATACACGTGTCGTGGTGAGAGATGAAGCGGAGTGAAACGACCCTTCATTTATGTTACATCATTGAGCCGTTCGAATGTTTTGAAAGGTTAATATTGAAGGCATAGTAATCTAGACTGTTGATACTCAGACGACCCATCAATTCAACATTAAATACAAGATCTCAATAAATCCACTTCAGAGAGCTACTAGTTCGCCTAAAGAACTAGCTTGCTAGCAACCCTCCTCGCTGATTTAGGGGGTATTGTTTGGGGTAATTTTATTTAGCTTGACACGTCAGCAAAGAGTCCAGAAGTCACAAAATCCGGGCTTATATTAGGCAAGATAGTTACAACTGTAACACCCAAAAACTCAAAAAGTAATTAAACACTTTGATATGTAATGTTATGTCTTAAATGATTAATTACTTCACCCAAAAGAAACTAATAATCATTGAATAACTCCAAATAAACCAACAATAAGGATCAAAATACTTTAAAGGAAATTAAAACAATACAAAGTACCTAAACTCAAATTCTAAGTAACAAAACAAAAGAAAACATTACATAAAATCTTAATCACTTCCAACTCCTGAAAGTCTATCGCCCTAACAGTCAGCTCCTAAAAAACTCGGTCTGTAAAATGTTAAATGACAAGGGGCGAGCTGTCAACTCAATAAGTATTGCATAATATGTAATCGAAAACATTTATAGCAATTACAATAACATTAAAGAATACATAAAAGTGAAAATTAAATATGTAATATACAAGTAAATTTGCAAACGTAACATTTTCATTGTACGATAACAATGTTACGATAACGATTAATAAAATTTCATAAAAATAAGCTCAAGTCAAGTAGTGTCACCAATACCCTCGGTGACTCGACCATTTATATTTCAGAAATTGGTGCAAGACCAAAATCGTAACATTTCATTTGTCGCGCACAATGCATTTCCATTATCATTGGTGATCACCATTTCATTACATTTCATTTCACATTTCATTTACTACTGACATTGAGCTAAAACCTTACTTTCAAAATATGAATTATAATAATACATTTGCATTACTAAAGCACAAAAGAGCCAAACATTTAAGCTTTTAAACAAAATGTTTTGGTAAGGGTAAAACTCAAATTAAAAGAATTAAGTAACAAATATATAAGTAAAGACTAAGTAAGAAAATGAGTTTATATATATGCATAAATGTATATAATAAAATATTTCAGAACATAATAATATGATAAATATTTTTTTTTTCTAAGAAAACATTTATGCAGCTATATATTATGCAAAAAAAATCTATTTACCTTTGATGGTAGCAAGTTTAAGGTTTCACTAATTATATTGGGAAGTCACGAGAGGAACCTAAACATATAGAATAATAATCTCTTAATAAAACCAGTCAAGTAAAAGAAATCTAACTCAACTTCTTTATAAGTGCATTTGTATTTATTTCCATGAAGAAATTTCAGAAAAACATATTCTAGTGCTCAAAATTTATTGATTTAAATTCTTAAAGGCCTTAAAAAAGTGCAAACCTTTGTTAATAAATTCAACAATCAGATTACTAGCACCCCTCCAAATATCAGAATTTTATCAAATACCTATGAATTTCTATAATTTCCTGAACACACAAAGGTCAATTGTGACAATGTAAAATTCTGATCCTCCAACCAGACTTCGTATCAAAGTTTAACAACCTTACTAACGATGAACAATTGCAAAATTTTATTTATAGACTAAGATACCAGTAATATATCTCTATCCCGAAAATTAAAATTTCATCTATCTTCATTTGAAAATTAAAATTCCAACACCACCAAAAGCTCATGACTATCAGCCTAAATATTATGGCTTAGACATCGAATATACCAACAGGATTAAAATACTTATATATCAATAAATTCATGAAATTTTATATCCTAATTTAATTATGTCTCTACAACCATATAACAAAAATAAGACTTAAATATATCTCCAATTTCAATTTAAAATTACTCTAATACAAGAAGGTTAGTTTGACGATTCAGAAAATCTACATATGTAACCGATTTAGAAATAAAATCTCCCTAAGATAAACACCACCAAAAAATCCGAAAATTATAATACAATTTGATATGTATATATATATATATATATATATATATTTATATGTCTAATACTCTCATACCAAATTTAGCATCAACTGCAACCGAGAAACATTACTAAAATAAAAACCACAGTAAGTTGCTTCACTAGTATTAAAACAAATCAAAATTGCAACCTACACCAACATTCAAATTTGAACTCTTTAATGAACTCCAAAATTAAAGGAATTTATCACAGAGCTTCATGTATATTTCTACTTCCTTCATTCCAAAATTTGTTCATTAAAACATCTCTGCCAGGAAACTAAAATTGAGCAATTGTTCCAAGCCTAAGTTTTTGTTAATAAGATAATTTAATGTTAAAAACAATTAGTTTGAAAAAGACTAAAGCTGTAAATAAAATTAAAACGAAACAAAGTTTAAGAAATTGTACCTTCAAAATACTCTAACTCAATCTATGAGACAATATTTTGCTATATCCCTTTGTGAGTGTCATCAATTTTGGTAGAGAAGTAAGTGTAAAAAAGTGAGAGTTTTCAGAGTAAAGGTAGAATGGAAGCGTTACCTTTCATTGATATTACTTCGTGAATATAAACACACGTATGAGTAGTTACAAGATAACAGAGATATACAAATCCCACTGATTTTGCTAATATATTCGATTCCCTCTAAATGTTGAATTGACTTGTTTCAAATATTTCTAAATGTGGAATTGACTTGTTTTGTTGTCATTGTCCTTGAATAATGCTAGAGAATCAATTACGTGTGATCTGGTTTGTTGCTAAAATATTCTGGTTTAATACCAGATTATTTAGTTGCCTTAACAAAAAGAAACTGAATGAATATGTTTCTATTTATTCTATTATTATTATTATTATTATTATTATTATTATTATTATTATTACTAATAAATAGGAAAAAAAATTCTGGTCTTACACCAACAATCTAGAAGTTGACAAATCAAATAATAAATACGAAGCTTCATAAGATAATTCCTACAAGGAATGTTCATTGTATCATAAATGCATGAAGACTCGATTCACTAAGAATCTTACCTAGATACGATCTTCCTAGGATATCGCCTAATCATAATCTTTGCTTAAACGCCAAGGACTAGGGCAACACCATAATCCATATATAAACACATGTATCAAGCAAAGAAAGGCAGATGCATCATATGCACTACATCACTTATTGTAACAGTTTTTATAAAGTGAATATTTTCTCTTTCTCTGTCGTTATGACGACCATGGTTTTTTCTCTACCACCGGGTTTTCTAGGTACAAATCTTGGTGCCTCTTATTGCTTTTTTATACTTTTCTTTTATCTATTACTTATTCCATCAATTCACACACACATCAGAGAGGCGTCCTGATCACATTTCATTGGTTGATCCAGGCATCGATCTGCCAACCTGTAGAGTTGTAGTTGACTAGATTGACCAAAAATCGACGTTAAAAACATTATTCAACATTATTCAATATTATTCACCATGCATCTCAAACAATCACAATAGAGCATAAAATTAGACAACTTTTTACAGACAATAATCATGCAAGCTTGCTCTCTTTGATTGAGCTCCTTTTATGGGGTCAGTCTTACCACATCAACGCAAGTGACAAGTTCCTATAGACCTACAAAGTTTTTTAGACCTAGTTGCATCTAAGGGTGTCTTATGAGCACCATAGCATGAGTGTTCATATTTTATAGTCAACCTAGGTACCACATTTTCATTTCTAGTGGTCACTGTCTTCATGTTTCTATGTTCTCTAGAATCATGGAAATTTGCTATATGCTTCAACCTTTTCTCTTTCATGTGTCACTATCCTACACCTTTTAATATATTTAAAGCAATTTGGTATTATGTGACCAATCATATCACCAAAATGACATATAGGCACAGAAGGAAAGATCATACCATTTCCTTGAGTTCTCATCGGAGCTTTACCATTCCAATAAGGTTGCCTTTGGTGATGCACCGGTTGGTTTCTTCTTTGAACTTGAGCCGTTGGTTGGTGCCTTTGTGGTTTGTCTTGTTGAGGTGGTTGAGCTTGTCTTATAGGTTGATGGAACTTGGGTTGAGGCATCTTCATAGGTTGAGGTTGAGCAAGTTTCCTTGGAAGCATCTTCAATGAATCATTCTTTGAGGATTCACCCATTCAATAGTCTTCTTGGGGAGTAGTGGTGGTGAAGACCATTTAGGAACCCTTTCCTTTATAAAAGTGGTATTGTCGAAGGATGGAGTGACTTCCTCATCAACATACCCTATGCCTCTTTTGTTACCATGCCTCCATGCCTTTTCAAATACCTTAGCAATAAAGATGGAGTCTTGGTAATAAAAGAAGAACAATAAATGAGATGAGATATTTGTTCTTACTTACCAAGTGAAGATACAATGAAGACCCATGCTTGATGATCCCTTAAAAGCACATGAATTGGGAATGGAGAGTTAAAAATAGCTTATTGAACCTTTCTCTCTCTAAGAACTCAAGTCTCTCACCAAATCTCAGAAAATTTGGAGCTCTTCATCAACAAAATAGTGTCTTGGACTATTTATAGGATTCTCATAAAACTATGTAGTTTCTGTAAATAATTTTTTTCGTGGTCAATATTTCGCGGTCAACCAAGACGAAAAAACAGCCGCGAAAATGGCAAACCAAACGTCACCTATATTTCGCGGTCCAACAGGACGAGAGCACAACCGCAAAACCCATTGGAGAAAACTTCGAGCATACATTTTTCTGTTCACTAGAACGAGACGAAGACAACGAAAATCTCTGAAAAGTGTTTCGTGGTGTCATTTTCACGGTTCACCAAGACTACACCAAGGCCGCGACAATAAGCAGAAGAGGTCTTCTCAAGCAATCTAATACACTAACCTATATGAATGATGTGCAATTATAAAATTGGTGTAATGCACACTAAAATGATAAGAAAAACGCAAATGAATGATTTTTGTGTGTGTGTGTGTGTGTGTGTGTGTGTGTGTGTGTGTGTGTGTGTGAATCTAATCTCTCCAAGAGAACAATTTAAGTGATATACATTTGAAGCTCCTGTTCCTGAATCATTGAGATACCAGGAAGATTGCCTATCACGATCACACTGTTGAGCACATAAAAATCCTAATCTACCCCATTACAAAAAGCATCTCAATGTGGTTTGTCATGGAAATAAGCCAACCACAAAATAGGGGACCTTACAATGTCCATGGAAAAAGTCAAAGGAAACGTCATTTGGCGTTAGGGGTGGGCACAGTTCGGTTCGGTTTTGGGCAAAACCGAATTGAACCGAAAATATTTCGGTTCATCCAAAATTAAACCAGTTTAAACTGAATAAGAAATGGGAACCGAACTGAACTGAACTGATTTTAATCGGTTCGGTTCGGTTCGGTTCAATTTGGTTTTGGGCCTAATGGGCCGGATAGCATAATGAGTCTTTTTAATTTGTTTTAAAATTAATGAATAGCTTAATGAGCCTAATTTTGACCATTTGAATAGCCCAAAGCCAAAACAACATATTACATAATATAAAAAGCATATTAATACATTCCAAAACATACTAATACATAATAATAAGTTAATAACAAATCCATTCCAAAATATTAAAAACATATTAATACATTCCCAAAACCGAACTCGTAAATAAAAGTTCAAAATCTGTTAATAATAGTACACTACATAATAATACCTCTCCAAAAATAAATAGAACTGAGATGTTGTGTGGTTGTGTAAGAGAAAGAACACTATAAATGTTAGGTTTTTTTTAATTTTTTTTATTTTTTTTTATAGTTTTATAGGGGGTTTAATCGGTTCAAACCGGTTTTCAGAAAAGCAAACCGGTTAGAGCCGAAAACTTTTTCGATTTTCAAATTTTAAACCGGTTTAAACCGAATTAATTATACGAATCGAACCAAACACCATTTTTTCGGTTCGGTTCGGTTCCGAACTTAATGCCCACCCCTATTTGGCATGTCAGGTTTCTATCCGGAGAATATCCGAACCGGATACAAGTTGGATACGACTTACCTCCACCATATTTTGTATACATGTTTTTTAACATCTAGTTATTATTTTTTTGTTATGAAATCATTTTTCCAATGTGAGTGGATGTCCAATAGTCCCATTATGTCCTTAGCAAGTCAGCTAAAAGCCTAAAACTATAGCATGCCCGAAAACATATTGGGTTGTTGTTTGCAATGTTATTGGATTTCATTAGTTTTATTTTCTTTTCCAAAAGAGTTGCTCACACTAGAACATTCTTATTAAAGTGACTACCAGTCCACCAATTTTTTCTTTTTATGTTGTGGGTTTTCATGATGAAAATTTTCTCAGAATACAAGTGTGGGGTCTTGCTCTGTTAGTGTACATTTTGCTTTAAAGTTTATGTTGTTTAAACTATAATTACATGTGTCCATAGTAGTTTGATATCATAAAATTACATTTTGCTTTGAAATGAGTTTGTATTTGTCTTATGAAAATGTTCTCAACAAATTGTGGGTCTTGATCGGGTACGGTACTTAGTTGCTTTGTATCTAAATTTAAGTTGACTATTTCTTTCATTCTTAGTACTCGTGTAGCATAAAAAAGCCCCAAAGCTAAAATTTGATAGCTTAAAACATACCTTTCTGGTAAGATACCGATTACCACATCTACTCACCACTATGTTCTTTTAATGTTGTGTACTTGTTGCTTGTTTCTTTGATGTTTGAAACAAAGTTGAAGTTTGATAAAATGTAATTTTATGTGCACCACACACAAGTTTACTAGTTTGATATTATTATAAAACATAAAAAACCGTTCTATAGTAGATTTTAAGATGGAGTGATTCTTGACTTATATGAGCTTGCTTTTTATTTGAATTTTGATTATTGTTTAGTTGTTCAACAATGAAATTCAGAAAGAGCGGTGAGCTATACTGGTTGATAAGTATTGATGCGCAAGCTATGCGGGATGAGCTACCGTCATAGTCTATTTAGATTGCAGATGTGTTATGTTTTGATGTGGGAGGATAATTGATTGGTGCAGTGGCAGCCGACATATCCTTGAAAAAACACATTCTTTTGCCGTTCTTTATCAAAATCGTTATTTGCAGTCGTTACAATTACATATGCATGTAAGTTTTTTATTTTTATTTTAAGAATAAATTAATTGGTCACACTTAATTGTGTTGTTATGTGTGTAGGTGATGAGTTATACCTTTAGATATTTTTGCATAGGTTATGTGGTTCCTAAACCAGATAGAAAGATTCCAATGCACATCGAAAACTTTTGGATGAAATGGATATTGATTAATCAAAATTAAACAACACAACCCCTAATCTCTATCACAATCAATCATTGCCATAATAAAAGTGCGGAATAAACAAAAAGACACAATGATACGATTTACGTGAGAAACCCTCCAACTGGGTAAAAACTCACGGGCCTAATTGCCAATCGAACCCTCAAATCCACTATTTGCAGAAACGATTACAACTTAGGTTGATCACATCACACCTAATCGGTTACTTATCCGTTTTTGCTACCCGCAGGCCTTTAATAGTGATTTTAGGCTCTTGCTTGTATACTACCCAAGGCAAATACAAGACTTAACTCTTAAATGAAGAGATATGAAACCTAAAGTGAATATGATGATATTCTAAATGCACAAAATGCAAGGTCAACACATTTAATGCTTATCTAGTCATGTATGAATGTTTCAAACAATCCTAGATATCATGTTGCTATATGACACATATATAACCTAGCTATATGAAATCAAAGCATTCCTAGATGCAATAGCTATTACAACACAACAACCTAAACATCAACAAAAATCTCTATTTATAATGAAAAATTATAATCTAGATGCATAAGAGATATAAAAGAGATTTCTTGTTAAGTAAGAACACAAGGATAGATGAGAGTAGTGTTCTACTTACCAAGTAATCTATGTTGATGAAAACCCATGCTTAGAAACATCCTAGATGAAGCTAGATGATGATAGAACCATGAATGAATGATGGGTGATTGGGTTTTGGACAATAAAAAAGGTTTCTTGCAACCTTTTCTTACAAGACACTATTGAGCTCTAAAAGGAATGAAAGAGAATGAATTCTGAAGCTCTAAAGAGGCAAGGAAGAGGAAAGGGCATATATATATCAAGCCCTAGACGAAATGACACCGTTTTGAAAACAGTAACAAAAACCCGTCATTACTGCTGTGCGTACCGCGGCTCGGGCAAGTTGTCCAGACCGCGGTACACGCAACAGTGTGCCTACTGGACAACAACGAGGTTTGGACCGCTATGCGTGCAGTGCACAGGCCGCGGTCAAGGCATCAGGGGCCTACTGAAGTTTACCGTGTCACAGACCGCTGGGCGTACATGTGTACAGGATGCGGTCCAGGCAGCATGAGCCGACTGATGAGTACCGCTCTGTATGCTGCGGTGCAAGCAGTGCTTGCCAAGCGGTCTGGGCCGCGGTACTGGAAGAAACCTTATTTTCTAGGCAGACTCAACACACAAAGTGATGTGCAATATGTGCAAGTGTGGAGTGTAATAAGTGATAAACAATGCATCATCTAATTGTATGTAAACAAGAATATAATGCATGCAAGTGAGTGTGTGCAGCTATATCCCTTCAAGTAAAAGTAGAGTCAAGTAATCTACCTTTCTTGAAGCACTTGGAGTCAATTGGAAGATCTTCAATTCCTAATCTACCTTTTTACAATGATTAACCCCAAATGTGATTTTGTCAACGAAATAAGCCAATCATAAAATGAGGCACTTACAATCTCTCCCCCTTTGGCTATTTCGTGACAAAACCACCACTCACAAAGCAACCTCACAAAAACAACAAATTGGTCAACAGAAGTTTCTACATTACAACAAAGCCTATAGTCTAAGTCTTGAATATCTTCAAGTCAATCCAAAGCTTGTAGAACCATCCAACCTACACACAATCACCAAAATAAACAAGGATACCTTCCAAGATCAAGTGTGTGTGAGGTGCTTTCAATAACCATAACCAACTACAAACAACATTATTTGCAATAGCCTTAACAAAATACAATCAAATAATGTAATCATGCTATGCAATGCAATACTCCCCCTACATGATAGCTCTCAACTCCCCATAAACAAGATACTGCTATCCACTAAAGCTCACAACTCTTCTCCCCCTTTTTGTCATGAGATAGGCAAATGGAGTCTCCCTCAATGGGTAAGCTTTTGCAAGGAGAGCTCATAGCACAAAACATAAGCAAGTTCATATAAGCAACTTTATACAACTCAATTAAGTAGGAGAGAATCAAGGAGTTTTATTTGATGAAAATGTGTGACACGATGCTTTGCAAGCAAGACATGTTGCATTCAAGTTCAAACACAATGGTATTTGGCAAAGCAAACAACAAAGGTTTCCAAAAGAATTCAAACCAATTTTCACCCTTTGTCATGATTTCAAGCAATGATATAGATTGTTTATAAGAAAGTCAGTTTAAAGAGAAACTATATCAAACTTTATAAGCGAAACAAGACATGAGCGACTTTTTGCACCCTATTTGATTTTTCCGGGTAAGATACCCGTATGATAGCAGCCTTGTTCAACTAATAAAAAGAGAGAGAAGACTAAATTTGGATGAGACATCCTTATTTGTTGAATAGACTCATGGTCCTTAATTAGTTTAGTCTTCTCATTTGCTTATGCATACAGTTTTGCATTCATGTTTAAGCAATAAAAAATACGACTTCATGCATATCAATTTAAAGCATGTTATTAATAAAGAAAACATCATGTCATGGAGATCAATTATAGGTCATTCAAATTGTACTTCCAAAGAAAATCTCCTAGTCCAAAAATGCATGTTTGAACATAAATATAACATGGATTGCAAGAAAAGCAATTTTCACACTTATTAAGAAAATAACATATTCATATGCACAACCGATCATCTCAAGCAATTAATGAAGGAGCATAAAATATATCAATGTAGCACAATGCACTTTCATGCCAATTTGCTCTCTTTGCTTGAGCTCCCCATATGGGGTCAAGACATACCAAATTAAGCCAAATGACAAATCCCAATAGACTTACTAAGGTTGCCAAACCTAATGGTGTCTAAGGGCTTTGTAAATAAGTCCGCTAGTTGGTCATTAGTTCCCACATGCTCCAATGCAACAGTTTTGCTCTCAACTAGCTCTCTAATGAAATGATGTCTAATGTCAATGTGCTTAGTCCTAGAATGTAGGACGGGATTCTTAGAAATGTTTATGGTACTCATGTTGTCACAAAACAAGGTGAGAGTGCCTTGCTCTAAGCCATAGTCGGCTAGCATTTGCTTCATCCACAACAATTGGGTACAAGCACTACCGGCGGCTATGTATTCCGCCTCGACCGTGGATAGGGAAATTGAGTTTTGCTTCTTGCAAAACCAAGACACCAAGTTGTTGCCTAGAAAGAAACAACCACCCGATGTACTCTTCCTATCATCACAATTCCCCTTCCAATGGGCATCACTAAATCCAACAAGATTTGAATTAGTGTCAAAGGAGTACCATATCCCATGATTGGAGGTACCATTCACAAATCGACTGATCCTCTTCACCGCAACAAGGTGAGATTCTTTGGGATTGGCTTGGTACCTAGCACAAACACCCACGCTAAAGGAGATATCGGGCCTACTTGCGGTCAAGTATAGCAAACTACCTATCATGCCACGATACAATCTTTGATCAACTCTCTTACCACTAGCATCCTTGCTTAGCTTTAAAGTGGTAATCATGGGTGTGTCACAATGTTTGGCATTGTCAAGACCAAACTTCTTCACTAGGCTTTTGGCATACTTAGCTTGGGATATGAAAATCTCATCATGCATTTGCTTAATTTGCAAGCCTAGAAAGTAATTTAGTTCACCAACCATGCTCATTTCAAATTCAAGAGACATGACATCAACAAATTGTCTCACTTTTGACTCATTGGTTGAACCAAATACAATATCATCAACATAAATTGAGCTATGAATAGCTCATCTTTGTTGCACTTGATGAACAAAGTCTTGTCAACACTGCCTCTTGAGTAGCCATTGTCAACAAGATAAAGAGTGAGGCGCTCATACCAAGCCCTCGGTGCTTGTTTCAACCCATAAAGTGCCTTTTTGAGGCGATAGACATGATTAGGGTGGTGTGGATCCACAAACCCCTTGGGTTGTCAACAAACACTTCCTCATGCAAGAAGCCATTGAGGAAGGCAATCTTAACATCCATTTGATGTAGTTTGAACTTATACACACAAGAAATGGACAAGAGAAGCCTTATAGACTCAAGACGGGCAACGAGAGCAAAAGTCTCATCAAAGTCAATACCCTCAATTTGAGAGTATCCTTGTGCCACAAGCCTAGCCTTGTTGCTCACAATGTTTCCATCCTCATCCGACTTGTTCCTATACACCCATTTGGTGCCTATGACATTAGTATCCTTGGGTCTAGGAACTAGAGTCCAAACCTCATTTCTTTCAAATTAGTTTAGCTCTTCTTGCATGACAAGAACCCAAAACTCATCATTCAAGGCTTCATCAACCTTTTTGGGTTCAACTTGAGAGGTGTACCAAGTATAGCTAATTTGATTAGCTATTTGATGCCTAGTCCTAACACCTTCATTCACATCTCCAAGAATGTCATTCTTGTTGTGGAGATGTCTAACCCATGGAGCGGGTTCTTTAGAGTCCAAAAGAGGATCTCTATCAAGAGGTTGATCATCCTCTTCACTATGATTAGACTTCACATCACTTGGTGTCTCACCACACTCCTTCAAAGGAAGGTCACCATTCTCATAAACATCCTCCTCATGGTCAACATTTTTGGGCCTACAATCATCAATGACAACATTTGATGATTCCATGACACTTCGAGTTTTTAGATTGAAAACTCTATAGGCCTTGCTATTAAGTGCATATCCAATGAAAATACCCTTTTCACTCTTGGCATCAAACTTGCCAAGTTGATCACGGTCATTAAGAATATATCACTTACTTCCAAAGATATGGAAATAGCTAACATTGGGTTTTCTTCCCTTCCATAACTCATAGGATGTTTGTTTGGTCCCGGGTCTAAGGAAAACTCTATTTCCTATATAACAAGCCGTATTAACGGTTTCGGCCCATAAATTCCTAGCAACCTTGTTGCTGAGCAACATCACCCGAACCATCTCTTGCAAAACCCTATTCTTCCTTTCCACAACTCCATTTTGTTGGGGAGTTGTAGGAGTCAAGAATTCATGGGAAATACCTAGACCATTGCAGAAACTCTCAAAGCTACTATTCTCAAATTGTTTCCCATGATCACTTCTAATTCTCTTAATGCTCCTAATGTGAGAATTTTTCTCATTTTGAATTTTGACACATAGCATTTTGAATTTCTCAAAAGCCTCGGACTTCTCTCTAAGGAAGTAAGTCCATGTGAACCTAGAAAAGTCATCAACCAATACAAGGATATACCTTTTACCACCTAGACTCTCGGTTTGCATGGGACCCATGAGGTCCATATGAAGGAGTTCCAATGGCTCCTTGGTACACATGAATTTTCCTTTCTTGTGCACGCTCTTAGTTTGCTTCCCTTGTTGACAAGGTCCACAAACTCCTTCAAACCTTTTCCTAAGCTTGGGAAGGCCTCTCACAACATTCAACCTCTCAAGGACTTTCAAGTCACCATAATTCATGTGGCCAAATCTTTGATGCCACAACTCAACTTGCTCACAACTAGACAAGTTATAAGAGATGTTACTAGACTCAAGACAATAACAATTGTCATTTGATCTCTTGCCTTTTAGAAGCACTTGCCCATTTTCCTTAAGAATAGAGCAATCAACTTTGCCAAACATAACCGAAAGCCCTTCATCACTTAAATGTGATATACTAATGAGATTGGCTTGCAAGCCATCTACATATAGAGCATTGAGCAAGGAGGGCAAACCGGGAATAGATATATTACCTTTCCCTATGACCTTTTTCCGTGAACCATCACCAAAGGTGACAAATCCATCATCCTCCATCACAAGAGTCTCAAAGAAACTCTTGTTTCCGGTCATGTGTCTAGAACACCCACTATCAAGGTACCAAGTGTTGGAGGCCTTGGCTTTCAAAGCCACTTGAGCCACATAGCAAAAATATTCATTTTTTCTAGTCCACCTAGGAGCAACATTATCAATCCTAGGAGCCTTTGGTTCATTTTCTCTAAGTTCCCTAGGTGCATGCTTTTTGGCTCTTCTAAGCATATTTTTCTCAATCATGTTTTCAAATCTACACAATTTGATATACTTAAAGCATTTAGGCCTTATATAGCCTTCAATACCACAATAATGACAAGTAGAAGTAAAGTAGGAATTCATACCATAGCCTTGTGCAACCATTTGAGGTTTCCTTCTCCTTTGAGTAGTCCTTTGATATTGAACAAACTCTCTCCTTTGTGGTTAAGCCAAAATAGCATGTCTTCCTTGTTGATCATACATGATCCTTGATCGTGGAGGAGGGATCCTTTCATGTGGAGGTCTTGATTGAAATGCTCTAACTTGTTGTGGTTGAGCCCTTGTTGGAATCTTGGCTTGAGCATGTTTTGAGGATTCTCCAATTTCAATCCTTCTTGTAACTTGTTGTGGGACTTTGACTTCTTCAACTTCATGACTCTTGACAAATGTAGTCTTTTTCAAGGATGTAGAACTCACATCTTCCTCATATCCCAAACCCCTCTTATCACTAGGGTTTTTTCCAATTGATAGCATCTTGTCAAGCTTCTCGGTTCCGGAGGTCATCTTGGCAATTACTCCTTTGACTTCTCAAGCTCCTTCCTTAAGCATTCTTCACTTTTCTTGACCACAACAAGTTCCAACTTTAAGCTCTCTTCCCTTTCTCTTGTTCTTTTTACTTCTTCACTTAAGTGAATCATCTTGGAGGTCACTTCAAGGTTCTTCCTTTTCAACTCTTGAATCTCTTTTTTCTTCTTAGCTCTAGAACTTTTGAAGTATTCCATGAAGTCTTCATAGTCCATCTCCTTATCAAATTCATGCTTGGACTCGGATGAAGTACTCTCATTACTTGAGTCATCTTCTTCTTCTTCTTGCTTGTCATTCTCCTCTTCTTGGTCACTCATAACTTCCTTGCTATTGTGAGATGATGAGAAGGCAATGAAGTTTGCAACTTGGTCTTCATCATCCGAAGACTTTTCTTCCTCCTCTAAGTCTTCACTATCACTCTAAGTAGCAGCCATCGCCTTTCCTTTCTTCTTCTTCTTTAAGTTGGCACATTCGGGGGCAATGTGACCATACCCATTACACTCATAGCATTGAATACTCTTCTTGGAGTCCTTCTCTTCACTTTTCTCCACCTTTTTAAAAGGAGTCTTCTTCTTTACAAATTTTCCTTTGGAGCCCATCCCCTTTTTCTCAAACTTCATGAATTGCTTGAACCTCTTCACCATAAGAGCCATTTCTTCATCCGAATCTTCTTCCTCCCTTTCTTCCTTGGAGGTCTTCAATGCAATGCTCTTTTGCTTTTTTTGAGGTGTTGTTGAAGTAGGGGCTCTTCTTGACTCAAAAGCCATCAACTTGCCAATTATCTCACTTGGCTTCATCTTTTTATATTCGCTATTCTCCTCAATAGCGGTCACCTTTGCATCAAATCTCTCCGGGAGAGACCTTATAATTTTTTGGTTTATCCTTTTATCCGTATATGGATCGCCTAATTAATGACTTTGGTTGACAATATCCATTAGCTTTACTTGGAAGTCATTGAAGCACTCGTGATCTTCCATCTTCAAGGACTCAAATTGAGTTTAAAGGACTTGTAGTTTGGAGTCTTTCACTACATCGGTTCCTTCGTGTGCCATCTCCAATATTGTCCATGCTTCATGTGCATTCCTTGTGGTTTGGATTAGCTTATGTTGATTTTCATCCACTGCACACAAGATTGCATGCATGGCCTTGTTGTTCCATTTGGAGGCTTCAAAGTCTTTAGTATCCCATTCCGATTTAGGCTTGGGCACGATGCTTTCATCTTCGAGAGTCTTGGTAGGTGATGTGTAACCATCCTCAATCGCCATCCAAACTCGATCGTCAATTTGGCATAGGTAGGATTCCATTTTTCCTTTCCATGATGAGTAATTAACCCTCGTCAGAAGTGAGGGTCTTGAACTCGATGCTCCCACACGCTCATATGCGTTTCCACTCATGGTGTTTAAGGGTGAATGAGATGAATGCAATCAA
The DNA here is from genome assembly GCA_033220585.1 of Dipteronia sinensis. Lineage (NCBI taxonomy): Eukaryota > Viridiplantae > Streptophyta > Magnoliopsida > Sapindales > Sapindaceae > Dipteronia > Dipteronia sinensis. The sequence goes on along the minus strand of CM065644.1, from coordinate 28,733,770 downwards.
TCAACAAAAAGAAAGGGAAAAACAAGCAAGACACAAAAACCAAAAAGCAATCTAATGCAAAACACTCCTAGAGAGAAAATGATCTCCTAATTATGTTAAGGAACCAGACTCTGATACCAATTGAAAATACACTAAGAGTGATAAAACTAACCTAGAGGGGGGGGGTGAATAGGTTTTAGTTAAATTAAATGCCATCTTTTTGATTAATCAAAATTAAACAACACAGCCCCTAATCTCTATCACAATCAATCATTGCCATAATAAAAGTGCGGAATAAACAAAAAGACACAATGATATGATTTATGTGAGAAACCCTCCAACTGGGTAAAAACTCACGGGCCTAATTGCCAATCGAACCCTCAAATCCACTATTTGCAGAAACGATTACAACCTAGGTTGATCACATCACACCTAATCGGTTACTAATCCGTTTTTGCTACCCGCAGGCCTTTAATAGTGATTTTAGGCTCTTGCTTGTATACTACCCAAGGCAAATACAAGACTTAACTCTTAAATGAAGAGATATGAAACCTAAAGTGAATATGATGATATTCTAAATGCACAAAATGCAAGGTCAACACATTTAATGCTTATTTAGTCATGTATGAATGTTTCAAATAATCCTAGATATCATGTTGCTATATGACACATATATAACCTAGCTATATGAAATCAAAGCATTCCTAGATGCAATAGCTATTACAACACAACAACCCAAACATCAACAAAAATCTCTATTTATAATGAAAAATTATAATCTAGATGCATAAGAGACATAAAAGAGATTTCTTGTTAAGTAAGAACACAAGGATAGATGAGAGTGGTGTTCTACTTACCAAGTAAGCTATGTTGATGAAAACCCATGCTTAGAAACATCCTAGATGAAGCTAGATGATGATAGAACCATGAATGAATGATGGGTGATTGGGTTTTGGACAATAAAAAAGGTTTCTTGCAACCTTTTCTTACAAGACACTATTGAGCTCTAAAAGGAATGAAAGAGAATGAATTCTGAAGCTCTAAAGAGGCAAGGAAGAGGAAAGGGCATATATATATCAAGCCCTAGACGAAATGACACCGTTTTGAAAACAGTAACAAAAACCCGTCATTACTGCTGTGCGTACCGCGGCTCGGGCAAGTTGTCCAGACCGCGGTACACGCAGCAGTGTGCCTACTGGACAACAACGCGATTTGGACCGCTATGCGTGCAGTGCACAGGCCGCGGTCAAGGCATCAGGGGCCTACTGAAGTTTACCGTGTCACAGACCGCTGGGCGTACATGTGTACAGGACGCGGTCCAGGCAGCATGAGCCGACTGATGAGTACCGCTCTGTATGCTGCGGTGCAAGCAGTGCTTGCCAAGCGGTCTGGGCCGCGGTACTGGAAGAAACCTTATTTTCTAGGCAGACTCAACACACAAAGTGATGTGCAATATGTGCAAGTGTGGAGTGTAATAAGTGATAAACAATGCATCATCCAATTGTATGTAAACAAGAATATAATGCATGAAAGTGAGTGTGTGCGGCTATATCCCTTCAAGTAAAAGTAGAGTCAAGTAATCTACCTTTCTTAAAGCACTTGGAGTCAATTGGTAGATCTTCAATTCCTAATCTACCCTTTTACAATGATTAACCCAAAATGTGATTTGTCAACGAAATAAGCCAATCATAAAGCGAGGCACTTACATATATATATTCAATAGTCCATTGGAGATATTTTAACTTTGTTTGTTGGTGTGGATACATACTGGAAAATAAAAGATTTTGACTTTTAATATGTATCAGTCATGACTGAAATTTGATCATGCTCTTTGTGAGAAATTGTTCATTCACCCTATGAATCTTTTTTTGATTTATGTAGATTGTTTGTGCATTGTAAAGGTTGTTGGATGATGGTGTAGTGAAACTGACGGTATTTTTTTTGGATTACAATGTATTATTCATATGCACTCTTCTTTTTGATGTAATGTTAGCTTACTCTTCATTTTGTTGATGGTATACTGTAGTTGATAACTTGGTTTTGTTAATGTAATGAAAATTAGGGTTTTGTCTTAGAGCAAATATTGTACAATTTTTTTATATTATATTTTGTCTGTATTTAGTATATAATATTAATTACTATTATTAATAAATAGTAGAAACTTAAACAAATGAGGATCCCTAAATAAATGTAAATATATACTTGTCTCAAAAAAAGAAAGTAAATATATACCACTATAAAAAAAATATTAAAAAAAATATTGCAACACATTTTGTCACGAGTACTTAGGCATGACAAATTTTAAGTAATCTTGCAACACTTTTTGGCCACGAGACATTTACCGCGCCAAACCTCTTTTTGCCACAGCTCAATCCGTGACAAATGTTTTTACAACGGCCGTATTTGCAACGCCCCAAATTCGTAGCATATCCACGACAAAAGGCTTTTTGCAGCCGATTTTACTGCGGATTTACCTACGGTAAAAAACCCTTCTTTTGTAGTGCACTATGGTAAAGATGCAATTAAGGATAAGATAGCTGAATTTATGCACCAAAGTTTGAGAAAAGATGCATGCATTCACACTTATAGAAACATGATCGGTCTATTTCTTGATCAAACCATGTTGCCTAATGTTGAAACACAACAAATTATTCCACCACTCATTCATGTGCACCATTGGCAAACCTAAGTTACAAATGAGGGAACCAGAATAGAGACCTACAGAATGAAGGATTGAGAGTGTTATATGCTAACTATGTGGCAAAATTAGTCACAACAAACGAACCTAGATCAATGACGAATCTGTTAGTGAAAAAAGGTATAAAGTGTTATTTAAGTAGGTTGAATAATCATTTTGAATTAATTTCTTATAACTAATTTATAGTTTTATTCGTTGTTCCTCTACACAGACCAAAAATATGGTGCCTCATCTTCCCAGCCTTATTAAGAAGTCGACACCTCATCTTCCCAGCCACCAACCCAGACTCAGCTCCATTCACAACTAACTCAACACTTGGACTAATAGGAGAGAATACTTGCTGGAATACTTTGACAGCAAATTAATCAACTTATGCTTATGCATTTTTTTAAGGGCTTATGTTTATGATTTTGTATTCAACCTTTGTAGAATTTATTTTCTCTAAATATGTATTATGTTACAATGCTTTTTGAGGTGTTGTTGCTAGCAAATGCCATGTGTTTTTTGGGTAATGAAAACTTATTGGTTAGGAATTTGTGTTAATCATAGCACAATTAACATGCAAAATATTTAAAGTTTGATTTGCTATGTTTGATATTATGGTAAATGTTATATTTTATAACATTCATTAATGATTATTTATAACATTTAGTACAAAGACCGTCATTATTACACCAAAGAAGATAAGGTTAACTATCATCATAAGCCATAACCCTCATTATGTAGACTCTACTTGCTGCATTCTCCCATAAATGGTTGTTTTTAGGTTATAAACTTTTGCATGCAAGCCTTCTAGGTGTTGCACTCTTCCCATTATCATTTCTAGGTTTTGCATTCTTTCATTGACCACTGTCAATTCTTCTTCATACCGTTGTGATTGTTGTTGTGATGAGTTGAATTCTTCAATATCCGGTTCCTAAATTTATAAAAATTGCATTTTCTGCTCTAATAGAAGAGATGCAATTTTTTTTATTACTTTAGGAATCAGAAATCTTCATAGTTGCCTTATTCCCACAAATGCATTTCATTCTTGAATTTTATTAAACCTCCATTGATGTTGCTTGTTATTGAGTTTGAAGTTACCTCCATGAATCGGTTTGATGTTGGAAAATAGAAGTGTAAACAAATAAATACAACAAGTAGTGTTTGAGTTTAATGTATTTTGGAGAAGAGAAAAAGAGAGATTATTGATATGTATTTTGTAGTTGATATGGGTGAGAAATATATGTATTTGTTTGATATTAGAGCATGGTGATTATATACTAGTCAATGTGACAGTTGAGTATACAAGTTCACAAGTTCATATTGCAAGGGCAAAATTGTCCGATTAAAAAAATCAAAAGATTCCAATGTCACATTACAAGGTCACTTTGCATTAAGCTCATGTCAGAAGAAAATTTTTCCATCCAAAACCAACGTAAGGGTAGAAAATTTCCAATAACGAAACAACGATGACCAAAATGACTAATACCCCATAGGTTAGAGGGAAATTAATAATATCCCTTTGGATAACGCCATCATGCAACAAGCATATGTAATAACGTCGAACATTATTTATGGTGATAGACATCTTACTATTACAAGTTAATGATAAGTGTATGTACGATGATTTAATAAGATGGAATACGTTGTAGTCCTCCATATATAATCAATAATGTTGTTGTTGTTTGAAACAAATACGATTGTACACTTTATTAAATTTTTAGAAACTGAGATTGAAAATTTTATCTGAATATCATATGTGACAATTCACGTGAGCCATGTGAACCATGTAAGGAGCCGTACGTGCCATGCAAAGAGGGATTTGATCATGATTGGTGGATTGGATCAATGGCCACTCATTTGAATTTGAATTGGTTATCAAGGAATAAATTAGCTAGGAGTCTTGATATTGGAGTCTAGATAAGGATCAATGTGTTGTTACAACTGATGCTTAACTGCTGCTTTTAAATATTGTTGTAATCCTATTTAAGGATTTGAACACATTAATAAAAGGTTATGAAATGAATTAACCCAAATTATCTCTCTGTCTATCTTCTGCTCCCTCCAGTCCCAAATTAATTCCTGTCAGTGGTATCAGAGACATTCGGTTCATGGATGCTGAGTTCCGTAACAGAGTTTACGAAACTCTGGCTCGTCACGGGTCTAGTTTCGTCAAGATTAATGCAGCCCTTCAGAAAATTCTGATTGGACTCTAATCTCTACGTATTGCCTATAATGAGAATTCATTTTCTCATACCACAGCCACCTATCATTCGATTTTTTTTCTCGATGATACATATATATCGGCCGAGGTTTTTATCGATTTTGATAAACCACCGATATTTGATGAATATGTATTTGAGAAAGTCTCATATGAGAGCGATTCACATTTTGTGGATTGTTTTTACGAGTCACACGTTTCTCACCGTAAAAATTATTCAGTTTATCTTTTGTTGCAGGATTTGATGATTCAAGAATTTGTTTCCAGCCATTGGAGCGATTGGATGGACATCATGACAAAAAGCGAAAACTTTAAAGTCCGTCATATACAATCTCGGTTTTTACCACCAAAAAAATTTATGCAGGCTAGTGGGATCATCCATAGTGCCTATCATGCGAATATACTACTCAAATGGGTGGGTGCACCGATCGAAGATGCAACTTGGGAAAATCGTTGGAGTTTTTCGAAGACTTACCCAGACTTCATCCTTATGGACAAGGATTCTTCAAGCGGTGGGGAATGATATGTGACAATTCATGTGAGCCATGTGAACCATGTAAGGAGCCATACGTACCATGCAAATAGGGATTTGATCATGATTGGTGGATTGGATCAATGACCACTCATTTGAATTTGAATTAGTTAGGAGGAATAAATTAGCTAGAAGTCTTGATTAGGGAGTCTAGATAAGGATCATCATGTTGTTACAACTGATGCTTAGTTGCTTCTTTTAAATATCGTTGTAATCCTATTTAAGGACTTGAACACATTAATAAAAGGTTATGAAAGGAATTAACCCAAATTATCTCCCTGTCTTTCTTCTCTCCCTCCCGTCCCAAATTAATTCCTATCATAATACTAATTGTATAACAAATGTCATCAAATAAACTGGTTGAAAATGGTTTTCTTTGGGTAATGAATAATAATTAACACTTGTTTTGAAAAAAAATCAATGAAATCATTGCAGGTCGGAAATTTCTGAAAGTTGAATTCCATTGACACCAAAAGACAATGTTACATCACTACATTGTTAAAAAACAACACGGAAAAACCTAAAAGCCATAAAATTTGGCCGACAAAGTCTAATCAATGGAAGATAGTAACATAAAATTAACAACCTAACAAACTAGAACCGATGCTGAAAAAAAAGCAACTGTCAGAGCAATTTAATTGCGTGAAGATGACGCTCAATGTTTCATGCTCACACATCCCTATTGTCATCGTAGACGATCACGGTGGTAACAACTGATGTGGGTGTCTGCATTATCCTTAAAGCCTCCACTTGTCTCTCCAGATCGACAACGCGTACTTGAAGATCGATCCTTCTTTCATGTTCTAATCATCTAGTTTTTATTTTTTTAAAAAAATCATACCTATTTACTCACAATTATTAAAGGGAAAAGATATCTTTTAACGTGAAAATTAACTTTTTTGACGGAAAATCTAACAAAATGGGGGAATACGGCGATTACTTTCAGTTTTAGGGGGCAGAACGACCATTAATTAAAATACATAGGGAGATTTACTAATAGGTCTAAATATGGGGAGAGGATGATACTTTCCTTTATTTTTACTCCATACACCCTTCAAAAAGCCAAAACTATTTTTTAAGTACTATAAGTGAATTTAAACACATATTTTTCTTCATTACACCCAATTTTCTCATTGCACCAATTCTAGCTAAGATAAACATAAGTAGACTCAAATTAATAAATTAAATGTTGACATCAACAATCTCTTCGTAAAAGCTTTCACATGTTGCCAAAATGTGGTTGTCACTACTTGATGTCAAAAACAAAGTAATGAATTATTAAAATTCAGTGCTTGATCTCATATTACCAAAGAAATGAATGGGTAATATGGTTGTATCTTTCTAACAATTATCAACAAGCTATGGTATAAATTTTTGGAAGTGAGCTTAAAAACAAAGAATGAAAAATAAAATTAGTGTTGTTGGAAGTGAATAAATCAGAAGAGTAAAAAAAAAGAATGAAAAAGAAAGTGTTTTTTAGATGGTAGCGACAATTTTGTGTGCATTACTGGCCGATTCAATCGAAAAATCAAATTACAGTCAATATGTGAAAATGTTATTTCCTTGTTGATTTTGGTTTTGATTAAGTGTATATTATTAGGGTTTATGATAGACATTAGATTGGATGTTCAACTTATGTGTGTAGGAAGTAAATTTAAATTTCTACTTATACAACCCTTTATTTTTAATTAATTAAATGCAAGGGTATTTTAGAAATAAAAAAAGTTTCATTAAAACATGGGTGTAGCAAGACATTTTTTTGGGTGGCTCTATAATATATATATATATATATATATATATATATGATGAGGTGGAAGGGGTAAAATCATCTTTTATAGATTTGGTTGGTCAACAGTTAATTTTAACATATGACTTTGACAATAGGGTATGTTTGTGTTTAATTTATGAAACTTACCGATATTTTGCCTTAAAGGTACTTTAATACAAGTGGTTTTATAATTTGGGTCCCTATGTTTTCATGAGTTATGACTTCTTGAACTGTATTTTCATATTTCATTGGTGCAGTCCCTATGTTTTTAAAAACTCATCAATTTAGTCTATATGACCGGATTTTTAACTTTGAACCCTCACAGAAAAAGCAAAGTGACATTGTTGCCCCTTCCCATTTAATTTCGTTTAAAAAATAAAATTAAAAATTGAGTAAAAATTAAAATATATCATAGAAATTAAAGATGAAACAAAATAAAAACAAAAAAAAATTGAATGGATCCAAGTTACAAAATAAAAAGAAAAACAAAAAATCTTTATGATAAAAAAAGAGAGGTGGAGATCTAATCTAGGAAGATGGATGGTGGACTCCAAAACCTAACCTAAAGTCAAACGCCCAAATCCTTTTCCACCATCATCCAACACTCAAACCCTAGCCACCACCTTTACCCACAAAAATCCACCAACCAACACATCTAAGAACGCTGATCTCTTCCCAACTAAGGAGATCGACGCTTGATCTATGAGCCGACGAAATCCTGACCGCCATATCTTCTTCCTCTTTGGCTTTCTCTCTCATTCACTCTTTTATCTCTCCCACTCACCAATGAGATCGGGGGCTGATATCCTCCGTTGAGAGGAGATCGACGTTGGTGATAGTGATTTCTGGTGCTAGTCATGTGAGTAAGTGGGTTTGGGTTTGTATTTGGATTTTGAGTATTCATATTTGGGTTGATTTTGACATAAAAAAAATTTATTTCTTATTTTTTTGGTGATAGTGGTGTTTGGATTTTGGAATTTTATTTATTTATTTATTTTGCTTCAATTTCTGGTTGTGCTTGAATGGTGGTGGTGTTTGAGAGGTTACTATTTGTTAGAGAGAGATAAGAGAAATGATGGTTGGATCGGTTTGGTGATGGTTGGATTTGAGCAGGTGGTTAGATTATTCTGGATTTTGAGGTGATGAAGACGATGATTTTTCTAGGTTTGTAAGGAAGGTAATTATGATTTTTTTATGAGTAACTAATGTAATGGGTTGTTTGTGAAACTGGTGTAATGGTGGAGATTTTGATTCGTTTTAATTTTTAGGTTTTGATTCATATTGGTTTTTGGTTTTGAATTTTGCTTTTTCCACCACCGATCTGGATCTCAATCGGCCATCCATGGAGATCCAGATGGTATGTTTTTTTTTTCTTTTCTCTCTTTTTTTTTGGTTTTTTTTCTTTTTTTTTCAATTTTTTTTTTGTGATTTAACCACCATCATCCATATCTAAGATGGACGGTGGAGATCAATCTACCTATTATTTTCAAACAATTTTTTATATAAATTAATTTTTTTTATAAAAAAAATAAATCTCCACCATCCATCTAAGATTTGGATGGCAGAGATTTAAATTTTTTTTCTTTTTGTATTATATAAATATATTTTAACAAATTCTTTTTTTTTGTTGACACGTGACATGTTCTTGGTTTAAAGACAAAACTACCATTAAAACCGTTAACGTTGGCTAACGGTTTACTAACTGATGGACTAAATTAATGAGTTTTTGAAAACGTAGAGACCACAAGAGCAAAAAAGTGAAAGATAGTTAAAAAAAATTATGTACGAAAACATAGGGACCAAAATGATAAATCCCCTTAATACAATTAACCCATAAATAAACCATAAATACTTTATACGGGTAAATAGATTAATTGAATTGTGATTTATCGCATATCAAAATTGACTTAACTTATCTCTTAAAAAAATTGACGGAACTTATAAATTAACAAATGAGCAATTGACGGAACTTAATAATAATGATAATAATGATAATAATTTAAATACCCTATACTCTTCTATTTTTTTTGCCATTATCATTTAAATTGTTTTTTTATTTAAATATCCCTAAATATCACTTGTTCAATTACAATAACAAGGGTATTGATAATGTCAAAAACAAAAATAATAATTAAATGATAATAATAAAAAATTAAAATAATATAATAATACTAATAAAATAATAATAATGATAATAATAATAATAATAATATTTTAAATACCCTATACTTTTTTTAGTCATTAAATTATCTTTTTTATTTAAATACCCATGTTATTGTAAATGAATAAGTGATATTTACGGATATTTAAATAAAAAAGATAATTTAAATGATAATGGCAAAAACAATATAGGGCATTTAAATTATTATCATTATTATCATTATTATTATTTTATTATTTTAAAAGTATTATTATTATTATTATTTAATTTTTTATTTTTGCTTTTTACATTATTAATAACCTTGTTATTGTAAATGAATAAGTGATATTTAGGGTTATTTAAATAAAAAAGATAGTTTAAATGATAATTCTCATTAAATAATTTATATAATCATCTGGGTTTTATATTTAGGGATTTTTAAATAAAAAAAGATAATTTAAATAATTGTTAAATCAATTTAATTTTTTCATTTCTCTATTTAATTAATTTTCTTTATCAAAAAGTTCAGAATTTTATTATTATTTAACCAATATTTCAATTTTCAATTTTAAATTTTTATTTTTAAAATTTTGGTAAGAGGGGTATTTATGTCATATTATATTTTTTTGATTTGATGCAATTATGTATATAATAAGGGTACATATTGTATTTTTCCATGACAGAACAGTGGATGACGTTAGCATTCCGACCACTTTTACCAATTTCCGATAGTTCAGGGGGTTTAGTGCCTTAAAAAAATTTAGTGGGCAACATACGAATTTGGGTATAGTCTGGGGGGGGGGGGGGGGGGTTTCTGTGACAATCAATCTTTTTGTTTTTGAGATTTTTTTTTGGTTTGTTGGGTGAGATCATGAACGGAAGTTTTGAGTTTTTGTTTGAGAATGATGTTATGATGATGGTTGAGAAGGAAATATAAAAAATTTGTTGATAATGTTTGAAGAAAGAGAAAATGAAGCTAGTTTGAAAATGATTCTATAATTTTTATTTTTCTTATGTCAGAGATATGTATTCCTTCTTATGGCAGATATTTCAAATCTTCTATTCTATTTTTTTTCTTTAATTTTTTTTAATTTATAATGATGATAAAGATTTGGAACCCATATCTCAAAGATTTGTTTTTCTTTTAATTGATAATGATTATGGAGATCTAGGTCACATGCATTTTCTTCCGCTCTCACTTTCTCTTTCCCTTTCCCTTTCCCTTTCTTAGTTTTCTTTAGCAAAACCAAACCAGATTCCATCTTCTTCTCCATTTACGAGATCCTATCTTCTTTCCATTTGCGAAAACCAGTCTCTATCTCAATCTCTTCAGTCTCTATCTCAATCTCTTCAGATCCAATTTCCATGGATCTCCACCCCTCTTTCTCTCTTTATTATTATGTTTTTTTTTTTGCCTTTTTTATATATAAAAAAATCATTTTAATCTCCACCATCCACATTAAAGATGGAGGGTGAAGATCCATTAATTTTTTCTTTTTTTTTGTTTTTCAATTTTTTTAAAATTACTTTATTTTTGAATCTCTGTTTAAAAAAAAATTGATTTCCACCATTTAAAAACTGAAATGTTTTTGGTTTTTTTTTTTAAATTTTTTTTATTTAATTTATGGATCAGAGGTAGTTTAGTATTTTAACGGTCAAAATTGATCAATAGTAAAGTTTGACTAATGGAAGGGGGTGTGAGTGTCAATTTATGATAAAGTTGTTTATGGTGTAAGAGGGCAAACCTGATAGAGGTTCAATGCAATTTGTTCATAACAAATTAAACAGGTCTTATTAGGTAACCCGATAATTTAATGGGTCATGTTTGAATTTCAACTTGTGATATAATAAGCTAAACGAGTGTGTGTTTGGGTTGATGCAAACACGACATGAGTACTCATATTGCCATTACACTAGTTACTAATTGCTTGTTTTTAAAAAATATTGAAATTTGAGGGATATTTTTGAAAATTCTACACACATGTACAAATAAAAAAAAAGGGAAAATTACACAGACATACACCGACTTTAACACATATATGAGGTATAATCCAGTTTTGCAAAAAATACAAGAACATACCCTTGACTTAGGGGTTGACCATTAAATCTAACGCCGATATAAACTTTTATCTTAAAAGTACCAAAATACCCTTCAACTAATATTTTTTAAAAAAATCAATAGATCTCCATAATCATCATCGAGACTCCAAATCTCCAATGGAGATCACCCATTAAACATGATGCATTTCTCACTCAATAGATCTCCAATGGAAATCTCTAGTACTCAAGACAAAACCAACAACCAAAACTCTCGAAAATAAAAACTAAATTCCACTTCACTCAATGGAAAACCCCCACATCAAAGACCAGTAAAAAGACCCAAAAACAAAAACAACCAAAATTCTCAAAGTCACCAAATCTCCAATGGAGATATTAATTATTTAAAAAAATCACCAAATCTCCTATTATCCATTCAACCATTCCAACAAAGATTTGGATTAGTTAATATATATATATATATATATATATATATATAAAGCATCACCAGATCTCCATTCCAATGGAGATCCAATTCTGGTTATTTTTATTTACAGAAAACAACATCACTAGAAAATGAGATCTGGTTCAACTTGGATGATCTCTTTTTATCTCCAAAAAAATATCAAAAAATTTAATTCAATTCCTCCAACTCAAAAATAATACCAAAATAAATATTGAAAAGAAAAAACTCAAAAGAGATTGAAACTCCATTAGAGAGAACTCTTTAACCCACCAAACCCCTCACCGTCATCGCCACCGGCCATCCCTCGTCCACCGACGCTGCAGTCTTCTTCACATTTCTGTCCATCTCCCATTCCCACCATGACAAGCTCATCTACTCAATGTTTGGAGAAGATTTGGTTCAATTTCCTACAAAATATGGAGGAGATCGAACTGATGGCTGATCCCCTCCATATTTTGAAGGAAATGAACATATCTAGCGTTGAATCGTTTTTAATTTTTAATTTTTTAATTAATTAGATAATGACAATACTACCCTTCAATGGTTAACACCACCGTTAACTTTAACGGTCAAAAATATAGTCAATGGTATTTTTTGTAATTTTGGCAAACCTTGATTATGCCTCGTTAATGTGTTAAAGTCAAGGTATGTATGTGTAATTTCCCATAAAAAATTGATATGATAAAGAGAGGCAGAGAGCTCCGGTCTCTGATTGAGAAACTGATTTCAGCTCCGATGGCTGCAATTGCCTCCTTCTCTCTACTCAGGTACTCTCTCTCTCTCTCTCTCTCTCTCTCTCTCTCTCTCTCTCTATTCTCTTTCACTTCCAAATAATATGCTTATAATTAGTGTATTATTTTACAAAATAAATAGATAAATTTTTGTTTGAACAGAAATTATGCAGTGACTGCTAGAGCTTTTTCAAATTTGAACACCCCACAAACAGTCTTCTGTGATTTCGTCAACTACAAGAGATCTCTTATTCCACTCCAATCTCGCAGGTCAAATTATGCACTCTTGTTCCTTTTATTTTGCTTTTGTTTTTTAATTTGTACTTTTGTTTGATATAGATAGGTAGATATTTGTACTAATTTAATTCTCTTTTAAATATCAGAAATTCAATCATTATACCCATTTGTAAATTTCTGCTGTTTAAAAGTACAATGGATTTAATTTGATGTGATGAAGAAAAACTGTCTTGCTCTCGAATTCAATTATTTTTGTGGAAAATTAAATCCATAGTTGGTGGGTATAGTATTGAGGAAATGCTTTATAGAAGCATAAATCCATGTTCTTATTGCTAGTAAAAAAAGTGTGTTATCAAGGCAGTAGCGGAATTGGTTTGTCGTTGGTCCTTGATTAATCTCAGTTTGCTTAATTTAATTAAGACTTGGTATTTTTAATGTGACAACGGGTAGATCAAGGGTTTGGTAGAATATAGCCACTTTAACAAGAAGTTGAATTTCGGGTATAGATTGCTGGTTTATGTGCAATGTCTGCTTTTGATGTCATTCCAACTTTATGGAGCCTCTGTTTGAGAAATTTGACTTTGCAGGAGTTAATTATTCTATATATGCATGTAATCTTCTATGAGAGAGCCAGTGAACTTGGATCACATAGCATGTTAATTAGAGTTTATTCTGGCAGTCTGGTGTCATGTTTTTGTTGGTGTAAATATGGGATTAGTGCCGTAAGCCCGTAAATTAGAGCTGGAATTTGAGTGCAATATATGGTGATACCCTAAAACCAGGAGTTATGTAGCTTGTTGACTTAAGATTGTCAGCTGATGGGGATCATGTATTGGGAATTGAAAAATTGAGAAAATGCATTTGGAATTGTCATTGTGCTTGTTTGCAGCTATGATTTTGATTGCAGTGTTGCTAAACTGAAACCATTTAGATTAAAAATGCAATATCATCAGGGAAAATGGTTTATTATTATTATTATTATTTATCAAGCATAGTAGCCTCTGATGCCTGGTAATTATCTTGGCGATATGAAGTTGCTGGGATGATACCTTGCATAGGTCTTTGGCGATCTATCTTTTAATGCTTTTAATGTGTTGGCATTCTCTGGTTTCTTTTCTTCTCCTTTGATTTCTGAAACTCTCCATGTTGCCTGAAGCATCTTTATTTGTTCTTATGAATGTTAATTGACATCTTTCTACTTGATAATTTGAAATTATACAGATCCCTGTCTCGTGTTGGTGCTACAAATAATGAAGAGGCTGCTGCAAAAGCAGCTGCAGTTAATGCTGATAGTGGAACTCCAACCATGTACCATCATAGTCACCCTGGTTTGATATCTAATTCTTGTTACATTATCTAATCTGATCTGGAATTATAATAATAGCTACAACCATGTACCATCATAGTATGTGTGTCGATGTGTCTGAAAGAGGGTATTCTACTCCACTATATCATTTGTGAGGATGGTTACTAAGATCAAATATATATATATATATATATATATATATATATATAAGGTGAAGGCTAGCCATTTGTAAATCTATAAGATAAGTAGCTAATGAATTTGTTGATAAGCATTAAAATTTCAATAGAAGAGCGATTTCTGGATAGTGCTGAAGTGTGATGTATTCAGTTTACTGATCCTAATTTTTTTATCTTTTCATTATTTTGTTTTTGCCCTTTCAGTTTTGACAAGATCGTAGCAAAGGAGATCTCTTCAACCGTCATATATGAGGATGAAAAGGTCCTAGCATTCCGGGACATCAACCCACAGGCTCCTGTCCATGTTTTAATCATTCCAAAGCTTAGGGATGGATTGACAATGCTTGGGAAGGTTATTGTTTATCATTGTTATTTTTCAAGACTAAAGAACTCTCCTATTGTAATATTGGAATACTCATTTTAGTTAATTAATCTTCATTTTTCACTATAATTATTGCAGGTAAGACTAAATTTCATAGGTATGGCTGTATATATATTATGGACAAGTTTTATTTTTTATTTTTAATTTCCATGCTTGAGATTGTGTGGTGTAGCTAATTTCTACAGCTATAACATTGCAAGGAGAGAATCTACCGTGCATCATGATGCATTCGAGTTATTTCTCATTGCAAGAGATGTGATCTGTACTATAATACATTCTCAAATGTTTACTGGTTTGGGATGGTTTTTCTGAGTAACTTTCTGATTTCTTCCTTTTCAGGCTGAAGCCAAGCATGGGGAGATTTTGGGCCACCTTCTCTATACAGCAAAAATAGTGGCTGAGAAAGAAGGTATTCTCGATGGATTTCGAGTTGTAATCAACAATGGTCCCGACGCCTGTAAGATCTCAACCCATTCCTTATAGGATTTTCTTTCAGTTATCGCTTTGACCCATAATCGTGTTGATATGCTCTCATTCTCTCTTCGTCCCTCCAGGTCAATCTGTTTATCACCTTCACTTGCATGTCTTGGGAGGCAGACAAATGAAATGGCCACCTGGTTGAATGTTTGAAACAGGCTTACCGTAAACTTCAATTTCTTTCTCTGCTCTTAAGTTTTTAGATCTGCAACTAAGTTGGGTAAGTGGCATGTGGAACTAGTTAATTTGTTAAATGCATATGCTCAATTTATTAAAAAAAAAACAAATTTATAGCAGCTTTTAGAGATTAAAGGTGTGTCTATATGGAGTTCTTTACTGGTAGACATATAACTGAGCATACTTATAGTATACTTAACCATCTCATCACTTTTTATTATGTGTTTGTATTATTATTATTATTAATATTAATATTAATATTAATATTATTATTATTATTATTATTATTATGTGGATTATATTTATTCTTTTTATTATTAATATATATATATATATATATATATATTTCTTAACATTAAAAAAATATATTATTTCTTATCATAGTTTTGTGTAATATACCTTTAGAAAGGTAAATATTTATACATTCTCAAGATTTTTACAAAAATCTGTTTTGAGCTCTAGAGAAAAAATTATGGTCGATTAAGCACTTAAAGATCAGTTTTTTTGAAAAAATTGGAAGTTTCACACAAGTGGATCAAAACTTGTCAAAACACTTTATCGATCACAATACAGAAATTTATGCCATGTCAATCATGCAAGCAAGTGTGTGCAAAAAACTATTTTTTTTCCGAACAATTCGAAGAATCTTCATTGTTTATTACGGTACTAGAGTTCAATAATCTTTGAGACATGTCATTCCAAGCAATGACACTCTTAAGCAACATAACAGTACAAACAAATAGTGCTTTGCATATGGATTATGGAATCAACCCAATACAAAATTTAGGCGTTACAAGTTTTTAAGGTCATTATGGATCTACAGTTTTAGGTACTTTTGCGAGATGTTCTTTGTACAAGGTTGGGATACTCAACTTCGTTAGGTAGGCAGGAGGAGTTTCATTGTAAGGAAAACATACTATAAAGTATTGCATTAGACTATATGTTGTATTGCTGACATGAATCCTATAGAATTTTTCATCAAAATGAAGTTCAATTATAATGCACCGGAGGCTAGAGCACTTATTGAAGTCGTCAATGATTATGAATTTATGATAGATATCAGGGTAGGTTGTTATGTAGTGATCAAATGTCACAGCCAGTATTTATGAGTTATTGAATTTGTGTGAAGACTGTTGAAGTTCAGTGAAGTCGTATAACTCCTTCTCTAATGCATATAAGAAGTATGCTTTATACCATTCATTATTCCAACATCTATAGCATGTTCTGCCAAACTAGAGTCACATTTCACTCTTGTTTCCGTTGTGACACATCACTCCCTGTCATAGGTTTATTTGTCGGCAAACGGACCCGTAAATGACTAAAAATGATTGTAAATTTGTTTTGCTTGATATAATAGAATGATTTAACATGTGCTTTACTCAAAAGGTTTTGAAATAATATTAATAAGAAGTAAGAGTAGAGCTTTTAGGTCCATTCAAGATTTTTTTTTTTTTTTTCAAATACCATTTACGATAGTGGCAATTCGAACCTCAAACATAAGTTGAATGGGTGTATTTTTCATCAATTTTTCTCTTATAGACACACATTATATATATATATATATATATATATATATATATATATATATCATACTAATACACATCATCACAATTTTACTACGTAAACAACATAACTTCAATCATAATAATACACATGGTAAAGTGTTATAATTTGTATTAGTATGCTATAGATATGCTTAAAATGTGTCTATAAGAGAAAAATTGCATTTTCCACTAAATTCTTAAATACACTTAAATTTTCATTTTAAAATACAAAACCAAAAATCAAATGCATTATAGGTAAATAAATACATAATAATAAAGTTAAAAGTAATTACATTAAAAAGTAGAGAAACAAGAATTCAAATTTCAGGAGATGGGAGAAGAGAGAAGTTAGAAGTTAGAAGGTAGAAGTCAGAAGTCATTATATATTATGTTTTAACAATTTTTTTTTTATAAATCTTTTACTAACATAACTAATTTTTTCTTTTTTAAAAAAAAGATACAATATCTTATGAAATTTTCACGGCAATTTCCCAATTGCAAGTTTGTTGCCAAATCTATATTGTATGATTTTTTTAACGCAAAAACTCCATTGTTTATTGTCAACATACTCAAAAGCAAAAACACCATAGTTTATTGTCAACATACTCAAAATCATAATGTCAACCCAAAACAAATCTGATTTTTTTAAAAAAAAATATTCCAGTGGATGGTCATCTTGTAGATTATCACGCTAAAGAGAAAAATGAAACCCTCAAAAAATAAAAAATAAAAAATAAAATGAGTAGAGAGATTCGAATGCAATTTTTTCTCAAAGAAAAAGTACATAAATAAGGACTCATGAGAGAGGAATTGACTTAGAAAATGTAAGTTCCTCAGTTTTTAGTTGGCTTATTGTGTTACCAAAACCACATTGGGATTGTTATGTAATGGGTAGCTTAGGTGATCGTGATTGGAAAGCATCCGGACTTCCCAAAGTGCTTCAAGAAGTTATATCACTTGACTTGACTTTTTGAAGAGATTAGTTACACACACACACACTTTCATATGCTTTTCCATATCTCTTACATGTGTGTTTATTTGATTATATGTATTTGTGTTTATCACAAACTTCATGTATATTCATTGTTATTGCATTTCTATGATTGCATTTGTGTTTCTTGTTGTGTGCATTGTGTTAGATTTGGTTTGGTTTTTTGGAGTAAAGTGTCTAGTTTTAAAAGATTGGTTTTCAATGATTTAAATGTTTTCAAAAATGACCTTTGTATGGTCTTGTGACCATAACATTTTATACAAAGGCTCAAAATGAGTTTTGAAAATTTCTGGATAAACTAGACACCAATACCTTTCCAACGATATATTATTCGTAATATTTCATGACCGTTTGGATTTGTTTTGAAATCTCCAAAGTGACCACTAAGACAGAGCATCTCTGCTGTTACCCGAATCTGACCTTTGGTAACTCAAATGATCTTAACTCTTTTTATAGACATGAAAACCCCATTCTATAAAAAGGACCAAAAAGTAGACTTCCATACCGTTCCAACGTTATATTATACGACTTTTTTTGATGTCGTTTGATCATGCTTTGAGGCACTCGATTATTGAGCTGATGCGCTGTCAGGCGTACTGTGCAAATTGCCTACAACTTGCATTCCAGAAAGTATGCGCTGTACGTGTGCTATACGTGCGCTGTACGTACAGCGCATTTGGGGGAAATTTGTGTTCCCAGTTAGTTGGGCGGTACATGCGCTGTACATACCGCACAAGTGTTCAGAATTGTGTTTTTAACTCTTCTAAACGTCGTCGTTTCACTTGGGCACTATATATTCATCACTTTCTCATCTTCTTCATTCAAGAACCCATAAATTGAACCCTAGAGAGAGAGAGCTTCATTTTTAGAGAGAGAAGCTTCAATCCATTGATTTCTAACTCTCCAATCAACTCCAATCTTTCATCATCTTCATCATTCATCATCATATTGACATGGGTCTTCAAGTTCTTGACTAGGTAACATTATTTTCATCTCAATTTCATATATTGATGTTCTTGACCTAGGTTTATCATTTATTACATGATTAAATGCTTGATTATTATCTTTTGATGAATGTATTGTTGAATGTATGTTGATTATATGATAAATATATTGTTGAGTATTTTTATTGAATATATGTTGAATATTTGTGAAGGAATTTCGTGGGTCTCTCTTTGATTGAGTTTATTTATGATTGCTAGCATCCTAAGTTTATATAACATCTAGCAAAATCATTTTATCAATTGATTGGGTTTGTTTGTGATAGATTGACTCTAGAGTTGCATTTATTATATGACTAAATGTTTGTCTCTACAAAATGATATATGTTAAATATATGTTGAATTATTTGTGAGACTTTATATTGATTAATTTGGGTTTATTGTGATTGATTTTGATAGCTAGCATTCTAAGTGTTTTATGACATCTAGCTAAATTTATCTCATTGATTAATTGAGATTGTTTATGATAGACATTGTTCTAGGATTTGCATTTATTGGATGATTAAATGTATAGTCTCTACCACATGAATATATGTTGAATATATTGTGAGTGATTATATTGATTGAATATGGTAGTTTATGATAGTTAGAAATTCTATGACATTTATGCCATCTAGCTAAGTCTTTATGAGTATTCATTTAGACATTGATAATTGGAGTTTATTGACTTGTCATTAAATCTCTAGTTAAGCATATAGTGTTGTCTAGCATTGTATTGCATTTTGAATATCATTACATATTCATTTAGACTTGTATTGATCTCTTCATTGAGTTAAGTCTTGTGACTACAAGGTATAGTGCACAAGCAAGTGAAGTCTTGCAACCAAAAGGTTGGTTGGCAAGCTTTGGTCTATGATCACTATTAAAGGCCCGCAGGGTAGAATAGATTGGGTTATGAACCTTGAAGTGTGACTAGGTGGTTAACTTAGGTTGTAAACAATTATTCAAATAGTGGATTTGAGGACCAGAGTGGCTAAGTGGTTAGCCCGTGAGTTTTGCCCAATTGGAAGGTTTCTCACGTAAATCAACCAAACGTGTTTTTATTGTTTTCCGCATTTATTATTGTTGTTGTATGTTTGGTTGATTTGGTTATGCTTTGTGGATTAATATTGACTAATCGAAAAATCGGTAATAATCGATTAACAACCCATTCACCCTCCTCTAGGTTGTATTAGACACACTTTGTGTAATTTCAGAAAAACTGAAAAAGAAATGGAGGAGGTGCAGCAGCTCCAGTTTTTTAAATTTTAATTAATTTAGAATCTATAAATTTATAATATTTCTTATCAAAATTACAAAAAGGATATAATTGGTAATGTGTGGAGTGTGTATACAAAATATAATTGCCATGTGTTATTATGTAAAATACTAAAATAACTCTAGTTTCGTTAAGTTTGATTAACATTTAACTGTTAACGGAAGAACTAAAGTGATGTATTTTAAAAAACCAGAGACTAAAGTTTTTAATACGTCAAAGCATTTAAAAAAGTGACATTTAGTCAAAAAGTAGAGACTTTAGTTAATTATCCCTATATTAAAATGAGTGACGATATTTGTAATTCTCAAAAACTGTATAAACATGATACACCTCAAATTTATAAATGTTCTAAATTTCAACACTACCCTCAAATTAAATTATTAAAAATTTAAACAAAAGATATTAAAATCTTATTTTACTATTTTATGTTTTCTTTAAAAAAAAATTATGGACTAAACTAAATTTAAAATTCAATAAAGATATTAAAAAAAAACCCTATATCAAAAAGTTAGAAGATTGCACCTTCTTCCAAGCTTGAAAGAACGGAGGATGGGAGAGGTTGCTGCCTCCAGCCTCCTCCATCCTAGACCGGAAAAGATGGATGAGGTGGTAGAGTCCTCCATCAAAAGCAAGGAGAAATTTATTGCCTCCTTCCTCCCAATTTTTATATAGTTTTTCATTTTAATTATTTATAATTTATTTACTTATAATATGTGTCATCGTCCAAATTTCGTCACCCCTCAAGTGAGGATTTTTAGTAAATAAGCGGAAGAACCACTTTACCAGCTCCCCATTTGGGACCGTCCCCCTCCCGACCCTTGAGAGGGGGGAGACCCCTTCTTCGCCATAGCTCCACGAGAATCAAGGGAGCAAGCCCTCTAGAGGGAAGCTCCGCCTCAATTTGAGCATAAGGGAAAGTACGTGGAGCTAGGGCATACGTAAGCCCTACCTACCCTTTTGACGGAACAAAGGTTCCCGACCAATGAGGAGCAAAATCTCACCAAGGCTTGATGTAAGCCCAATAGAGGACACCACTCAAAAGTGGAATAAGTTCACTAGAAATGGGGGATAGATGAGCATTTATTGCGCTCACAACACACACCAAAGAAAGAGGATGAGCTTCAACGGCTAAGATCTCCTCTCCGCCCCTCGAGGTGCCAACGGTCAACAGTCGAAAGTAGTGTCATCTCAACTCTAAGAGTGTTAACTTTTTCGTTCACAAAGAGTAACCAGCACCCCCCAACAAAAAGAATAGCAAGAATTTTCCAAAGCTGAAACTGGTAAATAGGGGAAAGGCTAGCATGGCAGTGCAACGTATGATCCGCTGATACTATCCGCTGACACATCAGCGGAGGAAAGCAACTTCCCATGGCCACTAGAAGAAGAGTTGGCCGATCAGAAGGGCGAAACTCGACACCAAAGCAACACTAGGATGTCTAGGTTATCTTATGGCACACATGGATGCATCCTAACCCTCTATTTAAATGATTATCTAAAAAGATTCCCCTCATCTACCTTCCACTCAGAACACTATAAATTCCCCATCTCACCATAAGAATGTGGCCGACTATTTGATTCTCACTTATAGCTTTCTCGTTAGCTACTTATGGAGCTCCCAGAGCCTATAGTTCCTCGTTACCTTAACCCTCTTGCTTTTTCTTCGATCCCCTTCTAATTGTAACGTCATAAAGTGTTCCCCGGCCTCGCTAATTTCACCTCCACCTCCTCGTGGTTTTCTTGTGCAGAGGGACTGAGGGCTTGAAAGAAGAACCGAAGAGGAGACAAGGCGACCGGAAGAGAGTAAGCCATTCAGCCCGCTACAAGACCAGAGCCCCTCACATACCTTAAACACTCACCCCAAACACCTTGTCTCCCCTCCTTAACTTCAAAACCCCGCTAGGGGGCACCCGTACCCCTTGACTAAATTTTGTACGAAGGTGTTCACGAATTTTTCGGATAACAATATGTTTTTTAAAGCTAAAAAAAGGATATAATTGGAAATGTATGGGGTGTGCTTACAGGATATAAGCTTTTAATTAATTTTTTTTGATTGGATGTCCATACAAAAAAAGGTGCACATACAGTATTCCAAGATACAAATGGCGCAACTATAATACCATATGATCTATATGATATCAAACCAAAACGGTATAACAAAAAATAAATCTTGAATGGAAAAATCACATGATCAATTGCCTAGATTAATAAAAAATAAATAAATAATCAAAACTTGTATCAACTTATTTAGTTTTCGGGCCTAAAAAGGAAAAACAATTTACATGATATTTTAGAATTAACCCCAAAAAAAAATCCATAGTTCATCAAAATAAGCAAGACCTATCTAATCATAGGCTAAAAAAGAAAAATCCACAAACCTATAAAGAGAATTTCACTAAAGTCCCTACTTATTGAAGAAATGTCACCTATATAAACGTTTTTGTTATATTAGAAACTTTAGTCCCTCATTTTTTCCAAAATACATCCTTTTAATCCTTCCGTTAGTCAAACTTAACGGAACTAGGGTTATTTTAGACTTTTGTTTTTATAATAACATATAACAACAAATTAAAATAATAATAATAAGAAAAAGAAATCAATGGATCTCCACCGTTGGAACTGGATTGATATAGCGGTGGAGATCCATTTCAAGCGGCGATAGAGATCCTGATGATCTCCATCGCCAATAGATCTCCATCGTTTTGGAGATAGAGATCCAATAGATCTCTACTATTGGATCGATCTAGATCCAATTGTGGAGATCCATTGATTTCTTTTTATTTTTTTTATAATTTCATTTTTTAATCATTTATTTTAAATATTTTCTATTGTCCATTAATTTTTTCTATTTTTAAAAATGTAACCCTTTTTTAATATTGTTCTATTATCCATAAGTTTTTGTTGTTTTTTAAGATCTTAATAAATTTATGTGTATCCTTCTAAAAAAATTAAAATTTTGTGTTAATTTAATTTTATAAACCATTTAATTATTATTTATTTTTGAAATAATCATTTAAATGTTAAAATCTTGAAATTATTTGATTTTTAAAAAAAATATAAAGGTATAATAACAAAACCTTTTAAGGGCAAAATAGACCTTTTATGCTTGTATTATATATATTGTTTTTTGAACAGCAATAGAATAAGCTTGTATTATATATTAACAAGGGAAAATTCGCAGTCATTTTCTCCTCAGTGCGCACTGATATAACTTATATCAGTGCGTTGCATATGGACCACTGATTATAGAGAAGTTTTGAAAAGTGCATACACTTTGAGTCAAAATATATAAATCTAATGGTCCACATCCAACGCACTGATGAAGTTATATCAGTGTGTACTGACTTGAAAATTTATGTATATATATATATATATATATTCAAAGTTGATTGTTAGATTTTTGATCAAAAAGACTAAAGTGATGTATTTTGGAAAAAAATAAGAAATTAAAGATGATAATATGACAAAAATATTTAAATATATGACATTTCCTTTAGGGACTTTGGTGAAATTCCCCCTATAAATTAATAGTGCATTCAAATAACCCACCTCAGATTTATCATCATACCAAAACGAAACAACAAAAATGAAAATCAAAACCAAGCAAAACTCATTTCGATACAAATACCTAGAAAATAAAACCGTAATAAAAACAACAATGAAATAAACCCTGTACGAGTTTTTTAGAGAAAAATAAAATAAAATAGAGGACTCGCCATTAAAAGGAGATTTTTCAAACGCACTATAGAAACTTTGTGGCAAGGATGTTGTTATATCACGTGCTTATGAGAGGGGCGCGAGTTGGATCAGTTTGGTTTTCGATCAAAACCGTCCATAATTCACTTATATTCAGGGTTTTTTTTATTGGATTGACTCATCTTAATAGGGTTAATCGCCTTGACTCGAACTTGAACTTGTTTTTTCTAGTTCGAGTCGGTTTAGTTTAATACAATTTTTGGCCTAATGAGCTTTTTGAGCCTAATAAAAATTTTACGTTCTTACATATATTGGCCTTTTGGATCATAATTCGACTTCCGTAATTGAGAAAATATTCATATAATAATCAGTTTATTTATAATTCAACACCACCTAATGTTTTTTGAAAAAGTATTTAACTTAATAATATAAACGGAAGTCTAAATAATTTGTAATACATTTCATCCTAATTCAAAATTGAGTTACTTTAAAAAAAAATCAAAATATAGTCCATTAAGATAATAACAATCATGATCGAATGAAATGCGGCTGCCGTTGAGACGTGAGCGACGGTAATGTCTTGACAAAGTGTGTTCAATGATTATGAGACCGTGAGATGGAGATTTGCATTTGTGTGCCACTACGGTGTGAGATTATGAGGGTTAAGTACACCAATGTCTAAAATTTTAAAAATAAATATTACTATAAGCACACATCTTAATACCAATAGTACTTTTATTGAAATGAATATATTCATTTTAATACATTTTATTTATAAACCCTCGGATTGTATATGAGGGTCAAGAGATTTTTAATCATTGATATCTACACGACTACACCGATAGTTTAAAAAGAAATATTTTGTTTATTAATAGAATTCATAGCTAGATATAAAAGAAAGACAAAAAAAATGAAAATAATACATATCTCTATATGAACAGAGTCCTCTAAAAAAAATTCATTACTTTGTTATATGATAATCATATGATGATAAGAAAGTTTGATACTTGAAATAAAATTAGAGTTTAATTTGGATTTATCATATATATTTTTTTAACAAAGAGATATAGTTGAAGATATGAGTGTTCATGATATTTGATTTATTTTTAATTAAATTAATTTGTTCTTATTGGTAAATTTTTATTGGAATATTTTTATAATTAAAATTTTTAATAAAATATGGGTGTCCTAATTAGTTTTATGGGTGGCAATATCATCACCATTTTGTTAATTAATATATATATATATAATATTAAATAAAACAATATTTATTAACTTAAATCCACATAAATCTAATACTTAATAAAATAATATATAAATATGTATAGCTACTTAAAATAGACCTTATATTTATTTATATTTAATTTTATAATCTATATATATAATATTTACTCGATTTATTCAGTTCGGTTTGGTTTTTGAGAAGGTAAAACTATCAATGACTCACTTAAACTCGGTTTTCATTTTTATGAATTGATTTATCTCAACATAGTGACTCGACTCGAACATATATTTTCGGTTCGGTTTATCTCGAATCCTAAAACCGTGTCCACCCTTACACATGAGACAACTGACATCCAGGTCTTTAAGTCTTTTAACTAAATTTGCTTGTTGAAAAAAAAAACTTTTTTAATAATGAAACCGTTTGGTTATTTATATATAGTAAAATTATTAAAAATGACAAGAATTTGGGTGACTGGGTTTTTTAAGACTTTATTTGAAAAAAAGCGGGGTGTAATTAATAAATTATCAAGATGATACTTTTGACATTTTTAAAAAATAAAACTCAAAAAGCTCCTTAAAAAGAGGCTAAAATTTGAGGATTTAAATCCCCTCCTAACCTTAACTGTCATCACCTCCATAATATATTGTCATATGCGAAATAAAACAAATCAATAGTCTGAATTTAGAGAAAATTTTATTTTAATTGGAATTATATTGATGTGGAGACCAAAACGACTAAAAAAATAAGAAATAGAAAATAGAAAATCTTGAAAGAGCTTTTTGAATTAAAGAAAGCTCTTTTAGTGGAAAAATTGTGGCAAATAAGGAAGCATGTCAACTCCGAAAGGAAACTTGGCAATGAAAGCATCACATGAGAATAAAGAATCAAAGACGGTTAAATTTGTTTTATTTTCTACCATGTACAGATCAATTACAATTACAAGTATCATGTAGCATTTTCCAGCTGCAAATATCTGATTTTCATTACATAGTAAGACTTTGAAAGAAATCTACAACATAAATTATCGTGGGCATATTTACCCAGTAAAGATGAGAGAGAGAGAGAGAGAAAAGAAAAAAAGAATGGCTCTGGAAGATTGTTGTGGGTACCTTCAATTTCCAAACATTAAGTAGGTTCACACATGTCTGATTCTTCAATATTGACTATAGACCGGATAACATCATTTACCCACCAAATATATAAGAAAGCTGAACCAGCTTTCCCACTCCAACATAGAGATGGTATCACAAGGAGGAAATAATCCCGGTTTGGTTGGTACAGAGACACGAACAATCTGATTTACTAGGCTCCCTCCTGACAAGTCGTTTGTCACGATTTATCATATATTTAATAAGGGGTACCTTCTGTGACACTTCACGCCAAATTTCGTTCACAGTTCCATTTTGATGGTCATATATAAAGTATCGCTGCACCTAAATCACATAATTAAAAGAAGAAGAAAAAATTACAAAACTGATGTTGCAATACTATTGAGATCAAATCATCTGAAAGCCAAAATAAAATATAATGCATAAAGACCATTTATTTGCAACATCCTACTCTTTATAGTAGTATACACTAGCATTGCGGTTGGCTATGATCATTGTAGTCATTGCAATACTGTGCCAGCGTTAATATTCTACTTCATACAAATCTGACCTTGAGAAAGAGTTTGAGAAACAAAATATCTGTATTTAAATTAATTACCTTAAGTCTGGTATGATCGTATTGGTTGTTCTGGACTTTTAATGAGAGGAGAGATGAATCTAATTGTAGTGTTTTGTTTTTAGTATTTTCCACTACACTCAAGGGATATGATTGACAATTATTTCAAGAACAAGTGAACAAACAGGTATGTGTATCTCGAAACTGCTGCTTGGCAAAAAAAAAGTACAGCTTTCATGCAGGTAGAGGCAAGTGACATTTCAGTAAAGATGTTTCAAACAAGGGTATGGTCTTTCAAAAGTTTGAAATGTGTTCTAAAATGTGCAATTCTAAAACTCGTTATGTAGGAGATGTTAATGGAAGATGAAAGTTAACCACTTTTAGGCAGATTTCTCATCCGTGAACACTCGTAATCAAGAAAACACTAAAAGAATAAATAAAAATATGAACAGATCTTCATGAACACTGAAATGTGATATAATACAAAGCTTAAACAGAAATCATTACAATAAGAGGGTGAATAGGAGCATAGTGGTAGGGTACACTCCAAGAAACCTATTCTTATGATCACACAAGGCAAAGCAGATGCTATGTATGTAACAACTACACTCATGTCTAACTGTCACATGATTGAGAGTGTACAAAATAAGTTCTTATAGTACCTTAAATTCAAGCTTACTTCTTCAAGAAATACCTCAATTGATTAATACCCAAAATTCATGGCAAGTCAATTTTTTATTATTATTTTTTTCTTCTGGGAAATTAATGGAGCGTCATGTGACATACAAGTGATGAAATGATAGTTTATATCCAACGGCTGATTTCAATTACTAAACAAAAAGTAGATCTTTTATACTTGAATTCCATTTCATGATAATTACAAAGATTTAGAAACATTCTAACATATCAAGTAGCTTAGAGTTAGATTCTAAGAAATTAGTATATAAAAAGAATCGAAGGGATCTTCATGTTTTTTGTGAATTTCATACTTAATATTAGCGTTCACCTTTCGGTACTTATTTTATAAGAGGGGAGTATGAAATTACCAAGTTAAAACTATTTCAACAAAAGAGTAACTCAGCAAATTTTTTTTAGTTATTCTAACTTGAAACAACATTACAAGGATCAGTTATGTAAACCTTTCCGATATAGTCAAATGAAAAAAAATCATTACTCTAATGGTTCGGATACAAAAAATGTCTTCACAGTTCGTGTTTCTTATATTTACACCCTTGTCGAAAGAATCAAATATCTCTATTAATTTTCATTATAATCTTTTCCCCACTTCAGTTGAGCAAAATCAAGCTTCAAATTTCATCCTCAACACCAAATATCATTACTCTAATGGTTCAGATACAAAAAATGTCTCCACAGTTCGTGTTTCTTATATTTACACCCTTGTCGAAAGAATCAAATATCTCTATTAATTTTCATTATTATATTTTCCCCATTCAGTTGAGCAAAATCAAGCTTCAAATTTCATCCTCAACACCAACAGATGAAGCAATAGCAGAAACAAAGCAAGATAAAAAAAACTTATAAGCGAAATGCAAATATAGATTACCTCTTTCAGCTCTTTCTGGTACTCCAGAATCCTCTCTGTGGTTACTGCTCTCAGAGTTGACGCTAAAAATCCAGGCTTCAGAGCTATAGAGGTCTCTACAAAAACTGCAATCTTTCTATAATCTATCACATCTTCGAAAGGCAACTCAATGTCATCACTTACTATGACAGGTACACACAAGCTAACAATAGCATCAAAGAGCCGGCAGGCTGATGGAGTATCACCAGCAGGATTCAAACAGAACTTTGACGTATGCATCCCTTGAGTGGCTGCGCGTCGATTCTCTCTAGATTGTGTTCCATGTTTTATTATAACATCCTCTTCAGTTTCGAGTACGTTGAAAAGCAGATCACGAATTTTACCTCCCTAGAAATGCAAAAAAGGAGGGTCAAGACCCCAGAAATTAGAGAAAACATCATATCAGAGTCATAATTATAATTGTGAGTTAACACAATATTATTCTAGATTTCTAGGAACCAAGCATACAGATATAAGAAACTCTATCACAAAATAATGGGTTTGGAGTTCATCTTGAATAAGATGGTTTCATTTGGTTGAAAAGCAATCTTGTCCCAAATAAGAGTGGTAGGAATTTAAAGACTCTCTGACAACCAACTGGAACAAAAAACATGATCCTATTTATAGTAGCCAAGACAAATCTCAGTTGTTGAAGCTCCGAGGTACTTGTACTAGACAAATCATAAACCACACTTCAAACCCATCAACTTATGCTTGTCCATAGTCTATTAACTAACAACTAAAACATAACACAATCAGAACTTTAAAATATCAATGCAGCTTCACACAATCAAAATCCACTTAATTGCAAAGTTTTGTATTTATTTTCAACAAGATTGAAAATTTTATAACCCCTATCTGAGCTGTAGTGTTCCAATTTTATCCAAGAGTTGATAGATTTAAACCAAACAAACAATTAAAATGCGATCACCTCTTTTCGATATCGATTTCCCATGAAGAACAGCAATGTGTTCCGATTCTGGACACCAAGATCGCCTGTGTACGTATTGATCCTATGCGAATAGGGAATGATCACGTCCTTCACCAGCGAGCTCTGGTCGGGCCTCAACCTCCCAAAATCTGAGACCAGTAGCACCGCATTCTTGACCCGATCCATGACCCGCAGCATCGCATTCGGATCTCCGGCATTGATCACGTGATCCCACCCGTTGTTCCTCTTCCAGTACTCCTGCTTCTCCAGCCACTCCACCAGCTCCTCCTGCATCTCGTCGTCACTGTACCTCCGCACTGTCTCCGACGAAGATGCCCCACCGCCGCCGGTGTTCACTATCAGACTCAGCGACGAGAACACCGGCACGTAGAACAGATCCGCCTCGTCAGGATCCGTAACCCGAACCACCGGCGACTCGAGCCTGTCTTCCTCGGGCCGGTTCAGGTCCGAGAAGAGGTACCACTCACCCATGTGTTGGTGACCCGGATACTTCAACGATGAGACGTCAGCGACCGGCGCGACTTGACCGCCACGCGCAATGGAGTGCTGCTCGATGATGCCGTAAGTGAATTTTCTGGGGAGATCGTACATGTAAACCCTAACCTTGGGAGAATTTGGCGAAATGCCGTCGAGAGTCCGCGAGAAATAGGAAGTGACACGAGCGTTAGAGTCGGCGTTATCGTCGGAGGGAGTGAAGAAGGCGTTGACGAAGGCATAGACGGTGAGGATGAAGAGGACGCAGGCGATTAGGGTTTGTTTGAGAAGAGAGGATTTTCGCGCCATTAGAGAGGAGAGGATTTTGAGGGTTTTGTTGTTGTCGTCGTCGTTGTTGTTGTTGTTGGAAGAATACCAACTAGTGGGTTTGGATTTTCGGTTCATGCTTTTCTCGGACCGGGTCCGCAAACACACTACCTCTTTAACTTTAACTTGGTCCGGGATTTTTATATCTTTACCTCTTCACTCTCGTTTTCTTTTCTTTTCTTTATTTGTTTGACAACTCACGACTCACGACTCACGACTAGGGATGGGCGTGGGGCCCCATTGGGGCGGGGGAGGGTACCCCCACCCCCATCCCCATTTATGAAACCTCCCTCCATCCCCGCCCCCAAACCCCATTTGGGGAAAGTGGGGATGGGGGTGTTTGGGGGAAGGTTCCCCTGCTCCCACCCCCGTCTCCTATTTCCCCCATTTTTAATTCTAATATTTTACAATTCGAAATTTGAAATTTATAATTCTGAATTCGAAATTCGATGATTTCAATCCAACAAATCACCATGTTTCGATATCCAATCCATATAATTGTCCAAAATTAATAGAAATAACTATAGTAATTTAGTATTGCACATAAAAGCCAAAACAAATTCACAAAAAAACTAAGTATATTCAACTGTCAGATAGTCAATTAGTGGTGGAATAAAAAATAATAAAATTAAAGTTACTTTTTTTTAAAATATTAAAAATATTTAAATATATATATTATACATATGGGGAAATGGGGGAATGGGGCCCCACCCCCATTTAGAGAAATGGGGAAATGGGGAAATGGGGAAATGGGGGTGGGGGTAGGTCCCCCCACCCCCATCCCCATTTAGGTTTTGGGGGCAAAATTTGCCCCCACCCCTGCCCCCAAACCCCATATGGGGGCAAAATTTGCCCCCAAATGGGGATGGGGCCCCGTGGGGGAAATGCCTATCCCTACTCACGACTGGTTGGATTTTTATTTTATTTTGATAGAAAATCATAACTAGATTACCTAACCTAATTACAGATTTATTGAGATCGTATGCTACTGAGTACTGAGTACTGAGACAGTGTAGTTACAAATTACAGTTGAATTTTAATCCGAGGGTCTATATCAAAATTACAATTTCAATAATTACTTTTAATAACCTAAGTGGTTTTGTGGTAAATGAATTTCATTAAATACATAATTACTTTTACTGTTTTGCAACATAGAAGAAGAAGATCGGCCCACATTTTTTTATTTGTTAATAATACAATTTCAATAATTAATTTTTCCGGTCTACAACATAAAACATACTCACACTTATTTTAATAATTACTTTTTCCATTTTCAGCTTAAAAGATAGGTTCATGTTTTTTTTTTATTAGTAAATGAGAATTGTAATATGTCCAGTACTCGTAGTGAATGGGATTTGGATTTAAGTTATTTTATTTTTTTAATATTTAATATGATTTCTTTTTTGAAACAAAATATTTAATATGATAATGTAAATGAAAAATGATTTTTTTTTTTAAACAAAATTTGTCAATGTCTATAATGATTATGGGATGGATATTGAAAAATATTGATGTTAACATTCGGGTTAGATGTCTAATTAGTTTAAGGCGGTTTGATATTATTTTATAGAATAAATAATATGGAGTCATCTAGTTATGATTTTTGTTATGAAATCATTTTTTCAATGTTTATTCATGTCTATTTTAATGAATCAAACTTTTCATCTTCCTAACTTCTCTTATAACACTCAAACAGATGTATGGTTAATTATGATGCAATTTAAAATAATATAATTTATGATTATAAAGAATTGTGAGGTCCCCTTGATGTATTTTTTTATTTTATTTATGAAAACACACGAGGAATGAAATAAAATTTTCTCTTTCTCTAACCCTGTTTGTTTCACTTTTTAAGATTTAATAACTTCTTGCTTGGATACACGATATTATATGATTAATATTTGATACTTGATCATATATGAAAATTTCTTAAGCAGATTGAGCCCTCTATTATAATTATAAAGTGTTTATATTCTTTATTTTGGTTTGTAAAAAATTGTTTCAATTACTTCCCCTTTTAATTTTGTTCATAATATAACAAGATAAAGTTGGTCCAGTGGTATGTCCATCACACTTACATCATAAGGTTACGGATTCGAGTCTCTCTACCTCCCCTACAAACCCCAAATTATTATAAAGTTCAAAAAAAAATTGTTCTTAATATTCATTATGTTGTAAAAAATGAAAAATAAATATTAAATTATTTTATTGCAATTTGAATATTGCAAAAATGAAATGAATTGCAATTTGCAGTTCAAAAATCACAAAATCAAATACCTTGAAACTTGATTTAATATATTGAGATTGCAAACTGAAGCTTGATCTAGTGCTAATCTCAAATATAATGTTGAATTATATATTACAGTGTCAAATCAGAATTTGAAGTTCTTAATTCAATTAACATTTTTTAATTTAGAACCAAAGTTCTAGATTAATAGTTTTTATAAATATCAAGTTTGGATTTAAGAAAGGTCAAAATGGTGCCTCAAACGAGATGGGGTTGTCCCAGTAGTTTACCACTCACATAATCACACATATACGATGATATTGTGGGTTCGAGTCTGTCTCTCTCCAAAAATCTCGAATTAATGTAAAACATATATATATATATATATATATATATATATTAAAAGAATGGTGCCTCAAATAATGCTCTCAGTCCTAATACCACCTTCATTGATATATATATATATATATATATATATATATATATATATATGTTTTGATTATGGAGCAAAAACAAAACACAAACTAAAAAGCATAAGGGCTGATATCCAGCCAAAAAAGCCCCTGAACAGAGGAGAAGGCTAAATGAGCCAGCTTTAGGGCCAAGGAATTCCCATTTCTGGAAATCTCTTTGACCGTACAAATGCCAGCATCTAACATAAAAGCCTTAATATCAAGAACAATCAACTTTGAAACACCAAGAGGAGCAGCAAGGTCATTAAGGAAGGAATCAGCCCTGAGAGAGGCAACATCAACCGAATTGACACAGATATTGTAGAATTTGGCAAGCCTAAGACCTTCCCTCAAAGCGAGCAACTCACCAACCTCAACACTGAAATTCCCTGACATCCGACTGCAATGAGCAATCAAAACTTTGCATCTATCATCCTGAATTGCTACCCCAATCCCAGTAGATGAATTACTTGAGCGAGAACAGCCGTTGTGTTGAGCTTGAGGCTGCCTGGAGGAGGGGCAATCCACTCAGGACAGGATTGATGAGGAAGAGGAGAGTACCTAGTGTGAATTGCCAATCTGGAATTCTGGAATTCTGATAACAGGGCTTCAGCGCCTGACACCACAAGCTCAGCTCACTTACTCTTGCCACAATTCAGGAAGGAATTCCTGTTCTCCCAAATAGCCAAGGCTAACATGCAAAAGCGAGTAAGAGCTTCCTTTTTAGAATAGGAAAGGACAAACATAAAAATCTCCATAACTGGATGATGTTTGACAGAAATGATATTTTTCTCAAAATTGGCCATTCTCCAAGTTTTTCTGGCTTCCTTACACCCAAACAGGGCATGGGTGGACGATTCAGGGGCATCTCCACAATACTGACAACGAGGTGAATCCACCACTTTCTTTTTCCACAGGCATTTCCATCGAAGGCAGCGCATTCAAGCAAGCCCTCCAAACAAAAAATGCGGACCTTTGGAGGCAAGTTAAGTCTCCATAAAGTTATCCACCAATTACAAAAGATAGAAGAATTAGATACTGAGGCCTCTGAATTTTGAGCACAAGTAACTTGATAGCCACTCTGAACATTATAAACACCGTTTTTATCAAAATGCCATAACAGAAAGTCACTGCTTATTCTCCAACTAATCGAAATAGAGAAAACAACTTCCTTGTCAATGGGTAACAAGACTTCATTAAGTTTCCTAGTAGCCTACCTATGTTGATCTTTATCGAGAAGGTCTGCCACTTTGATTTCAGCTCCGGGATCCGGCGTTATAGGTTTAAAAGAGAGGGGGCGAGGAATCCATTGGTCCTTGAAGACCCTTATTTTGTTACCATCTCCAACACCCCATCTTAAGCCTTTTACCAGCAGGTCTCTACCCCAGATTAGGCTTCGCAAAATGTGGGAACAACCCGCCTTAGAGGAGGCTGAAAGGAAGTATGAATTTCTGAAGTATTTGGCCTTTAGGACCCTCGCTGCTAAGGAATTAGGGCCATTTAGAACTCTCCAGGCTTGTTTTGCCAGTAATTCATTGATACTTAATATTGATACTTTCTAGCTTAAAAAATATGTTGATATTTTCTATTATTTTTAAGGCTAATTGACACTGATGCCCCCTAAAGTCTCCAAATTTTTACATTATACCCCCTGTACTTTTTTTTTCTGCACCAAACCCCATGAACTCTCGTTTTGTTGGCAGAAGCCGACTGTAGATCCCCCTTCACAGGAGGCAATAAACCCAAGTGTTTGCTAATAAAGCGAGAGTTCAATGGGTTTAGTGCCGAAAAAAAAGTATATGGGGCTTAATGTAAATTTCTGAAGAGTTTAGAGGGCATCAGTGCCAATTAGCATATTTTTAAAACTAATTAGTGGTCAATTTGATTCCAAAAGAAATAACATTCTAACTATATATATTGTGTTATCAATTTATTTACACCGATGCTAGATAACATATTTTGAGCAGTTTTTTTTGTTAGTATTGGGTTAATCAATGCTGATCAGGTCAGTGTGCACTGAAGAATGAATTATAAGGACATTGAAATCTGACTATATATTTAATCTGATGGTTAGAATAGGATCTTGGAAATGGTGAAAAAAGGATTACGTGTCAATATTTTTTACACCAAGAGTCACCTCAACACTCTCTCTCTCTCCGTGTGTCTTCTCCAACAATCTATCTCCTTGACTTCCCCTCACCATTTTCTTTCTCTCTCTGTGAACAAAAAAACTCAAAACTTCTATTCTTCACCATTTTCTTTCTTTCACAGTGAACAAAAAAGTTTGGAGTCGATCGATTGTTTGTTTTCTAACTGAAATTTATGTCAAATTTTTTTTTTGAAATTTTTTTATATTTTGTTTCGATTTTTTTTTCTTTTTTCCATCAATGAAATTTCTTTTGTGAAAACTTCTTTTTTCTAGACAAGAAATTTGTCACCATATTTTTTTCGTCTTCTATAAAACTTTAGACTTCTCCCTATTAAAAGCTTCTATTTTAACCATTTTTTTCCTTTACGAAAATACTTCTAGATTTTTCTTCAAAAAAACATCTAGACTTCTCTCTATTAAATCTAGATTTGATTAGTGGCGGTTTTGAGCCGAAATTAAATACGATGAAGCTTCAGGTCGATCGATTGTTTGTTTTCAAGTTGAAATTCCTAACATTTAAGGTAAATGTCAAGTATATTTTGTTTTTATTTTTTATTTTTTTTATTTTTCTTCTTTCCAGGATGTGTTTGGGGATATTGCAGTTTCTAGAAGTTGTCAGACATGAAACAATCATTCATACCAAGGGTCTTTACAAGGGAGTAGCTTTTTGTGAAGCATTCTTATTTTGTTGATGGGAACATCGATTGCCTACCCATATAGTTCAAAAGAAAATGTAATCATGAATTTGGAACAATGTCTTTTAAGCCTCGTTCTGCAGCTGTTTTTCAACCTGTTTTCGTTTTTGTTTTCCAAAACAATTTTAAATTCGGGTTAGTTAACCATTTTTCGTTTTATTTTCAAAAAACAAAATCATTGTTAACAGTAAAATATTTGAAAAACATAAAATACTTGTTTTTGTTTTTCAAAAAAATTAAACAATAATTTTTTTCCCAATTTTCTCATCCACCAGACATCATCTTCTTTCTTCCTCATCTCCATCTTCTTTCTTCCTTTGCCGATCGCAGCTGCCGCCGATCAGCTCGCCACCGCCGACCGATCATCATCATCATCTTTCTTTCTTATTCTTCTTCATTCCTTCGCCGATCGTAGCGGCCACCGGCCGATCTCATCATCCCAAAACAAAACATACGATCCCACCATCGACGATCCCACCATCATCGTCGAGCCGACTTCGCCGACCTCCACCATCATCAACGATCCCACCGACCCACCATCGCCGACCTCTGTCGACAACTCAATCGTCGCTGACTCCATCACCACACATCACCATCTATTTTTTTCCTTTCGAGTTCAACAACAAAAACTGTACACAACCACAAATCCAAGTATAAACAACTTCAATCCAACTAAAACCCACCCCAAATCCAACCATAGTAAGAGAAAAAAAAAGGGATAGATAAAATGGACAGATGCAGAGATGGGGCGTGAGAGACTCATATAAATGATATATTTTTTTAATATTGTTTTTTTTTCGTTTTTTCTTTTTCGAAAGATTTTAATTAATTTTTTGATATTTTAATATTTTTGGATTAATCTACCAGATACGTTTTTAGTGTTTTCATTTTCAGAATACAGTAAAATTCTACTAGACGCGTTTTCAGATTTCAAAACTGAAACCAAAAACGCTTACATGACAGACCCTTAAAGTTTATTGTTTACAAAATTTTTAATAATTGCTACAACTTAACCGAAGTTGAAACCTTATATTTGGTGGCATTGTATCTAGTACTGGATTTGTTCTTATATGGTTTTTGTAGAGAAGGCATAGTTGGGAGATTGGAAAGCCACCATCAAACAATCACTTTATGCGGCTATAGTTTTAAGTTTTGCAAACGAAATCATTTTTACGACCAAAGGTTTGCAAGCGAAATCATTTAGAAATATTTAGGGTCCGTCCTATAAGCGTTTTTCAGTTGATGTTTTTCGAAAAGAAAAATGAAATTGAAAACAATGTTTTTTGTTTCAGTTTCAAAATTTGAAAACACGTATGATAGTATATACTGAAATCCGTATTTTGAAAATAAAAACAGGAAAAACGCGTTTGGTAGACTAATTGAAAACTATCGAAAATTTCAATTTCATTTTTTACATTTTGTTAAATATTATAACAATTATAAACAAATTGATTAAATAATTAACCACTAAACAAAATGTATTGCTAGATTGATTAAATTGATTAAATAAATAAAAAATCAACCTATAGCAATTATCTAAGAGCATAGTTTTAGAAAAAAAATTGTTCTAATTTGTCAACAGAACTGGGAAGATCCATGGGCTTATTAGTTCCTCTGAGGGTTAACAACAACACAACCAAACTTGTCTTCCACACAGATCAAATATTCACAATTACCACAAAAAATAGCATGGTTTAAGATATTGCAGTTACACTAGCAATATTGAATTTCACATCCAGCAACATAATTGAATCATTTCATCTTGTGTAAAAGAAGCAAAAAAAAAAAAAGCCCTCAAGAGAATATTCAGTTCAAGGCACAGAAATGAACAGCTACCTTGATTTTTATCAGAAATTGTACAAATAATCTCAAATGTCCAGTGTGAAGAAAGATCAAATATACCAAATCCAAGAAGTGACATAAAAGATTAGGGAAAATCTTGGGTTCCAGAAATAGCAGCCGGTAAAGAAGAGGACGACCAGCAGCCGACGAAGAAGACGATGAAGACCAGTTGAAGAAGAACAAATCGGCTGTGAGCTGAAGAAGAAGAAGAAGACTAGATCCGGCGGCGGCTAAGAAGAAGAAGACCAGCTGATCGGCGGTGGTGAAGAAGAAGAAGACTAGATCGACGGTGGCGGCGAGCTGAAGAAGAAGAATAAGACCATATCGGGAAGAGAGAAGATGAGGAAGAAAGAAAATGAAGATGGGAAGAGAGAAGATGAGGAAGAAAGAAGATGGTGCACGTTGAAGAGAAAACAAGGAAAAAAAATTATTGTTAATTTTTTTGAAAAACAAAAACAAGTATTTTGTGTTTTTCAAATATTTAAGTGATAACACTGGTTTTATTTTTTATTTTTTGAAAATAAAATGAAAAACGGTTAAAGAACGCGAATTCGAAATCATTTTTGGAAAACAAAAACGAAAACAGGCTGAAAAACAGCTGCATGACGGGACCTTAGCATTATGAATTTTGTTTCTTGGCTTGTACATTTCAACTATTGAAATTTCGAAATATACAGCCACTGAAATGTCTTGTATACACACGAACTTAAAAAATAGTCAGTTTAGGAATTCAATAACGAATCAACCCTGAGAACAAATTATCAATATATAAAGATGAGAACAAATTATCAATATTGAAAGATTCAAGAAAACGAGTTCGACTACAACCCATCAAGAATTGAAAGATAAAAAGAAATGATATAAACGAGTTCAACTCCTTACAGGTCATAAAAAATTGAAAGATAAATAACAAATATAATTGCAAATGAATTCAACTTTTACAAGCCATTAAATATTCAAAGATAAAAAGCAAAGGAAGTTCAATTCCGACAGTGCATGCCATCATAATTAGCTTGCTTCCTAGTGAAAAAATAGCCACAACATGATTAGAAACATATGCTAGTCTGCAAAAGAATAGGAAAAAAAATCACTAAATCAACATATTCAATGTAACAATTAACAAATAAGTTATACATAAGTAAAAGAATTACTTACAGCAGATGAAATACTATTTTCATCTTCCTCTGTCAAATTTGTGGTGTCATTGTTGCATATTGAATCACTATATTTCAGACAAATAATACATAAAATAGCAATCGAATAATTTTTTTTATATATATGCAAGATTTAAACATATCTAAATATACAAAGAGTTGTTGAGGGTGTCACATTCATACCTATTATTGAGTATCGGACAATTTCATTTATCATGTGCTTGTCCCACTTTTCCACATCCATTGCAATGCCTACCTCTATCATTCACCTTATTTTTTGCCTTCTCTTTTTCTCTTTTTAATCTTTTACCGCACCTTTTATCCCTTACAGCAAGAGGTTCATTGTAAACATGTTGTACTACATTATTTCTTTTCAGAAACTCCTCCAGAACTCAATGTTGATTTAATATCCAGTATTGCATTGTTCAAAATATTACATGTTGCCTTATCAATAACATATGTAGCAAGTTGGAACAATCTCATACGCCTCACCATAAATGATTTATCGGAAAAATCATTAATTTCCAAGCCATCTTCATCTATGACTTTATTGCATTTTGCAGTTTGAGTCTATCTCTTCAAAATATATTGATTTGGCAAAGATCTTACTTGCATTTGATTCAAATATGTCAAAATGTGTCGACACGGAATTCCTTAACTCTCAAACCTTTTATAACTACATGATGTGAAATCCAACTCTTTTTTAAACACAATTTCTCTTATTAGACAACTAATTTCATCTTGCCTTTTAATTGTATACACAAAATGATCACCGTTCTCCCTTACAAGTTCAATATCATAAAAGAAACTGTTCCATAATTCTTCTTGAAATATAAAAATAATCTTACGTGTATAAGTTTCAGACATTTGCTTCTCAATCATATTCGGCATTTTCAACACTAGTTTCTCATTGATGTCAACATGATCAACAATTAACTCCTCACGGCAGTTGCCATACAATCGCCCTATTAAACCATGTTATAAAGTCCACTAATGAATTTCTTTTGGAAACAAATCGCTTGAAGAATGCATGAGAGCTTTCAACTCGTTGACTACTTGACATACCAGCAGAGAAAACGTGGTTCACATATACCAGAACCCATTTTGAACGGATTTCGTATATGAATTGAAGCCACCAATTATCAAACAACTTATTTTTTCCGATGATTGTCATCCATGTTGAGTTAAACTCCTTCTTAGTGCAAGATTCCCATATGCATTTTTGAAAATATTTATAGTAATACTTATAAACCACAACTTTTCTGAAAATTTGTTTAAGATATGCGAGATACAATATCTGTGAAATGTATCTGGAAGAGCTTGGGAAATAGCTTTGGTCATAGCTGGATCTTGGTCAGTAATGATCATTTTGGGTGGTCCGCCGAGCATATTTTTCTTGAATTGTTCCAATAACCACACAAAAGAGTCACTAGTTTCATCGCTAAGTAATGAACATGTAAGAATTATTGTTTGCCCATGATTATTGACACCTATGAAAGGAGAAAATATCATACCATATCGATTTGTGTTGTAAGTACTATCGAATACTACAACATCACCAAAATACTTGTAAGCTCTTCTAGATTTTGCAACAGCCCAAAAGCAGTGAGTAATGATCTTCTTGACATTTCTTTATTGCAAAAGAAAATGCATGATTTTTCTCTTGCTTTGATACAAAATACTCATACAACAAATCAGTATCATGTCCCTCCAACTCCTTACTCATATTTCTCTAGTGATTACAAAAATCTCTTTATATACATCCCATACTTTCTATACCCCCTGCTTGCAATTCAAGGACACTACCCTGTTGCCATGTAGGTATATTCACATCTGCTAATTGTTGGGACAATGATTTTTGTGATAATGACATATTCCGATGAGACCTTAATAAATGTACTTTTGTAGGAGATGTCAATGGATGACTATGATCCTCTACAAATACACTGACTTTGTATGTGCCAATTTTTGTCCTTACAACAGCAAGTTTTGCATTGCAATTCTCACGAGTTATCCCTCTACACCTTTTCTATTCACTCGCAACTCCTTGAGACTACATTACTTCTTTGGAACACATATATTCTTTCCTCACAATTTCATCGGTATCTTTATTCTTTCTACTAGAATTAGTTCTGACACTAAAACATGCCTCCTTTGCATATTGATTGTAAAACTCGTGCACATCATCTATTAATGCAAATTCTTGGTCTAACTTCGGCTTGCATTCTGGTTTAACTTGAGGCATGTACTCATTAATATTAGCTCCCCCATAAAAGTTCCTGAAGTCCTTCAGACTGAACACCGTTTTCATTGTGCATATCACCCATTTCATTAAATCTAAAGAAAAAAAATTGCTTAAAATAATCATCACATTCTCATGTTACTATCTTAGAAACTTGTTCTGTGTATTTATCATATTATGGAATTGTTTTGTATCATGGTTTATTTCATTAATAAAATGAATGCATAGAACATTTGGCCTGGATTCTTGCAAGGAGACATTGGTGTTCAACATAGCTTCTACAACTTAAAAAAATTCAATTAATTTTAGTTTAAGTTTCTTTCAATATGTCTTTGGTGTTAAATAAGGTTTCTATAACTTAAAAGAAAAACACTTAAAGTTTCTTTTGATGTGTCTTCTATTTTAAAAATAAATGTCTTAACAAATTTGTTTTTCGTCATTATCTAAGGACAATAAAATATACAGAAATTTCATTTCTGGAAAAAAGAAGGAAAATCGAGAAAAAAAATAAAATATATAGAAATTTCATAGAAAAAAAAATCTAATACAAGACAGAATATACAGAGCGTTTACCTCAGAGGTTTCAATTCAGCCGGAAAACAAACAATCGATCGACTCCAAACTTTTTTGTTCATTAAGAAAGAAAGAAAATGGTGA
This sequence comes from Dipteronia sinensis, assembly GCA_033220585.1. Lineage (NCBI taxonomy): Eukaryota > Viridiplantae > Streptophyta > Magnoliopsida > Sapindales > Sapindaceae > Dipteronia > Dipteronia sinensis. The sequence goes on along the minus strand of CM065644.1, from coordinate 28,692,331 downwards.
AGAATAGAAGTCTGGAGCTTTTTTTGTTCACACAGAGAGAAAGAAAATGGTGGGAGAAGCCAAAGAGATGGGTTGTTGGAGACGATACATGGAGAGAGAGAGAGTGTTGAGGTGACTCTTGGTGTAAAAAAAACATTGACACGTAATCTTTTTTTTCACCGTTTACAAGATCCTACTCTAACCAAAGATTAAATGTATGGTCAGATTTCAATGTCCTTATAATTCATTATTTAGTGCACACTGACCTGATCAGCACTGCTGGGTTAATAACTTAGGTTTTAATAGTACTAAAATGGGTTCGTTTGGAAGAACTTCTTTAAGTAGATCTTTTGAAGTAGATATACTACTAAAAGAGCCACAGAACTTGAAGAAAGAAAGAAAACCAAATGACGTGTCATTTTGAAGAAGCGTACTTGTTAAGGAAAAAGAAGCACGACAAATGAACATTGACTTCCCCACCAATCACAGCAGAGCACGTGTCATGATGGGAGATAGAACGAAGCGAAATAACCCCTCATTTATGTCCTATCATTGAGTCGTTTGAATGTTTTGAAGGGTTAGTATTAAAAGCACGGTTATCAAGGCTGGCAAAAACCAGACGACTCATTAATGTATTATTTAATGCAAAGATCTTAATAAATCCACTTTGGGGAGTTGCTAATTCGTCGAAAGAAGCATCTCGACAGCAACCCTCCTCGCGGATTTAAGAGTTATTGTTTGGGTTAATTTTATTCGGTCTGACACGGAACCCGGAATCTTTGGAACCAAATCTCCGCGCCATCAAGCCACGTCAGATCAACAAGACATACACAACCACGACGAATTAACAAGCAAAAAGCAAGTCGCCCATAAAGGGAACCTGCTCGCCAGAGAATCCTCAAAGTAGGCGAATTCATATGAATTCGCCGCCCGCGTAACAAATAAAAAGTATCATTAATAATACAAGATTTCGGCGTATCCTCCACAATCACCCTAACCCCTATATAAACACATGTATCAAGCAAAGAACGAGGGATCGTAAGCCATATATCGTTTGTAAACTGTAATTATTCTTATATAGTAAAGACTTCTCTTTTTTTCGTCGCCCAAAGCTACCGTGGTTTTTCTCTGTTTAGGGTTTTCGTATAAAAATTATGGTGTCTCTGTTATATTTTATTAGTTCTTATATTTATTGTTCATCCAATCAACTCGCTCAAATAACGAAATCACAATCGAGATCACACTTCGTTGGTTGATCTAGGAATTGATCAGCCAGTGTGTTGTTGACTATGTTTATCCATAAATCGACGTTAACAACATTAATTTGGGGTTTTTGGGGGAGGGGTAGAGATGGCAGTATTCCTCGTGGGGCTGAGGCCCCGCGGGGCCCCGCCCAGATTGGGCCGGGTATGGGGGATATTGTTCAGGGACAGGGACGGGGACAGGGATAGGGAAAAAATCTTGTCCCCGAAAGTGAAGCGGGGCGGGGACAGGGGAAGCACTCCCTGCCCCGACTCCGCCCCAATATATATATATATATATTATATACAGATATATATATATATATATGTATTTGTAATATAATATATAATACTTAGATTTTTAAAATCATTTAATATTAATTTTTTAAACATAAATATTTTTTTTAACTAAAAAAAAGATTATTCATCTCCCGATTATGTTTACGTATGTTTAAATTCTAAACTTTAAAAGTTGGTTGTTTTATGGAATCTTTGACAGGGAATGAGGTGGATATGAGGAAGACACCTTCAAAGGGGAATCCCGACCCCGCTTCTCTTAATGCGGGGATGGGGACGGGGATGTGGACGGTTTTGAGGGGCGAGGATGGGGATGGAAAAGCATTCCCCGACCCCGACCCACCCCGTTGCCATCTCTAGGGGAGGGGGGAAGACTCGAACCCACAACCGCGTGGTGTAGGTATGAAGGGTTTACTACAGGACCAACCTCATATTGTATTGAATATTTCAATTGTTAAATTTTAATTTTGTGCAATTGTTATATTTACTTTTTTGGTTATTTGTATTTATGCTTGAGAAAAAATTTCCAATTACTTGGCCAGGCTTTCAATGTATATGTGCTTCATTTGTTGGCTTTTTGTAAAATTTATGTATACATTGAGTTTGTCAATTTAAATATGTGAAATTGAAGAACATATTTGATGTTGCATTTTTATTTTGTTTTTTGTATTATATAATTTGAGAGGTTTATAAAAGTGACGACCTCGATGCTTGTTATCCATGTGCATAGATTGAAGAAATAAAGATTATGAAAGAATGATATTAACACACGAAAACAATCTTCGACTTTATCTTTTTACACCTCGCATTTTGTGTGACAATATTAGCTCGATTTCTTTGGCTTCAAACCCAGTATTTCATGCAAGAACAAAACATATTGAAGTCGATTATCACTACGCTCGAGACAAGGTTGTTCGGAAGGAACTTGAGGTTTGCTATATACGAACTGAAGATCAAATAGCTGATATTTTCACCAAAGGATTGTCCAGCGCTCGTTTTACTACATTGAAAGACAAGTTAATGGTCCGCCAACGTCCCATTAGCTTACGGGGGTGTAATAGATAGCCTCAGATTATGCCAAATCAAGTATCTCCTTAACCAGTCAACTCTTGGACTAATATCAATGCACATAATTAGTGCCCACATCACTGCTCTCCAGAATCAACACATGATCCCTTGATTCTTGTTGTTTATATAATATCACGATTAAATGCTTGATATTTGTAATTTAGCTGTTGTAAGCTTTAGTTTTAAAATCCCTTAACTTATGCTTTGTAAACAATATATAAAGAAATAGTCATAAACTTTAAGATTCATCCTTTTGAACTTAGAAAATTCAGCTAATTATCTTGTATTATTTTATACATAGTGATACTCTTTGCTTGAGCTGAGCTGAGCCTTTCTCTTTGTGCTAGCTTTTAAGCTTATCATACTCGTTGGATTTCCAGAAGACTCACTAGTGTGCATAGGCTTATTGATTGTTATATTTACTTTTTTGGTTATTTGTATTTAAGCTTGAGAAAAATTTTCCCATTACATGGCCAGGCTTTCAATGTATACGAGCTTCATTTGTTGGATTTTTGTACAGATTTACTTGAACTGTTATAAATTTGTACCAAATTTGCTGATATCGTAATCGTTCGTGTAACAATGTAGTCATACCGTTAGGTATTCCTACGCTTTGAGCTAAAAACTTTTGTATTTTTAGAAAACGCTTCAAACTATCATTTTTAGCATAGCCAAAAATGGTTTGCTTTAATTCATTAGGTAGATTTTCTACCGCTTTATATATATTTTTTGCTTGATCCCTCATTAGGGTAATATTTATAATAGTATAGATATACGAAGAGAAAGTAGTCCACCAAAACCAACAGTAGATATTAAAGACATTTTAGGTCCAAAGTTAAACCTAGCTTCTAAAAATGGAACTAGCAAGAACTTCTAGTGTAAGACAATCAACAGCCAATAAAGTTAGAAACTTACTTAATTATAGTAGTAAGGGAAAAGAAATAATTCATAAAACAGAAGATTTAATTCAAGAAGAAGATGTAAACAAGATGTTAGAAATAGGATTTAAGAAAGTCCAGAAGAAAAATTTATATAGCGAAGGAATTTTAGATAGTCTCAGAAGTAGCTTATATGTTTACAAAGATGAATTTGCAATTGCTATAGTAAACAATAGAGAAGAAGTTACATTAATTAGCCCTCAAAGTGCTAAAGAATTAAAAAATAATGGCTATTCAGCAATACATTTAGGCATAGTAATCATAGGAATACTCAGCAAAACAAGAGCAGGATTAGATACAAAAGCACATCTGTATTTGTATGATGGAAGATTTAATTGCCATGAACAAGCTCAGCTAGCCACAGCTGAAGTAGACCTTAGGAACAAAGTTGCAGTAGTAGGATGCATGCCCGATATAGATATAGACATAAATGAATTTTGTAGTAAAATAAGATTGAGCATACAAACCAAAGGTTTTAATATGAATGCAGAGTATAAGAACCTTAGAGTAAAAATATTTGTTTTAGGAAGATGTTACAATAAATATCATAAAAAATTTAGATTTATCAATAAAAGTATATTCGAACATTTTCATAGTGACTATGTACAAATGCAAGTCCCTAATAAGCTTAAGAAAAACGAATTACAAGGATTAGAATGGAAGTTACCTGACTTGGAAAGCCAAGAATTAGAAGTACCTGAAAACAGTAGTATATATGTTGACAAAAGAAATCAGACTTTCCAAAAATTCAAAGATTATAAAAAGAAAGCTAGTCTATTAATAGAAGAAGATTCTGATAATGAAATTAATATGTTACATTTAGAACAAAGAATAGATAAGCTTAAAATCCTCTCTAAGAATCGAGACCATATAATAGACTTAATCTTTAATGAACCTAATGATTATTTACAAGATATTATATTTAAAAATATTTGTAATAATCTAGACTTAGATGGCAATGACATAGATGAAATCCTTCTAGAAAATATGAATTTTGACCAACTTAGAAATAGTCTGCAAGATATATGTTATATAGAAAATGAAGTCTTTGTAGGAGAAGATAAAACAAAAGTAGAAGAAGGACAAGGTAGCGGACAAAGAGGTAGGATCCCTGATATAGAGGATTTGAGGATTTACCAGAATCTAGAATAGATGATTATTTAGCAAAACGTGGAATACATGATTCCAAAGAAAGTTATAAAGATTATAAAGATAAAGAAAGAATTTATAAAGCTAAAACAAAATTAGAAAATTGGAGAAAAGAGCCAGAGGCTAAAGATATATTAATATTAAGTCTATAAGGTCATAGGCCTAGTGAATGGAAAACCATATTTAATAAATGGGAAGAAAATTTAATTAGACATTCTATGGAAGCCTTGAGTAGTATTGTAGATTATAAATATAAATTAGTATATCTTGAAAGTACGTTAGGATACAATGAAAAACAAGTATATTTAGGATGGCGAGAATACATGAAAAAGGATGAAACTAGAAAGCTAGAATTAGATGAATTCGAAACTAATATAACAGTTTTGAGTTTTATTGATGGTATTAGAAAATGTATTTTAGGATCATCAATGGAAGAAGTAGATGATACCCAAAAGCAAATTAGAGCAGTTAGAAGCTTAGAACAATTAAAGATATGTGATTTACATTATTTTGATCATTATGTAGATTTATTTTATAAATATTGGAGTCAAATAGGAAGACCATACGACGAAGAATTATTAATGAAGTTTGTAACCAAATTACCAGGAAAGATAGGTGAAAGATTGAATAAAGATTTAAGTGAATGGTTCAAAAGTAGAAAAGACGAAGTTTTATTTTGGCAAGTTTCTTTAATCCCTGCAGTAGAATTTGTTAGACAAAAAATTAGAGACCTTTGCGATGAAGAAAAGCTTCGAAGACAAGCACAACAACAGTTTAGTAGAATGTGCATAGATTTGTATGAAGTACCCACTTTAGGTTGTGGAAGAATAAAGAATTATAAACATAAGTACAAAAGGAGTAGTAAATATTATAAAAATAAAGACAAAAGGTATAAGGACAAAAGGTATAGAAAGAAATATAAAAATAAGTATAGCAAACCTTACGTGAAGAATTTTGTGAAATATAAAAATAATAAAGAAAAAGTTAAGAAAGCCTTAATTAAAGGAAGAAAAATCTATAAAAGAAAGAGTCATAAAGATTGTAAGTGTTATTTATGTGGAAAAATAGGACATATAAAGCCAAACTGTCCAGAAGCAAAAAATGTTAAAGCCAATATGATCAAAATAGAAGATATAGAAAATTTAGAAGAAATAGATATTAATAATATTGAAAATCTATCAGATAATGAGAGTATATGTATAATCGATGATAAAGAAGACGAAGATCTAGACGATAATCTAAACTTAAAAAAAAGTGATTTAGATGGGTCATCTGAAGCTGAAGAAGTTATAGAAAGCAGTAGTACCGATTACTCAGACATAAATACAATAGAAGAAATAGTATCGTTTTTAGGAAAAAAGCTGCAAAGATTGTCATAAAGAATTTAATAAAGGTTGTAAAAATATTGAAATAAGCAAAACACTTTATTATTGTAAAAATTGTGTTGAAAAATATATAGAAAAAGATGAAGTAAATCGAGCTGGTAGTGAACTTATAATAATAGATGTAGAAATTCTATATAAGACAAAAAGTATAAAAACTAAAGCTATGATTGATACAGGAGCCAGCAAATGTATAATTCATGAAAGCTTAGCTCCAGTAGAAAATAGGACACAATTAGGAGCAGATATAGGACCAAGAACTTTTAGTGGGAATATAATACAAATAACTGACTGTATAATTAATATACAAATAAGAATCAATGGTGAAACCCATAATTTACCTCAAACCTTAGTCACAAAGCAAAACAGTAGTCATAAGTTTGTTTTAGGATTGAATTTTATATTAGGAAATAATGGAAGCATGTTGCTCACACCAAATGGTGTAAACTTCTTTAAAAAGTCAACTTTTGTTCAACCAAAGCTAGAAACACAAAACCTACCGTATATAAAGAAAACTAATAATATAGAAGAACCCATTTCTTTAGAATACTTTGACTCTCTATTAGAAGAATTAGAAATAAGCGAAACCGACGGAATCTTAAGCACATACGAATTAGAAGAATATTTAAAAGAAGAATGTCATAATATAAGCGGATTAGAGGAATGTGAAAATTGGCCAACTGAAATAAAACAAAAATTAGAAGAATTAGAAACCCTAAACATAATAGGTGAAAATCCAATAAATAAAGAAAGTAAAGAAACCTATAAGATAGAAATAATAAACCCTGATATTACAATCATAACTCAAGATTTAGCCTATAGCTTAGAAGATAGGAAAGAATGCAAAATGCATATAGAAGATTTATTAGATTTAAAAGTAATAAGAAGAAGCACTAGTAGACATAGAAGCCCAGCTTTTATAGTATCAAACCATAGTAAACAAAAAAGAGGCAAAAGCATAATGGTAATTAACTATAAAAGACTAAATGATAATACATTAAGAAATAGCTATAAACTCCCTAATAAAGATGAATTAGTAAACTGTATACAAAAAACATCTTGGTTCTCTAAGTTTGATTGCAAAAGCGGATTTTGGCAAATAAAGTTAGATGAAGAGTCAGTAGCTTGGACAACTTTTAGTTGCCCTGAAGGTCATCTTGAATGGTTAGTCATGCCATTTGGATTAAAAAATGCACCTCAAGTTTTTCAAGTTAGAATGGATAAAGTTTTTAAAAAATATTCCAGTTTTTGTATTATTTACATAGATGATATTCTTGTTTTTAGTAACAATAGATATATACATACCGTTTATGTTAATAAGTTCTTGATGCATTAAAAGATAATAATATAATAATTTCAAAAAAGAAAGTAGAATTATTTAAAAATAAGATAGACTTTTTAGGATTAACTATCGATAAAGGGAAGATAGAATTGCAACCGCATATTACAACAAAGATTTTAGGATTCCCCAACAAAATAGAAGAAACAAAAGAATTACAAAAGTTTTTAGGATTATTAAATTATGGACGACAGTTTATTCCTAATTTAAGTACACTAGTAAGACCACTTTACAATAAGCTTAGTAAAAACGGTCAAAAATATTTTAATACTGAAGACGTAAAATTAGTAAAAAGAATAAAAGAAATAGTAAAAACTTTAAAGCCCATTTCACTCCCAATAGATAGTTATAACAAGAAAGTACAAACAGATGCCAGTAGTAAAGGATGAGCCGGAATACTAATCCAAAAGCCCACAAATAATAGCCAAAAGAATACAGAAGAGATAGCAAAATATGCTAGTGGTAAGTTTACTGAACCAGAAAGTAGAAAATCTAGCACAGAGCTAGAAATTTTAGGAATAATAAACTCATTAAATACCTTTCATATTTATATACAAAATGAGTCTTTTACAGTTAGAACAAATTGCAATAATATTGTAGAATTTTATAAAAAGGTTCAAAAGAAGAATTTTGAGAAAAAGAATTCTTTTATTAGTAAGCGTTGGTTAAACTTTCTGGAAACCTAAACTGGTAGAGGATACAAAGCTGTTTTCGAACATATCAGCGGAAAAGATAATGCAGTAGCAGATATTTTGTCAAGACTAATAGATTGCTAACTATTGCAGGAATGGCAGGAAGCTCAAAGAATGTTCAGAAAAGCTTTAGTTTCCCAGCATCAAGCATTAATACAGAAAAACTTAGCATAGGATCTTATACTATTAATTATAGTCCTGGAGTCCCTTTCCAACCTTTAAAAGTTTTAAAAGACAAGCTCACAAAACCTCAGCAAGCGTTACTTAATAACATTTGGTTTTTTAGAAATGATAACAAAGGTTTTCTAAACTCGCTTAATATTTTAAGCCAGTATTTTGTCGAAAATAATAAGTTTTCCTATTACGTAGTTTATAAAGGAAGAAAAGTTGGAATTTATTCTACATGGCAAGAAACTGCTAGCTATGTTGAAGATTTTCTAAATCCCATTTTCAAAGGCTTTTATTCCTTAGAAGAAGCTAACATCTCTTTAAGAATATTTTTGCAAAATCAAGATGGTTTCGAACCTATTTTGGAATTTAATGGGGTCACTTACGATCGAACCCAAGTTCAAAGTTTTATGAATCATTTTAAAAGAATAAATGAAGCAAAAAATTCAATTTCTGAAGAATTATACCATTGTAAAGCTACAATGAATGAACTTTTAGATAAGCTACAAGCTGAAAATAAAGTCCTAAAGCAGAAGCTGGATGAAGCTGAACAGTTAACTGATCAGATCCAGAAGCTAGATATTATAGATAAAAAGCAAAAGAATAGTAGCAAAGACAAGGAAGTAATCTCTGAAAGGCCCCTTGATATTATAAATATTACCCTAATGAGGGATCAAGCAAAAAATATATATAAAGCGGTAGAAAATCTACCTAATGAATTAAAGCAAACTATTTTTGGCTATGCTAAAAATGATAGTTTGAAGCGTTTTCTAAAAATACAAAAGTTTTTAGCTCAAAGCGTAGGAATACCTAACGGTATGACTACATTGTTACACGAACGATTACGATATCAGCAAATTTGGTACAAATTTATAACAGTTTAAGTAAATCTGGATATTTCCCCACTCGAATTTAATATCCCAGATCTTGGACAAGTTGGTATTGAAGAATTATTTAGCTACGGTATGATTGATAGCCTTCATGCTACCAACATACTAAAAATCGCTTTCCTCCCAGAAAAACTTCAACAGTCACTAAGAATGTATGGAGGGCGAAAAGGTTTCTGTTTAGACATAGACTCCCTTCCCTGTGAATGGATCATCAGCCAACCCTACAGGATGACAAACTTTCTCTCAGCCTATCACTATATTGTGATAGTCCCATATGATCACCCTGTCTCTTTTATCCATGAAGGAAATCCTCCTTTAGAATGTGATGACATTTGCCTTGAATATCTTCAACGGTACAGGGCCGAAAAATATTTTCTCTGCATAAATTCCATAAGACCTAAGCTGGTTGGTCAAACACCACACATGTCCATTTTCATAAGAAACAATTCAGTATGGTTCAAATACCCAATTCCTTGGATTTTTCTCAGCCCGGAAACAGATGAAGCTCTTAGAGATCTCTAGGAAGAAGAAGAAAACACCTTTGGTGATCCTACATTTCTAGAAGACGATCCTCTCTTAGAAGAAGACAATAATTTAGATGATGAAGCCTATCATAATCTTAACACTTAAGTCAAAAGCAAGTGTTGGCAGAACAAGACAAAGTTAATCAACAGTAAAACGTCGGCAGCAGCAGACAAAAATAGTAAAAGCATAACAATAATGAAGATCACGAATGACGAGAAGATAAGATCGAAGACTTTCAATAAAATAAAAGATAAAAAGATAAGAAGATAAGATCAACTACTTATGTACACTTTTCTGTAAAAATATCCCAGTGTCGGCCATTGTTTAGGCCATGCTTATCTCTTTCCTTGTATAAATATGAGTCTGGCTCTCAGTTGTAAAACACACTAGATTTCCTCACTCTTTCTCTTTGCAATCTCAGGGCTCTCAATTCCCCTGTAATTTTCTTTATGTACTATTTTCCCAATCATCAATAAAGTGTGAATATTCTATATATCCGATCAAAGTAAGCATTCTCTAATCTCAATCTTTTCTTTTTATCTGTTTTAAAACCTAGGAAGTCTTGCCAGGTTAACGAAAGTATAAGAAAAATATTAAATTTCTAGTGTAACTGGGTCCTTGTAATTTTGTGGAAAAGTTCTGAGGCTGTTTATACTATAAACGTATCTAGTAGAGTCCCGTTTTTATTGAAACAAGATTTTATAATTTTCTATTAAAAACTCCTTGGTGGTCCTGTGTGTAAGTCCTGTTGTTAGGCATTTATGGACTTTAGGAGCAATTGAAAATTCGTTTTGAGGCAGTAAAAACCATGGGATCTTGAAAGACCTGTGTAGACAGCTACCCCTCTTTTCTCTTTGGTATCAGAGCCTTGTTACCTTTAAATTTAATATTTAGCTTATATGAGTAGTTACAGAACGGCAGACTTCATATTACACCATCTGAAAACAAACCAGTTCTTTCTTCTTATAATAGTTTTACATGATACATGCTCTTTCAAGATATGTTGTTTACTCTTATTTTACTGGTCATGTTTATTATTACCTTTAGATATTTCACTTTAGTTTTACGTCTATTGTCATATGAGTGTTAATACTTATTATATTGGGTCTTTAATTTCCCTTGTTTATTTTATTATTATAATATTGTGTCTTTACTTTCTTTTTATATATTATATTGTGTCATTTTTCATCTATGAATACGGATGATCTTATTAATAGTATAGATATAGCCTTAATAGATCTTGCAGTTAATGATCCACATAGCCTAGAATCTATAAAAAAGCATCAGTTAAAACACGTAGAATTAGTTAACGAACGCCTACCAAACCTATATAAAGCTTTAGATTTTTGTCTTAAGCACAATCGAGATAATTTTCCACAATTAGAAAAAGAAATATTAGAATTAGAAACTTTAAAGATCAATAGTGAAAACAAAATAAAGCATTTAGACAATCTGATCAGTACTAAAGATAAAATAAAATTATTAGAACAACTTCGAAAAGATTATTCCCAACGAGCATCATCTTCATCATCATCATCAACACTGAATCAACCTGATTAGATGAACACTGAATTAAACAATATAAAAGAGCGTTTAGAATACTGTCAAAACATTATAAACCAGTTGAATAGTGAATTAGAAAAAGCAAATTCCTTAGATATTAAAAACATTCATAATCTCAAAGCTAGATTAAGTGGTCTTAAATTAGCAGAAAACCGTTGGAATAATTTACAGGAATTTAGTAGAAAGAGAAAAGGAAATGAGTGTGTAAAATTTAGTAGAAAGAGAAAAAGAAATGAGTACTTATAATCTTTTTAGAAATAGCAGACATTAGAAGAATCCTATATATGAACAACTATAAACGAATAGAATATCTAGATCTCGAAATATCAAGCTTTAGAAAGATAAAACTTAGTTTACAAAATAATATAAAAATTAGTTGTAATATAGAACATTTGGAAAATCAATACAAACATATACCCCATACAAGCAATAGTCAACAAAACTTTATTGTAGACTTAATAATAAACTTAGGACAAAGTTTAGAAGAAAATATTGATAAAACTAATAAAAATATTACTGACTTAGTTAGTTTCTTCGAAAAAAGCAACATCGAAACCTTACGTAAGAATCTAGACTACATAAGAGAATCTCTGTCAGACTTCAGTTCCCAAGTCAAAAAGTTTCCTAGCAAAAAGGAATTGAAACTATAGAACGAAGAGAAAGTAGTGGCTTTGGGTTTCTAAGTTCTATTAGGTGATTTAAATCTGCTATTTCCTTTTTGCTAGGAAACTTTTTGACTTGTGAACTGAAGTCTGACAGAGATTCTCTTATGTAGTCTAGATTCTTACGTAAGGTTTCGATGTTGCTTTTTTCGAAGAAACTAACTAAGTCAGTAATATTTTTATTAGTTTTATCAATATTTTCTTCTAAACTTTGTCCTAAGTTTATTATTAAGTCTACAATAAAGTTTTGTTGACTATTGCTTGTATGGGGTATATGTTTGTACTGATTTTCCAAATGTTCTATATTACAACTAATTTTTATATTATATTATTTTGTAAACTAAGTTTTATCTTTCTAAAACTTGATATTTCGAGATCTAGATATTCTATTCGTTTATAGTTGTTCATATATAGGATTCTTCCAATGTCTGCTATTTCTAAAAAGATTATAAGTACTCATTTCTTTTTCTCTTTCTACTAAATTTTACACACTCATTTCTTTTTCTCTTTCTACTAAATTCCTGTAAAATATTATTCCAACGGTTTTCTGCTAATTTAAGACCACTTAATCTAGCTTTGAGATTATGAATGTTTTTAATATCTAAGGAATTTGCTTTTTCTAATTCACTATTCAACTGGTTTATAATGTTTTGACAGTATTCTAAACGCTCTTTTATATTGTTTAATTCAGTGTTCATCTAATCAGGTTGATTCAGTGTTGATGATGATGATGAAGATGATGCTCGTTAGGAATAATCTTTTCGAAGTTGTTCTAATAATTTTATTTTATCTTTAGTACTGATCAGATTGTCTAAATGCTTTATTTTGTTTTCACTATTGATCTTTAAAGTTTCTAATTCTAATATTTCTTTTTCTAATTGTGGAAAATTATCTCGACTGTGCTTAAGACAAAAATCTAAAGCTTTATATAGGTTTGGTAGGCGTTCATTAACTAATTCTACGTGTTTTAACTGATGCTTTTTTATAGATTCTAGGCTATGTGGATAATTAACTGCAAGATCTATTAATGCTATATCTATATTGTTAATAAGATTTGTCCATTTAAATATGTGAAATTGAAGAAAATATTTGATGTTGCATTTTTATTTTGTTTTTTGTATTATATGATTTGAGAGGCTTATAAAAGTGACGACCTCGATTCTTGTTATCCATGTGCATGGATTGAAGAAATAAAGATTATGAAAGAATGATATTAACACATGTATTGGGTCAGACAGGAAGTTGCTCCTTGTCTCCTTGCAACCAAAACAATCCCACAAAACCAAAAAAAATGAAGAAGAAACAATCCTAAAAGTCTGTCTCCAAACGGAAAATCTTAACGGCCGTGACCCTCCTCCTCGCTTTCCTCTTCGCTCTCTACTCCTTCAACATCCATACACATTTTCACGCCAAAACTCCCATTTTCAAAGTTTATATGTACGATTTGCCCACGGTTTTCAACTATGACGTCATCGAGCACTTCTACAAGGCGCGTGGCCACCGCCTCACTCTGCCGCTCGACTATCCCAGCCACCAGCACTCAGCGGAATGGCACCTCTTCCACCACCTCTCCAAACCCGCTTCCAAACGGGTCGGGTCTGTTGTGACCCGGGTTTCGGATCCGGAAGCGGCGGATCTGTTCTTCATGCCGTTTTTTTCATCCCTGAGCGCGATCGTGAACAAGACCCAGTGGTTCATTCCCGGGTCAGACAAGGAGCGGCGGGATGTGAATTACAACTACAACAACGAGGCGGTGCAGGAGGAGCTGGTGGAGTGGCTGGAGGAACAGTATTACTGGCGGAGGAACCGGGGGTGGGACCATGTGTTCCTGGCGCAGAACTCAAATGCATTGGGTCGGGTAATGGAGAAGATCCAGAAGGGTATGTTGCTGGTTTCTGACTCGGGTCGGGCGTCGCTGATCAAGGACGTTCTGATCCCTTACTCACACCGCATCACCACCTACGACGGACCCGTGGGTGTTGAAAATCGCAAGACTTTATTGTTTTTCAAAGGAAATCGATTCCAGAGAAGGGTAAGGCGTAAGTGTTACGTGCAAATTTTGCTTGGAAAAGACTAACAAATAAAGATAATTTGTGTATACAGGAAGGAGAAGTTCGTGATATGCTGTTCAGAGTTCTTGAAAATGAAGACGATATAATCATAAGACACGGATCGTTTTCGAAAGAGGGTCAAGTGGAGGCCTCTCAAGGGATGCATTCTTCCAAGTTCTGCTTGCATCCTGCGGGTAACACTCCTGCCTCCTGCCGACTCTTCGATGCCATTCTCAGCCTCTGTATCCCTGTCGTTGTCAGTGACTATATCGAGCTGCCTTTCGAAGACACCCTTGATTATAGAAACATCTCCATCTTTGTCAATTCTACCTCTGCTGTCAAGCCGGGGTTTCTAGTTACATTGCTCAGAGACATACCCACAGAGAGAATTCTCCGGTATCAGCAGGACCTGGAATCGTTAACACTACTGCTGCTATCAATAGAATTTTATTGTTTCCAATCGAAAATGTTACTTAAAAATAATATTCTACATGATGATCAGGTGAGGCGATACTTCGACTACGATGCAGATCCAGATGGACCGGTGAATGAAATTTGGCAACAAGTATCGCAGAAGCTTCCGTTGATTAAGTTGATGATTAATCGCGACAAACGGCTTTTCGAGAGAGATTCAAATAAACCGGATTGCTCTTGCCTCTGCTCAAATGCAGCTAGCACAATCAGCTCCTTAGAGCTATTTAATTTTGTCCATGGAAAATAATTACTGTAGCTAGTCTGTATGACAAATTTGAAACTACTTATTGCTTCCAATTCTATGATTGTATTTCTTTATTTTAATGCTACTTTATAAAGTTTTCTGACCCATTATTTATAAGCCTGATTGTATATTTTCCATTTCAAAGAACAAAAGACACACAGCAAGAATCTAATTGGCTCCTGAAAAAACTGATATCCTGAATCCAGGCCTCTAAACAAAAAAATTATCTGTTATTGTCAAGAGAACAAGTTTGCATACGTCCGCAAACATCTACATACACTAATAAGATGGGTCTAGTAGCCCTCTTTGCTCTTTCTTTGAAAAAGAATTTCGGTAACTCTCGCGTATTTCACCAACATGTTTAATCGAAGGAATTTCATACACCAAATTTTGATAGACAAATGCTCCGAAGTTTGTGTGGAATCAAAGATATGAATGGATTTAATCAATTGTAACCTCTTGGTAATCAAGTTCCTTAGACTTCACATATTGTTTTTATAGCAGAAATAATATTTTAGGAAAATATCAGTATGCGTCTTTAGGAAATAAAATTTATGGACTGTGTATGGTAAATTTTAAATAAAAAAAATTATTGTTTGTTAACAAGACAAATCACATATTTTAAATACTATATCTCTAACTTTTACCGAACAACTTAAACTTTTCGGTTGAATGGTTATGTATATAGTATCGGTATATAACATGTTGCCATCTGTCTTCATATTGCACGTGAGGGTCCATGTTAACAAGTCGAATCTCATATCTCAATCCATGCCCTGAAATTGAGTTGGACATTGCAATTCAACCCCTATCCTATCTGTATTTAACTTTTAACCTTAACGGGGAAGATCCCTATGGGACGTGTTTGACATCTCTAGGGTTGGTGTTTGTTAAAACTCAATGAAAGCCTCTTCTTTCTTTTCTAAAATTATGCTTCTAGAGAACTCTGGAGGATTAAGATATTGACTAATGGACTCCATTTTGTTTTTTTCCCACCATCAAATCTGGTAAAAGATGTTCCGATATAAAAAAAAATGGTAAAGGATGTTGAGAGACTTAGTTGGTAATTATCTCCTGCATTTAGAAGTTTTGAATCTTGTATATCATTGTTGACCATACAACTTTTCTCCTATAGCACCTGTGAAATAGCTTAATTTTTTTTATGTGCAAGTTCTGTGTTAATATGAAGAAATCCAGAATGTATGTGAAAGAAGAAAACCTGTATTCCTAAGGTTGAATACAATCCAAATCACCAGTGTTAAGGACGCCCTTAAATTCTTGATAATTTCACGGATTAGAGTTAACCAAGTTAATTAGAGTGCCATAATGCCTGAAACTTTGTGCATAAATCATGCAAAGATGAAAAAATGTGTTTGTGCCAAGAGAGCTTGGATTGATTGATACTTGACAAATTGTCTCATTTAGCAAACTTAAAATGTGACCTATGCTTAATAACTGTTTTTCTTTTATATAATTTACCTAATGCTTGCTTATTGTTTCATCCAGGTTTACTTTGTACAATTGTACTTCATTGCATATTATTGGTCACAGAAGGGTTCTCAAGTAAGTTTCTTTGGCTGGCATCATTGGGAATTTTCTTCTCCTTTAAGGTTGTTTTAGTATGGTCTTTAGGTGTTTGATGACACTTCCTCCTAGTTTTACTCTTTGAATATTTTCACACCGTTGTATGTACTATCTCTGTCTCTTTCTCTCTTAGGCTTTGCATTAGAAAGCTGCAATTTATTACTGTTCTTAATTGTTTTATATTTCTACTTAGGTTTTAGCTGCCACATTATATATCTTCACTACATACCT
This sequence comes from Dipteronia sinensis, assembly GCA_033220585.1. Taxonomy (NCBI): domain Eukaryota; kingdom Viridiplantae; phylum Streptophyta; class Magnoliopsida; order Sapindales; family Sapindaceae; genus Dipteronia; species Dipteronia sinensis. Next base: position 28,675,854 of record CM065644.1, on the reverse strand, counting down.
CATGGTGGTTAAGACAAATTGATGCTGTTATTACTCCCGCCAACCTAGTTAGACTAAGCTTAAAGTTGCTTGGCTTAAGCTAGTCAAGGTTAAACAAGAGTGGGGTAAACAAGTTTTACGATTAATTTAGGTTTAGTTGCTTACAAAATTAGACATAAGTGATTTGAACTACTGCTGGTGGTCTTGGCTCGAGCTTATTTTATCTGCTAGGCTTGATGCATTGATATTTGGAGTGGTATCATCCCATTTCTGTTTTCATTGGTTGAGGTCTCAACACAATGACCTTCGACTTGGGTTTCTCTTTTTCTTGTTAACTCAATGACAAATTAATGGCAATGTTGATGTGTATCATATATACTATTTTGATGTTTGTGCACGGCGACCATCAAGACATTTTTCACCTCATGAAAAATCTATTGAGAGCAATTTTTCTCTATTTGAACTCAATTCTTTGTTGTTTCCATTTTTTTACTTTAGGTGTGTGAGAATATTTTGTATAATCTTTGTCAACATCTCTACTAGTCGTCTTCTACTAAGGTTACTGACCTGGTATGATAATGCATCATCATTGTATAAAATTTTAGTTAAAATATTTTTCAACCAATATCAGGCTAGTTAGTTGCTTGTGTCATTTGCATAGGGTTTTGATCATCTTAGTTACATATTTGCTGTTTTCTCCTTTCCCTTTGGCAGGTTAATTCAATGGATGGCATGATCAAGGTGCCTGTGAGTCTTAAACTTGATTGTGTTGATATATTAACTGCTATTCATGGTCTACTGGGTATTTCGTTATCCTTGAACACTACTGGAACTTGAAGGGATACCCATGCTGGCCCTTCTTTAAGAGAGAGAGAGAACCTAGACAGGTAATTCTAAAGTCCTAAATGTTTCGGGATACATATACAGCTTTTGAAAATAACAAAGTATGGTAGTAGGTGAAGGTACACTTGTTGTGTTAATGCAGTTAAGATTTGAATTTATTATATCTTAATGTAAATGTATTGGTCGGTGAATCTTGGTCGAACTTGGCAACATTTGAGTTCTATTCATGATCAAATCTTAAGCAAGCGAGGTCGGGCGAGTTGATATTTACTGTTGCTAAAATTTGAGGTGGTCAGAGGACTTACACTCTTAGAATATCTAGTACCACATTTCTTGTTATACACTTTCTAGTTTATAAGAAAGGTGGTGGTTTGTTTCTGTCTAGGTGACTGTCTATATCCACTGCCATCAGTTGAAGTAAGCTTGTATATCTTAGCTTCTTCATGTTCAAGTGGTTAGCTTATCAAAACTCTTTTGCAGTTATAGTTGATGAACTTTGTCACTTCCAAAACTTGTTTCAAATAAGTATAAGATAATCTAATTTTGTTAGAATATCATGGTACTTTGACATTTTAATATAGGGTCAAGCTTGGTCAAAGCAATCCCAGTTATTGATATGCCTACTAACATGTCTCCTCTCTCCGATCCAATTGAGAAGATAATAAAAATTAAAGTTCATTTGTGTGCACTGTGTATATCTTATATCTATGAGTTTCCCACTGTCATTGATTTAAACAAATGTTTTGGGCATTGTATAATTATAACGGATCGATGTACTCTCATCTCTTATTTGTCACCAGTTCTGATCATAACCATTTGCTTTTATTCCTCGTGCATATCCCTGTTTGCAATGTGGATATTGTTGGTGGGATGGTAAGCTTGAAGTCACTTATGGTGCACCTCTGAGAGAGATTTCAAACACTCAACAGAAGGAGAAACTTCAAACTTTTTTATTTCTTTCTAGATTAACTTACACCATTCCACACATTTTACAACACAATCTCAATCCCTTTATATAGGGAAATGAGATGAGATTAAAACAAACAAAATAAATGCAAAGCTGTGAATCCTAATTCAGTTGTTTGGTGGTGGTTGGGAAGTTGGGAGATAACTGGTTCGAAATCTTCTAGAAGATGGTTGGAGGTTGGAGGTTGGAGGTTGGAGGTCGTTGGTTGGCTGAAGGTGGTTGTAGGCAAAGTTTAACTTTCAACATCCCCCCTTAAACTTGACTCTCCGTGCTTCGCCATACCGAGTATTGTCTTTAGCCTTGAAAACACGTCATGTTTGAGAGACTTGGTGAAAATATCAGTAGCTTGATCATATGTACCTGCAAGAGACTAGTTCCACCTCTTTATCCTTCACGTGCTCTCTGATGAGATGATACCTCGTATCAATATGTTTGCTTCTTTCATGGAATACTGAATTCTTTACTAGCGCAATCGTTGACTGATTGTCGATGTTGACCTTTGTGGGATTAACTCTTGGAAATTCCATGTACTACAACACATTCCTGATCCATATATCATGATAAACAGTTGAGCAGGAGTACTCAGCTTCACATGATGACAGTGTCACAATGGCTTGCTTTTTGGATGACCATGTGAACGCTGCATCTCCCATAAAAAAACGTAAAACCTGTCGTGCTTTCATCCAGATCTCTTCCCCAATCACTATCTGAATAGCCGATCAACCTGCAATCTTCACTTTTGGTATGCAATATACCATTATCAATAGTACCTTTTATGTAACAGAGTATCCTCTTTGCTGCATTCAGGTGAGACTGGTCAGGAGTTTCCATATATCTGCTGACTAGTCCAACTCCATAAAGTATATCTGGTCTGGTACACATCAAGTATCTCAGGCTTCCAACCAAGCTCTTGAAATATGTTGGATCAACATCCTTTCTTTCATTCTTTCTTAACTCTAGTCCTGTTTCTACTAGAGTTGTGACATGTTGCATTTTTCCATACTAAATATTTTCAGAATTTCTTTTGCATAGATACTCTAAGAGATGAAGATACCTTTTTCACTTTGCACAACTTCAATGCCGAGAAAATGAGCCATTAGACTAATATCAGTCATCTCAAATTCTTTCACCATTCTCCGCTTGAAATCTTCAAACATGGCTGGATTGTTACTGGTGAAGATCAATTCATCAACATATAGGCATGCATATAACAAGCTTCCGTCAGTCTCATTTTTCATATATAGTGCATGCTCATATGGACATTTCTCAAATCCGTTCTCTTGGAAGTATTCATCAATCCTCATGTTCCATGTGTGAGGTGCTTGCTTCAAACCATATAGAGCTTTCTTCAGTCTGCACACTTTATCTTCTCTGCCTTTCCTCACATATCCAGGTGGTTGTTCCATATAGATTTCTTCTTCAAGAAAGCCATTCAGGAATGCTGACTTTACGTCAAGTTGATAAATTTTTCAACTTTTCTGGGCTGCCAATGATATCAGCAATCTGATGGTTTCTAGTCTTGCAATTGGGGCAAAGACTTCTCCGTAATCAACTCATCCTTTTGCTTATTGCCTTTTGCTACAAGTCTTGCCTTGTATCTCTGGACTTCTCCTTTTGCATCTCTTTTGGTCTTGTAGACCCATTTCACTTTGATGGTTTTCCGGCCTTTTGGGAGATTAGTCAACTCCCATGTCTTCTTCTTTTCAATGGATCAAATCTCTTCATCTATCGCGCTTCTCCAAGTTTCTTTTTGGTTAGCCTCTTCAAAGCTAACTGGATCATTTGTCGTCAGCAGACAATACAGAGTAATATCTTATTCCACCTGTTATATATTTTCATACAGATCTTCTAGGCTACGTGTCCCTCTGGGTTTCATATCTGAGAAGTCACGTTCAATTGGTAATGAAGCATCATACCTTTGTGGTAAAGGGGAACCACGTTAAGGAGTTTGCTAATCTCTAGGTATTTGTGGTTCTGTAGCCACTCCTCTTGTCTCTTTTTCAAGTATCAACTTTGCACTTCTTGAAGCTTTGGTCTGATCATAATTCCAGGATTCATTTTCTTCAAAAATCACATCCCTGCTGAAGATCACTTTCTTGGTGATAGGGTTGTATAGCCGGTCACCTATAGTTCTGTCACCGTATCCAATAAGGAGACATTTTTCTCCTTTATCTTCAAGCTTGGTTCTTCTCGCTTCTGGGACCTTGATGTAGGCAATGAATCCAAAAACTCTGAGGTGACACACACTTGGTTTGTGAGTGCTTCATGCTTCTTGTGGTGTCTTTGTATCAAGACTCTTTGTAGGACATGAAAATACTACTCTAAACGTGTGTCTACAACCTAGAAAGGGGGGGGGGGGGGGGGGTGAATAAGTTGTTAATCGATTATTACCAACTTTTTCTATTAGTCAATATTAAACATATAACCCAATTAAAACAAACATACAAAATCAAGTAAAAGTGCGGAAATATAAAGAACACTTGATTTTTATGTGGAAACCCTTCAACAAGGGAAAAACCACGGGCTATCCTTTTAGCCACACACGATCACAGAAATCTACTATATGAGTAAAAGATTACACCCTCAAGTGATACTCGGACTTTCACTCTCGATAACCTCAGGCTATAGACACTACCACTCGCCACTCTTGGTTCAATCCCTAGTGATATCCCCTGATACACTACTCTTAGTGTGAGCACCTTCTACTCTACCCCACGGGCCTTTTACAGTGGCTCTTAACCAATGCTTGCCAACCACACCTTGGTTGCAAGACTTCAATGCTTGTGCAACTTCACCCCGAAGCCACAAGACTTTGACTCAATTAAGAGTATAAGGTCTAAGTGAAAGTGAGACAATATGCTCAAATGCAATAATGTGTAAGATCACACACAAAATGCTTAACTAGATGTTATAATGCAATTAAACAACCTAGTTATCAAATAATGCCTACATGTACACACATAAGGTCTCAGTTAGTTGTAGAGAAATTCTAACAACCTAATTGTCAAATAAACTCACATAAACATTCATAAACTTGACTAGATGCACAAAACCAACCTAATCATCAATTAAGCATACATGAACATTTATGGATTAGCTATTTAGGCATATATGACCTAATAATGCAAGCTATCACAAACAAACACAATCAAATATTCATAAACATTAACTAGTTGATTAAAACACAATTTCTCAACCTAGTTGTTAACGGAAATTTTGCTCGGGATGAGAAATCTCAGTTAACACCCTCGAGACCACTACCACGTATATGGTGGCCAAGATTGGTTGTATGTGTAGCGATGATTTATAAAATGACAAGGAATGATGATACCATTCACCCAAAAGAAAGCAAGAATATTTTTATTGAACATGTATGATATACAAATACAAAGATTCTTTATTTTTGCTCTCAACTCTCTCTAGGGTATGATTGAGTATTTGTCGTATGCCTGTCGAATAGTTGTCTCCTCTTTTCATTTTCTTTCTTTCTATTTATACATAGTTTTGTAGGTCAAACAAACTGATTCTCCCCTTGATTTTCTCAGTCTCTCCCCTCCTAATCGGGCGGGATTTCTCGCTTTAATGTCATTGACTTTGAGTTAACAACCGAATTGAGAGTATCGTGGTGGAGATCAGTTTGTTTCCTCTTTGGATTCTATTACTTGCATATAGGTAATGTTTCCAGATATGATCAAGTGTATCTTCGTATCTTTTCAGCATGATCCTTTATAGAGGTCGTTGAATATGGCATGGTGTGGTGCATCAACTAGTGAGGTTGATTAGTGTTCTGACCTCGATATCTGAGAAGTTTCATCCAGCTTGGAGCCAGATCTGGCTTCCCTTAACCTTTTCGAAGCTAGGTGTGGCTTCCCCTGACCTTCCGGAGCTAGGTGCGGCATTCTATGGACATTCTTCTATGTCAACGAGGTATAGGCGAGTCTCTGGAGCATTTACGAGGTGACCTCGACTTCGGGGAGCTTCTAGTTTTGGTGATACAGGCTAGATCTGATCATTCTGGGCTCTATCCCGGATGTTTCCGGAGCCCGTCCTTGTTCCTGGGGTGGTATCGTAGTTAGGCTATGGATAGAGAGGTCTCCTGGTGGAAACTCTCGGGTATGGAACCAAGTCTGGGAGGTGGAAAATTTTCCTTTGGTCCTTTAGCCAATTTTGGCTATTAACAGAAATCCCCTCTGACTTGAACACCAGACGTCGAGCTTGGGGTTGAGATCAGATTTTTACTTTATTTGGGAAATCTTCCTCTTTTTACCGTTACCAAAATATTGGGGAAATTTCTTCATTTGAGTGACGTGATGCGAACCGACTAATTTATCTCCGAATTAATCTGATCGCGTTACGGCAGTCCCCGAGATTTTTTACCGTTACCAGAACCTTAGTGAGATCTTCCTCTTAATTGCGTAAGTGATGTGGCGTGAGATGATTAGCCCGCTTTTGAGTTTAATCCGGTTACGTTACTGTAGTCCCCGAGATTTTTTACCGTTACCAAACGAGTATCTCGGTAGCTCGTGGTGTTGCCCTCCTGCCTATATATATATATTTATATATATATATATATCTATTTTTCTCCTCGTCTTCCTCACATCTCTTCGAACTAAAATTTTTTGCTGAGAAATATTTCCATAGCCTTTCCTTCAAGCTTGCGTTTTTCTTCATTCTTCGTCCTTTTTGGGTTTTACTATATCGAAAACCAGTCGCGACTCAGCTGATTCCATAATCGACGGCGAGGAGGTCGTCAGTTTTACTCTAGGGAAGCGGGCTAGGAGGAGTTCTGACGGCGACGATTCCCCGCCCACCTCGCAACGTTGGCGGTCAAGTAGGAATGTATCCATCAGGACTGGGTTCTCCAACCATCCTGACCATCCTTTGGATATCGTCGACGAAGATTCCGACAAAGAAACGGATGGTGGCGCTGTAGGGGAGCATCGGGTCTCGGCTCCTGGTCCCCTTGTGGAGAGGCTCCCTCCTTATGATTTCCGGGTTGTCCCAGATTCCATTGTTGACCCGATCTTGATTGATCGCTTGAGGTCAAAGTTTGGCATCCCCGACAGCGTATCCATTTCGGTGTCTCCCAAAAATTACGAGTTCTTCAACCCCCCTAAAGGCGTGCTTCCGATTCATGTGGCCGCTTTTGAGAATGGGGTCAGGCTTCCCCTTCATCCGACTCTTCGGCGGGCTCTTAACGCCATCCAGCTCGCTCCCCTTCAGTTGACGCCTGGCTTCTGGAGGCATCTGATTGGTTTCCTTGTACTATAGAGGGAACAATGTCAGATGAGTAAGGTGACGAGGGAGCCGGGTGCAGAGGAGCTGGCCTATCTCTTCCAGATTGGGAGCCTGTCTGGCGCTCCTCGATGCCAATTCTATGCCAAGGCCAAGAACAAGCTCAACTTCATCATTCCTGGTGCTTCGAAGAAGGACCCCGCTTGGAAAGAAGAATGGATCCTTACGGGGGATGACTGGGGGAGCTCGATTTTCATCGGAGGGCATGAATTCGAGGTTCCTACTGCTTTCAGTGACAAGCCCTCATGGGACCGGGACTCCCTGCCTTCTGCGTCCGAAGCCGTCCTGAATGCTATTCTAGCCCGGAATTATTTGAACCTGAAGTTCCCTACTGCTGAAGCCTTTGATCCTCGTAGGGTGAACAAATATTTACGGATCTTAGACGATATTCCTCGTAAGTGTCATTGAGTTGCTTCGCCTTATTACTCAGCTTTGTTCTAACATTTTCCTTTTTAATCTGCTTATTCACAGTTTTTGTCATGGAACCGGCCACCCGCCACGTCTCATGCTCTTCTCAAGGTGGAGTTTCTCTTCCCTTCACTGGGGTCAAACCTGCTTTAGCTTCATCTATCTCTCCGGCTGGGTCCAAGATGGCCACTCTTGCTTCGCGGGCTTTCCAGGCTTTGGGTAAAGCTCCCCAGGTAGTTGGCCCGGTTGCTTCTGTCCCTTCGGCCGTGGTCGCTAAAGTTGTTACCCCTTTGATTCAAACACCTGATTCCGCTATGCTTCCCACAACCAAAGCTTCGGAGGTTTCTGGGAAATGTGTCGCTTCTGGAAAAGGTGTCGCGAGGGTTCCTTCCAGCCACTTCCGGCCTCAGTCGAGCTCGACTGGACGGGATGAAGTTCTGGAGCAATTCATAGCGACTTGTCCGGATGGCGGGATCTCCAAGATAGCTTCCATGCTTGTGGATGTCCTTATAACCAAGGGGTCTGCTATTTTAGCTGAGGTAATTGTATTTCCTTCGTGCTACTCTTGTTAATTCGTTCGGTTTCTAACTCGGGTTCTGTATTTTGTAGGCCTTCAAGTTTAATGTTGCGATGGGCCAGCAGGTAGCCCTCCTCCGTGATCGGGCTGCAAAAGCAGAAGCTGAAGCAGAGAAAGCCGGGGAACTGCTCAAGCAGGCTCGGTCTTTAGTGGAAGAGGTGACTTCCAACCAGGGAAAGGTCGAGGGCGAGATGGCTGAGCTTCGCTGCGATCATGAGAGGATGAAGCAATCTTATGATCAGGAACGTCTTCAATCTCTCCGGTGGGCTAGGCAGCGGGATTCCTGGAGATCTGAGGCTAAGAAGTTGGACCTCGAGAACCAGTATCTGATTACTCAGGTGACCAAGCTGCAAGCTGACGAGGAGACCTCCTTCAGCGACGGATATTTCTATGCTTCCTTTCAGGCCGCGGAAGCTCTTCCTCCTCCATTTGATTTGTCATCTATTGCTGGCTGGGATAGACAGGAAATAATGCTCAAGGCTGCCGAGCTATCTCGCCCTGAAGGCGACAAGGTGGTCCCTTCGAACCAAGCAGGAGCTGGGAAACAGTCCACTCAGACAGATCCTCCATTCCCTCTTCCTACCTTTACCACCTCAGGTCCTGGGGAGTCTTCCAGCAAAGTGATGTCCTCTCGATCCGAGGAAGACCAGTCGGGAGCTGGTGAAGAGGTTAGGAGCCCGTCTGAGGATCCCCCTTTAACAGAGATGGAGGTCGACAGGAGCCAGGCGGGGTCCATGGCTGCCCTTCTTGACGCGGCTATCCCGTCTGAGGTTATGGACTTAATTAATGAGGTTTTGAAGGAAGATCCAACTGATCAACCGATGGAGCCTCTAAATGGAGGAGCTGTCAGCGAGGATAACCAAGATGGACAGCTATCTGTAGAGGGGGTTGATAGCGAGGATCAGCAAGAAGGAGGAGGGCCAGCGGAGGGGAGCCAAGAGAGTCCCAAAGCTTGAAGCAGTTTATCATGACTTGTCTTTGATTGCCCGAAAAAGGGTGTGGGCACCCCGTTTTGCCCTTATTAGCTTTTTTTTTTATATAGCCCGAGCTCGGGGGTTGGGCTCCACGTTTGGTGGATGTAGCCTTATCGGGGGATAGGCTCCCCTTGTCCTTAATGAGAAATCAAATCTCTTTTTGAGAACTCTTATTTTATTTCTGGTCTTGAATAGGATCCAGAATGGTATCTGTAGTAACAATTAAGACCCGTGTAGGGAATTATGATGATTTTGATCCTGCACACGGAAAACAAACATTATATATATATATATATATGTATTTATTATTTATTTATTTATTATTTTTTTAGGGCGATAACCCAAACGAGGCATCATAAGGGCTACTTAGCTATTTCCTGGTCTCGAAATCTGGAGGGCAACTATGCTCTTACACTCAGATCCTTCTTGGGGGTGGTAGCCCGACCAAGGCATCATGAGGGCTATCGAGCTATTTCCTGGTCTCGAGATCTGGGGGGCAACTATGCTCTTACACTCAGATCCTTCTTGGGGGTGGTAGCCCGACCAAGGCATCATGAGGGCTATCGAGCTATTTCCTGGTCTCGAGATCTGGAGGGCAACTATGCTCTTACACTCAAATCCTTTTTGGGGGTGGTAGCCCGACCAAGGCATCAGGAGGGCTATTCAACTATTTCCTGGTCTCAAAGTGTTTATGTTGAGTTTCCCATACAAGGGTATAGTCACTAATGTTGAACATAGTTGGAGACAAAGATGGAGGAGAAAAGGAAAATGACTTTATTGATGATCGAGATGTAGTACATCTTTATTAGGGTCTGTAATGAAAACTAAGTGGGGGTAGTCTACTTGAGAACTTCCTTCAAGGGTAGAATTTCCTCAAATGATCTGCATTCCAAGTGTGGTCGATGGATCGTCCGTCCATGTCTTCGAGTTTATAAGCTCCATTGCGAACAACTAGCTTTATCAAATATGACCCTTCCCAATTGGGACTTAAGACTCCATCTGACCTTTTCCGAGTGTTCAGGGTCACTTTCCTAAGTACCAGATCCCCTTCTTTGAATTCCCGGGCTCTAACCTTTTGGTTGAAGTATCTAGCGATCTTGCTCTAGTAGATCGCTAATTTCTCTGCTACCCGGTCTTGTTTTTCTTCTAAGAGGTCTACATTAGCCCGGAGCTTGACTTCGTTACTTTCGGGCTCAAAGTGATGTACCCTGGACGAGGTTAATTTATGCTCGATGGGGAGGACTGCTTCAACCCCGAAAGCCATGGAGTAATATGTCTCCCCGGTAGCTGTTCTCTTTGTAGTCCGGTATGCCCAGAGGACTTCTGGTAGCTATTCGGCCCATTTACCTTTCTTCTGTTGTAGCTTCTTTTTCAAAAGTTTCTTGATAGTTTTGTTGGTGGATTCTACCAGCCCGTTAGTCTGGGGATGAGCCACTGAAGCGAGCCTGAGGTCGATCCTTAATCCCTTGCAGAAGTCTTTGAACCGGGCGTTGTCGAATTGCTTCCCTAGGTCGGCTATAATGATGAGAGGGGTCCCGAATCTGCATACCACGTTAGTCTTGATGAACTTGGTTGTATTCTTTTCTGATATTCGAGAAAGAGGTCTTGCCTCGACCCATCTCGTGAAGTAGTCGATAGACACGATATCATGTTTCATCTGTCCTGGGGAGGTAGGAACTGGCCCAATTAGGTCGATTCCCCACATGGTAAATGGGTAAGGTGAACTGAGGGACGACAGTAGCTCGGGTGGCTAGTGGTTGAAGTTTGAAGTTCTTTGACAAGGTTCGCAAGATCGCACAAAACTCCTTGCATCTTGGTGTATGATCGGCCAATAGTACCCCATATGAAGCACCTGATAGGCTAGAGCTTCCCCACCTATGTGGTTCCCACAGTCCCTAGAGTGGACCTCTCTCAATGCCCACTTAGCATCATCGGGATGCAATCACCTAGGTAAGGGGAGGGATCTGCCCCTCCTGTAGAGGTATCCGTCCACCATACAATATCGGACTGAGAGTCTCTTAATTCTTCGGGCTTGGTCGGGCCCTATGGGAAGCTCTCCTTCAAGGAGGTAGGCGACAATTGGGTCCATCCAGCAAGACAGGCGATCCAGGGAACAAATTTCTCCATTTGTGGCTATGCTTGGCTGGGTGATTACTTGGAGGGGAATTCCCCGTGGTAGGGGCTGGCCTTTGTTCGCCGCTATTTTAGCCAGAACATCTGTGCGATGGTTTTGGTGTCGAGGCACTTGATCGATATTGAGTCACTTAAATTTGCTTTTTAGCAGCCGAGCTAGATTTAGGTAGGCAGCCATATTATCTCCCTTTGCCTGGTAGACCCCAGTCACCTGGTTTACAACAAGCAATGAATCGCTCTTGATTTGCAGGTAGTCGGCCTTTAGTTCAATGGCTACCTTCATCCCGGCTAGGAGGGCTTCATATTCCGCTTCGTTGTTGGTAGCTTTAAACTCGAATCTGAAACAGTGACAAAATTCGGTCCCCTCCGGATCTATTAAAACTATGCCAGCTCCTCCCCCGGCTTGCCCTGATGCTCCATCTACAAAGAGGATCCATGGCTTACAGCCTTTTGGCCAATTGTCGACCTCGGATATCTTCTCAGGGACCTCATTTGATACTGAGGAATCATCTGGATCTGGGATCGCTGAGAATTCTGCCACGAAGTCGGCCAAAGCCTGTGCCTTAATCGTAGTCCGGGGCTTATACTTTAGGTCGAACTGAGTGAGCTCTAGTGCCCATAAGACTAGCCTTCCTGACACGTCTGGTCTTTGCAAGAATTGGCGGAGGGGTTGGTCTGTCAGCACTGCTATTGTGTGAGCTTGAAAATAGGGACGGAGTTTCCTCGCTGAGATCACCAGAGCATAAGCGAGCTTTTCCAGGAGAATGTAATTCCTTTCTGATTTGGTCAAAGCATGACTCACATAGTATATGGGTCTTTGAAAACCCTCGCTACAATCCTTGGCCAAAGCCCCGCTTACTGCAGTTTCTGATACGGCCAGGTAGATCTGCAACTCATCTCCGAGAACCGGCTTGACTAACAATGAGAGGCTTGTTAGGTACTCTTTCAAAGCTTGAAACGCCTGTTCGCTCTCCTGGCTCCATTTCATGTTCTTCCCTTGTTTGATGGCCTTGAAGAAAGGGAGGCATTTATCGGTGGAGCGAGAGATAAACCTGTTGAGTGCCGCCACCCGTCCAGTTAGAATCTGTACTTGCTTGAGGGAGGTTGGGGATTCCAGGTCCAAGATAGCTTTGATTTTTTCTGGGTTGGCTTCTATACCTCTCTCATGAACCATGAAGCCCAGAAACTTCCCCGCCGTTACCCCAAAGGCACATTTGGAGGGGTTCAAACGCATCTGGTTTTCCCTCAGTATGAGGAAGGTTTTGCGAAGGTCTTCCTGATATCCTTTTACGGTTGGGGATTTCGTGATCATGTCGTCGATATACACTTCCATCGTCCTTCCTATCTCAGGCTTGAACAGTTTGTTAACCAGCCGCTGGTATGTGGCCCCCGCATTCTTCAAACCAAATGGCATCACCTTGTAGCAGTATAAGCCCTGCCCAGTAATGAAACTGGTCTTATCTTGGTCAGCCGGGTGCATTTTAATTTGTTTGTATCTTGAGAATGCATCTATAAAACTCAAAAGTTTATTTCCGGATGTGGAGTCAACCAGATGGTCGATCTTTGATAAAGGAAAACTGTCTTTCGGACAAGCCCGGTTGAGGTCGGTGTAATTGACACACATACGCCATTTCCCATTCGCCTTCGTAACCATGACCACGTTGGCGATCCATTCGGGGTAACATACTTCTATGACAAACCCTGCTTTGATCAATTTATCAACCTCTTCCTGCAGCGCAGCGTTCCTATCAGAGTTGAAGTGACGCCTCTTCTGCTTGACGGGCTTGACTGTTGGATCTACCGCTAGTCAGTGGGCGGCCAATGATGCCGGGATTCCAGGCATTTCATCATGGTTCCAGGTAAAGATGTCGCTGAACTCCTTGAGAAGGTCAATCAGTCCTCTTTTTACTTCTGGATCGAGGGTGGCTCCGACCTTGATGACCTTAGAGGGATCGTCATTCCTGATGGGTATCTCTTCTAGTTTATCTACGGGTTGCCCGCTGGCCCGTTCCTTACTTCGTTCTTCCTCGTAGGGCATAATATGTTCGCTCTCAGGATGCCTAGGATGTTCCGCGGGCTCCTTCTCCTCCTAGATTATCCGGGATGTATCCATGTCCTCCTGGATTAATGTCACCTGTACACACTGTTTTGTTAGGGCTGTAGGATTGGCAGATACTGCGTAGCATTTCCTGGCTGCCTGCTGGTCTCCGCGTACCTCTCCTACTTTGGTTCCAACTGGGAATTTCAAGACGTTGTGGTATATGGACAAGACTCCCTTCAAGGAGGATAGGAAAGGTCTCCCTAGGATGGCGTTGTAGGCCGAGAGGATGTCCACCACAACAAAGTTGGTCATAACATTCTGTTGGAGATGGGTGATTGCGATGATTACTGGGAGGATCATTGACCCCACTGGTATGATCGAATCTCCAGTGAAACCGTAAAGCGGAGTGGTATAGCTGTTGTAACAATGTTGCTTCAGGTTTAATTTTTCCAGGGTATCCTTGAAGAGGATATCTACACTGCTACCTGTATCCACGAGCACGCGATGGACCAGACAGTTGGCGATCTATATCGTGATTACCATAGGATCATCATGAGGTTGCACAGTGTTGAAGACATCTGCTTCGGTGAATACGATCTGCGCTGACTAGGAGGGCTCTGTCGGGCTCTGGCTGACTTCGAAGATCCCCCGGCTTTCTCTGATGCGGGGAACCTTTCTTGCGTGGTTTTTTAGGGAGTTATTGGAAACGCCAGCCAGTGTAGGACCTTCGCTGATAGTGTGTATCACCTGGATCTGTTGCATTAAGTCAGCCTGTTCCCCTTTCCTCTTTTCTGTGTCTTCACGGATTTCAGCTTGTACCTCCCTTCCAGTCCTAATGTTATCTCTGACCTGTTGTAAAAACTCAATCAGGCATCCTCCCCTTATCAGGGCCTCAATCTGGTTGCGCAAATTATAGCACTCTGAGGTGTTGTGGCCCACGTCTTCGTGGAAGTCGCAGTACTTGTACCGATTTCTCCTGTCAGCTGGGGCCTTCATGGGAGCGGGCTTTTGGAGCAACCTTTTATCTCGCATGGCGAGGTAGACTGTTTCCCTGGAGGCATTTAAAGAGGTGTAGTAGTCATACCCTTTTTCCCCTTGTATTACTGGAGCCACTGTCCTGGGAGGCGGCGAAGCCCGGGGAGGGGTTCGCTTTGCTGGATATTTTTTATGCTTATGCAGAGGAGCAGGGAGGCGATAGGTCGACCTGTTGGGAGGTTTATTCTGAGTTTTCTGCACTGGCTCAAATTTGGGGGCTTCTTTCTTCAGACGCTTTGCCGTTATCATGTCGTCGTGTTCCATCTTGACCTTGAGTTGTTCGTCGATCTCGACCTGCTCAAGAGCCCGGTCATAGGCCTCCTGGTAAGTCTCTGGAGGTCTCTTGGCGAAGGAACGGAAAAGCTTTCCTGCCCATAGGTTTCACCTGAAGTTGGCGAGGGTTTCCTTTTCAGTGAAAACTCTCATTTGTATGACCTCCTTGTGAAATCGTTCCACGTACGACCGAAGAGTTTCACTTCGTTCCTAGATCACATATTGGAGGTGTATGGGATCTTTCGGACGAGGTTTGACTCCTTGGAATTGTGAGCAAAAATCTGTTGATAATTTTGTGAAAGAATCCACGCTGCCAACGGGCAGTTTTCTGAACCAGGTTTTCGCATAGTCGGTTAGGGTCGTTGGAAACATTCTGCACATAGCTGCTCTGGTAGTGTTCTGGACCTCCATTTGTTGAACGAAGCTCTCTAGGTGGCTTAGAGGATCTTCCATTCCAGAGAACTTATCTGCTGGCATTTTGAATTTTAGAGGGAGCTCTGCTTCCCGGATCCTCCTAGTGAAGGGAGCGTTCATCTCGCTCAGGGGATCCTTTTTGTCCTCCTTATTCTTTCCCTTCCTTATCTGCTGGACCTCTTTTGTAACTTTGCCAGCTAATCCCTCAGTCGCTTGTTCCCAGGTCTCTTCGAGTTAACCTCAGATTCCTCACTGTCGAATCTTTCTGATGAACTGGTAATTTCTATCCGGTCCTCCTCCTGGATAGGATCCACTCGGGGAGTTTGTCTACTTTCCTCCTCTAGGGCCCGGGCAGTTCTCCTAGATATAGTTGGCTGAGATAGCCCTCGTGGCTTCCGGGTAAAAGCATCCTCGGCAGACTTAACTCGCCTAGGTTGATATTGTGAAAGTATTTTTGGAACTGGAGGCATGGGTCCCAGCCTATCCCGGATCGAACGTTGGGGCCCTGACCTATCTCGAGCCGGCTCTGGAAAAGGAGGTCCTAGGCGATCGAAAGCAGACGGCCTAGCTCCGAGCCTGCTCAGCTCTCCCTGATCATTCAGGTTGGTTGGCTGGATTGTGATGCCTTCAGCGAGCAGGCGGACGCGGATGGATTCTACGAAGGCCGCCGCTTGTTGGTCGAGCACGGCCTGGCTCACTATAGGGTGGCCAGTAGCCCGCGCATTGGTTGTCTGGACCGGAGCTTGACTACTATATCCAGACTTTCTCCCCTTTCTTGGGGCCTTTCGTGTTAGCCTTGCCGGAGGTTGCTCCGAGATTCTATGTTGGCCTTGGGAGGAGCGGAGCCTCATAGTTCCTGTAAAACAACGAAAATGTAAATGCAAATAATTGGTTAATTGGGTGTAAGGTTTTTTCCCACAGACGACGCCAGAAAGTGTTAACGAAAATTTTGCTCGGGATGAGAAATCTCAGTTAACACCCTCGAGACCACTACCACGTAGGTGGTGGCCAAGATCGGTTGTATGTGTAGCGATGATTTATTAAATGACAAGGAATGATGATACCATTCACCCAAAAGAAAGCAAGAATATTTTTATTGAACGTGTATGGTATACAAATACAAAGATTCTTTATTTTTGCTCTCAACTCTCTCTAGGGTATGATTGAGTATTTGTCGTATGCCTGTTGAATAGTAGTCTCATCTTTTCATTTTCTTTCTTTCTATTTATACATAGTTTTGTAGGTCAAACAAACTGGTTCTCCCCTTGATTTTCTCAATCTCTCGCCTCCTTATCGGGCGGGATTTCTCGCTTTAATGTCATTGACTTTGAGTTAACAACCGAATTGAGAGTATCGTGGTAGAGATCAGTTTGTTTCCTCTTTGGATTCTATTACTTGCTTATAGGTAATGTTTCCAGATATGATCCAGTGTATCGTCGTATCTTTTCAGCATGATCCTTTATAGAGGTCGTTGAATATGGCATGGTGTGGTGCATCAACTAGTGAGGTTGATTAGTGTTCTGACATCGATATCTGAGAAGTTTCATCCAGCTTGGAGCCAGATCTGGCTTCCCTTGACCTTTTCGAAGCTAGGTGTGGCTTCCCCTGACCTTCCGGAGCTAGGTGCGGCATTCTAGGGACATTCTTCTATGTCAACGAGGTATAGGCGAGTCTCTGGAGCATTTGCGAGGTGACCTCGACTTCGGGGAGCTTCTAGTTTTGGTGATGCGGACTAGATCTGATCGTTCCGGGCTCTATCCCGGATGTTTCCGGAGCCCGTCCTTGTTCCTGGGGTGGTATCATAGTTCGGCTCTGGATAGAGAGGTCTCCTGGTGGAAACTCTTGGGTATGGAACCAGGTCTGGGAGGTGGAAAATTTTCCTTTGGTCTTTTAGCCAATTTTGGCTATTAACACTAGTTATCAATTAATCACACATGAATATTTATGACCTAGCTTTTAGGCAAAAATGACCTAATCAATTAAGCTATCACAAACAAACCCAATCATGTTATAAAGACTCATAAATATATGCAATAAGTAGAGTCTAGGTATTTAATCAAGCAATACATACCAAATCTAGAGTAAGAAGAACAATAAATGATATTCAAAGAAGTTCTTGCTTACCTAGTCATGAAACAATGAAGACCCATGCTCAAATAATGATGAAAGATGCAATATGGAGATGGGTTTTGGGTTTGAAGAGTCAAAGATGCTTTCTTGAAGCTTTCTCTCTCTATGAGCTCTAACCTCTCTCTAAAAATGATTTTCTAAGCTTTTGGTCGGCCAAGAAGAGAAGATGAAGAATTTATATGAAGCCCTAGTCAAAACTACATCGTTTTGAACTTGGGAAACTGAATCCCGTCAAAACCGCTCTACGTACCGCGGTTCAGGTATGTGTCCAGACCGCAGTACATACAACAGTGCACCGTCTGGACAACACCGCGGTTGGGACCGCTGTTCGTGCAAGTGCACAGGGAACGGTCCATGCCGCGCATGACGCACTGGAGAATACCGCTCCCTGCGCCACGGTGCGAGCAGAGCCTGCCAAGCAGTCTAGGCCACGCTAAAGGGAAAAATCCCTTTTTAACACTCAATAAAAATGCCTATCTTACAGGAATGTTGTGCAAGTGTGAAGTGAGTGAAATGCACACAAAATGAAGCACTTTTAACATGCAAGACATGTTAGCAATTTAGATATAATGTAAGATATGATATCTAATGCAAGCTAGTGAGTGTGTTTGAAAATGATGCACACACATATAAACAATAAGGAACATAAATGCAAGATAAACAAAACATGCATGAAGTGTGTGTGTGCACCTAAACTCTTCAAGAGACAAAGTCAAGTGAGTATACATTTTGCTCTTGAAGTCATGGAGATGCTTGGAAGCTTGCCAACATGGACCTAAGCTACCCATTACACAATCATCCCCAATGTGGTGTGGTTTGTCATGAAATAAGCCAATCATAAAATGGAGGTCCTTACAGGACATATGTTTCATAGATATACTGCACACAAAACTGCTTCAGCCCAAAAGCTTTTGGGCATGTTTTTATCCTTTAACATGCTTCTGACCATGTTAAGGATTGTTCAATTCTTCTTTTCAACTACACCGTTTAACTGAGGAGTATAAGCTAGTGTAAACTGATGTCTGATTCCTTGTATCTTAAGGAATTCCTGGAAAACACCTGCAGTGTTTTGATGTAATAGCCACTTTGCTTCTCCACAAGAGTTTTGAACTCTTTGAAGTAACCAAATAATTCAAACTTTCTCATTAGGACATAGACCCAAGTCTTCCTGCTATATTCGTCAATGAAGGTAAAGAAGTATTGATTCTGTCCATTTGATACCGGCGTTAATGGACCACACACATCTGTGTGAACAAGCTCAAGTGGCATGGTTGCTTTCCAATTTGCATCCTTTTCGAAGCTATTTCGTGTTGTTTACTAAGAACACAGCTTTCACACATCTCATTTGGGTGATGGATGTTTAGCAATCCTTTTACCATCTTTTTACTTCCAGTTGCTTTAAACTTTCAAAGTTGAGATGTCCATACCTAAGATGCCACAACCAATCTTTGTCATCGATGATAGCTGTCAAACACCTTGGCATATCATGATGAATTGTGAGAGGAAACATCATGTTCTTCATCATCTGGACTCGAGTAACCAGCTTTCCTCGAGCATCTATGATGGTGAGTTGTATATTTTGAAGGCTAATATGATAACCTTTCTCCATGAGTTGACCGAGACTTAAGATGCTTGTCTTCATATCTGGAACATAATAAACATTGGAGATGAAAGCATGATCTCCATTCTTCTGCTTGATCATGACATTTCCTCTTCCTTGGAGATGGATTTTTGAGAGGTCGCCAAATGAGATTTCTCCATGAACTTTCTCATCAAGTTCAGTGAATAAGTCTTTTTTACCAGTCATATGGTTGCTGGCTCCAGAATCAAGAAACCAAACATTTTGGTTTTGATATGTTGAGTTATGTGCCATCAACATCAACGATTCTCCTTCAACTTTATCTTTCTATGTAAAGTTAGAATTTTCACTTACTTCATTTAGGTTACCTCTGCACTCGTTGCTATAGTGGTCATATTTGTGGCAGTTATAGCATTGAACATTTCTTTTGTCAACGTTTGGACGGTTGTTGTATCCGCATCTTCTTCCACGTCCTCTTCCTCTATTTGCGTCTCTTCCTCCTCTACCTCTACCCTTAGTTTCGGCATTTCCAGAACCTCTTCCACGAGATCCTCTACCTCGTTCTCTTCCTTGTTGTGAGGTTCCCCCTTGCTCATATCTTTTTTCATTGAGGGAGAGCTTTGACTGGAGTGTTTGCTCCAATACTTTGTCGTCACTTCTTCTTGTGACTTTCTGCTCATGGACTTGCAATGAATTAACCCACTAATTTTTCAACAGACATCGTCTCCAGATCTTTTGTTTCTTCTAGGGCCACAACTATAAAGTCGAACTTTGGATCCAATGATAGTAAAATGTTCTCCGAAATTCTCATGTCGATTAGAGTTTCTCCATTTCTTCTTAGCTGATTCGCAATGACCATAACTCGTGTATAGAACTCATCAATAGATTTATTAGATTTCATTCGAAGGGATTCGAATTCACCTCGTAGAGTTTGAAGACGGATTCTTTTCACTTTGTCAGCACCTTTGTAGGTCTTGTGAAGAGTGTCCTAGACTTCTTTCGACGACTTAGAGGATGCTATGATCTTGAACGTGGCCTCGTCTAGTCCTTGATAGATTATGGACTTTGCTTTACAATCCCTCTTTCGATCGACTTTGTGATGTAGCGGAAGCTCTGTCAAGAAAAACCTACAAGAAACAATTGATAACAACCTACTAACCTTCCGTTAATTCACGTACGAATACCGGAATATTAGGCTTCAAATTCGTTGATTCACAAAGAATACCGAAATTGGAGATAATTAGAGAAACTCTAAATTTTATAAATCAAAAACTGAATAGTCTTTCGACTTACATGAATATTTAAAGCAAACAAATCATAACTCTAATTGTATTCCTTGCAGAACAAGAAAAAGAACCTAAATACGAAAAATTACCAAAAAAAGGCAAAATTGAGATTAATGCAGAACTAATACTATTAAGAATCCTAAGCAAGCCGGAATTGACGGAAATCGATTCGGACTTGGAAAACTAAATTTTTTCAAAAACGAAACTTTCCTAAAATGGCAAAAACGGCCTTTTCGGAACCTAACAAAGGAATTCGGCTAAAAAAGGTATGCTTCACGACCAAAGGTCGTGAGTATTGAAGATCTTGCCGAAACGCATCAACTGTGAAAATTTCACGTCAATTCGACTTCGTCGCTCGGACTAGTAGGAATGAATTGGCCTTTTTCTTGGTCTTTTTCCTATCCAACCTCTCCATATATTCCAATGCCATGTAATCCAATGCTGCTGCATCATTCTCCACAGGCTGGAGAAAATTTGTCCTCGAATTTCCTATAGTATCATCATCAGAAGAATCACCATGAAAAGGAATCAAATGCTTGATATTAAACACATCATGAGTACGAATGTGGCTAGGAAACTTCAGGGGATAAGCATTCAGATTAATCTTCTCTAAAATTTTGAGTGGACCTATATTCTTAGCAGCAAGTTTATTATATTCCCCCACAGCAAACCTATCCTTTGTAAGGACTGCCCAAACAAAAACTGGGCACACAAACTCCAAATGACGCTGCTTTTTGTCAGCGGCCAGCTTGTATTTCCCTATGGACTGTAACAGATTTTCTTGCACCTGCTGATGAACCTCCTGTAATCCTTGAACAAAATCTTCAGCCTTTCCATGGATCCTAGTCCTGTTAGGCAGTGGCAACAAATCTAATGGGCTGCGAGGAACCAATGTGTAAACAGCCTGAAAAGGACTGAACCCAGAACTTCTGTTGACAGCATGGTTGTGGGCAAATTCAGCTTGGCTAAGTTTCAGATCCCATGACCGGACGTTATCCCCTACCAGGCATCTCAACAAATCTCCTAGAGCTCGGTTCACCACCTCAGTCTGCCCATCTGTTTGAGGGTGATATGCACTTCTAAAATCCAACCTTGTATTTACCATCTTCCAAAGGCTCTGCCAGAAGTGACTGAGGAATCGAGTGTCCCAGTCAGACACGATTGACGTAGGTAAACCATGAAGACGATATACCTCTCGAAAGAACAATTGGGCAAATTTTACAACATCAGTAGTTTTTTTGCACGGAATAAAGTGAACCATCTTGGAAAATCGATCAACAACTACATAGATGGAATCATAACCCCCCTGAGTTCTTGGTAGCTCCAAAACAAAATCCATACTCAAATCTGTCCATGGTTGAGTAGGAATGGGTAACGACATGTACATACATGTGTTAGTGGCTTTACCCTCGGACACTAGATAGATTCGACATCTTTCAACATATCTCTCGACTTCCCTCCTGATTGTTGGCCAAAAATAGGACGTCTTGACTAACTGAAGAGTACGATCTCTGCCCACATGGCCCTCACCATGTAATTCCTTAATATTTTTGCAGAAGCAAACTACAATCGGGAACACAAAGTTGATTTCCCCGAAATAGAAAACCATCCACTAACAAAAATTCAGAATTTTCTCCCGCTCATACATCAGTCATCACCTCAGAAAAATATGGATCAGAATCAAATAATTCACAAAAGGAATCAAAACTTGGTACCTGGACAGTCATTGTTGACAACAAACTGACTCTTCGACTCAGAGCATTGGCCACTCGGTTTGTAACACCTGCCTTATGCTTTAGAACAAATGTAAACTGTTGTAGATAGGCGGACCATGAAGCATGACGGGCAGAAATCTTGTCTTGGCTATGGAAATGCCGCAACGAATCATGATCAGTGTACAGAATGAACTTACGGTGGAATAGATAATGCCGCCAGTGTTTCACCGCTTGGACCACAACATAGAATTCTATATCGTATGTACTATAACGAACTCGAGACCCGGTCAGTTTCTCACTAAAATATGCCACCGGTTTCTCCAGCTTAACTCAAAACAGCTCCGATGCCCACTTTGGAGGCGTCACTATGCAACTCAAATGGTTGAGAAAAATCTGGTAAGACCAGAATAGGGGCTATTGTCAATTGCTCCTTTATTCGCTGAAAACCTTTTTCTGCGTCGGATGTCTATTGGAACTTGGCTCCCTTCATACATTGAGTGACATGAGCCATAATGCTACTGAAGTGCGGAATAAACCGACGATAGAATGACGCCAACCCATGAAAACTGCGAACCTCAGTAATTGATTTCGGTTGGGGCCACTGCCTCACTGCCTCAATTTTGGACTCATCCACCTGTAATCCCTCTCCAAAAATAATAAAACCCAAAAACAACACCTTTGGTGTCATAGAAACACTTTTTTTGCTGCAGCAACAAATCTTTCCCTGCGTATAACACACAACACTTCCTGAATATGCTGAATATGTAGCTCGGGGTTTGCACTGTAAATCAAGATATCGTCGAAATATACAACGACAAACTTACCAATAAATGGTCGAAGGGCTTGGTTCATTACTGTCGTGAAGGTGCTGGGCGCGTTTGATAACCCAAAAGGCATGACTAGCAACTCATATAAACCCTCTCGCGTTTTAAACGTTGTCTTCCATTCGTCCCCAGGTCGAATACGAATCTGATGGTACCCACTCTTCAGGTCCAGTTTGGTAAACACCTTAGCCCCACTCAGCTGATCTGACAAATCATCCAGTCTCGGAATTGGAAAGTGATACCTCACAGTGATCTTGTTAATTGCACTACTATCGACACACATCCTCCATGTTCCATCTTTTTTTGGTATTAAAAGGGCGGGTACAGCACACAGACTAAGACTTTCACGAATATACCCTTTTGAATGTAGCTCCTCAACCTGTCTCCGTAATTCTTCATGCTCAGTATGACTCATACGATAATGTGGCCTGTTTGGTAACACAACCCTTGGCTCTAGATCGATATGATGTTGAATATCATGTAGGGGTGAAAGTCCTTCTGGTAACTCTTTCGGAAACACGTCAGTAAATTCTGAAATCAGAGGGGCTGCAACTTCAGGAACCTCCAATTCAACACTTGTTTCTTTTCCCAACAACATATACACCGTTTCCGATTCCTTTACCTCTGTAAGAACCTCACTTTTGTGATTGGCTTGTTTCATGACAAATCACATTGGGGATGTTTATGTAACGGGTAGCATAGGTTCTCGAAGACATGCTTCCGATTATCCCAAAGGTAGTTCACTTGTCCTTAACTCTTTTGAAGAGATTTTAGTTGCACACACTCACTTGCATGCATTATATTCTTGATTACATGCTATTGAATGATGCATTGTATGCTATTGATGATGCAATTGAATGATGCAATGTATGCCATTCATCACACTCCACACTTGCACATTTTTGCATATTAGATTAGTGTGTTGAGTCTGCCTGGAAAAGAGGATTTTCCTCTTTACCGCGGTGTAGGTCGCTTGCTGGGCACCTGCCTCCGTCGCGGTCCCAACAGCGGTTGGTTCCAGAAGGTGCATGTGTTAAAGACTGCGGTCAATGCACTTGTATGCACAGCGGTCCATACCGCGGTATACTTCAGTAGGCCCCTACTGCCTAGACCGCTGCCTGTGTTTTGCATGCACAGCGTTCCCCGCCGCAATGTTGTCCAGACGGTGCACCGCTGCATGTACCACGGTCTGGGCACTTACCCGAGCCGCGGTCCAGCAAGCGGTATTGACGGGGTTTTGTTTGCCAAGCCGAAAATGACGCAGTTTTGTCTAGGGTTTCTATTTATATGTTCTCTTCTTCCCCAACTCGTTTTAGAGCTTCAGAAATTGATTTTTAGAGAGAGGAAGTGGTTCCTTAGTTAGAGAAGCTCCAAGAGTTGTCTTTGACTCTTAAAACCCAAACTTCCATCATCCATTCATGATTCAAGCATCATCTAGCTTCATCTAGGATGTTTCTAAGCATGGGTCTTCATCAACATATTTGACTTGGTAAGTAAAACACCATTCTCATACATTCTTGTGTTCTTACTTAACAAGAAATCTATCTTATAACTTGTTTGCATCTAGATTTAGATTTTAATTACAAGTTGAGATATTTGTTGATGTTTGGGTTTTTGTATTGTGATAGCTAATATTTAGGACATATTTGCCCTTTAGCTAATTAGGACTCATTGATTGCATTTGTTAATTGCATTTATTGTCCTTACCATTTTATGTGACAACATATGTTGATATGGCTTTGGTTGATGACTAGATTTTAGATTTGCATATCTATATCTAGTTAGGTCTTTATGAGCATTCATATAGACATTGATATCTAGGATTTGTACTTAGTGTCATATTTAATCCCTAGATAAGCATTTAGTGTTGCCTAGCATTAATTGCATGTTTGAATATCTTTTACATATTCACATAGGTTGTTTAACCTCTTCATTGATTGTTAAGCTTTGTGACTAAGTGGGTTAGTGCACAAGCTTATGGTCTAGAATCACTATTAAAGGCCTGTTGGGTAGAGTGAAAGGGTTAGTGACCAAGAATGGTGTGACTAGAGGTCAACCTAGGTTGTAAACATCATTACAATAGTGGATTTGAGGATCATGTGTGGCTAGAAGGATAGCCCGTGGTTTTTTCCTTTGTTTAAGGGTTTCCACGTAAAAATCAAGTGTTATTTATTATTCCGCACTTTACACTTGTTTTGTATGTTTGTTTATGAAGTGAATTTTTAATATTGACTAATCAAGAAAAATTGGTAATTAACTTGATTAAAACCTATTCACCCCCTCCCCCCCCCCCCCCCCCCCCCCCCTATAGGTTATAGACATACGCTTAGAGTAGTATTTTCAATTGGTATCAAAGCGGGTTCCTAGATATACTTAGGTGATCCTTGCTCTTGATTGTGTATGTCTTGCATTTGTGTGCATTTTGTTGGTTGCATTCATTTGCATTCATATTACCCAAACACTATGAGTGACTTTGGGATGAGTAATGAGGGAGCATCAAGCATACGACCTCCTTTGCTCAAGGGTGACAATTATGCCTCATGGAAAGGCAAGATGGAGTCCTATATTTGCCAAATAAGTGACCGAGCTTGGATGGCAATTGAAGATGGTTACACTCTTCCAACAATGACCACCGAAGATGGAAGTGAAGTCTCCAAGCCTAAGTCTCAATGGAGCACACAAGAATTTGAAGCTTCAAAGTGGAATAGCAAAGCAATGCATGCTTTGTTTTGTGCAATGGATGAGAGCCAATACAAACTCATCCAAATCACCAAAAATGCACATGAAGCTTGGAAGATCCTAGAGACGGCGCATGAGGGAACCGAAGTGGTTAAGGATTCCAAGCTCCAAGTTCTTCAAGCACAATTTGAGATGATCAAGATGGAGGATCATGAGTGCTTTAATGACTTCCAAGTGAAGTTGATGGACATTGTGAATCAAAGCCATCAACTAGGTGACCCGTATTCGGATAGGAGGATCAAGCAAAAGATCATGATGTCACTTCCTGCTAGATTCCAATCCAAAGTGACGGCTCTTGAAGAAAACAAGGACTTCAAAACTATAAAGCCAAGTGAAGTGATTGGAAGGCTACTTGCCTATGAGTTTAGACGGGGTCCTACCTCCACACCTCCCAAGAAGCAAAAGGGGTTAGCCTTGAAGACCTCCAAGATTGGGAAGGGGGATGATGACTCGGATGAAGACATGGCTCTAATGGTGAAGAGATTCAAGAAATTATTGAAGCTACAAAGAGTGGCCATGGCTCTAAGGGAAATGACTTCAAGAAGAAAACCCACTTCAAGAAGATTGAGCCAAGTCAAGAGAAGCCTTCAAGAAAGGGGATTCAATGCTTTGAATGTGAAGGATTCGGGCATATCTCTAAGGATTGTACTAACTTGAAGGACAAGAGAAGAGCCAAGGCAATGGCTATCTTATCAAGTGATAGTGAGAGTGTAGAAGATTCCTCGGATGATGAAGAACTTGCCATTAACTACACGGCCTTTGGAGCCTCCTATGTGGAAGTAGAAGAAGGCAAGAGTGCATTGTCTTGTGACCAAGGCGAAAGTCTTGATAAGGAAGTTGACTCATTTGATGAGAGGCCAAGTGAAAGGAGTGTCTCATTCTCTAGTGTAGGAAGTGACACTAGTGATGAGAAGTCTTCTCCTCACTCTAGAGGAATTTGTGAAGGCATGGACCTTGAAGGCTTCATCAAACACTTTGAAGATTCTAGGTTGAAAAAGAAAAAGGAGATTCAAAAATTAAAGGAGGAGAATCTCAAGCTTTCAACCAAGGTAACTCACTTGAATGAAGAAGTGAGGAGAGTCAACGAAAGTGAAGACAAGATGAAGAAGGAGCTTGAGGAAGCTAAGGAGTTGCTTGCCAAAATGACCTCCGGCACCGAAAAGCTTGACCATATGTTGGGTATTGGAAAGAAGTCTAATGATAAGAGGGGCCTTGGATATGTTCATGATAAGAAAACTCCCTCCATAGGCAAGACGGTGTTTGTCAAGGGAAATAGCGTGAAGAAAGCCTCACCTCCACAACATCCAAGGAGGAAGATTGAGCTTGGAGAGTCATCCAAGAGTGGCCAAGTGAAGAGTCATCCAAGAGTGGCCAAGTGAAGATGCCAACAAAGAATGGAGCTCAATCTCAACATTCGCATCATGACCAACCAAGAAGGCAAGCCATGCAACCTCAACCAAAGAGACATCCCAACCCGGTTCAACAACAAAGAAGGAAAGAACCGGTTCAACACCAAAGGCCACATCAAATACTTGACAAGTTTCCAATGACCTTACAAGGATATGGTATGACTCCTCACTTTATACCTACTTGTAATTTTTGTGGTGTTGATGGGCATATTAGGCCTAATTGCCATAGGTACATTAAGAAATGTAGGGTTGAGAGCATGAGGGAGAGGAATAGACTTAAAAAGGCCAATATGCATGTGCCTGTGAAAGCTAGAGAAAATGACACTAGGAAGTCTAGCAATGTGTTGACTAAGACCACTAGGAATGAAAGTATATCACCTAAGTGGATTAGAAAAGATGAACCCGCATGCTATTGTGCTAATATGTCACCCATAGACTCAACTAAGTCTAATGGGCTTGGTATGTCTATAGGGGCTCTTGCCTCCCATTGACTTGGTTGGAATTGACCCCATTTGGGGAGCTCAAGCAAAGAGAGCAACCTTACATTTTTGAAATGTGAAAAAATTTGATATACTTTATGCTTCTTTTTTAATTGCTTGAGATACTAGGTTGTACATATATGCTTATATGGTATTTTTATTCAATAAGTGTGTAACCTTGCTTTGTTTGCAATCCATGTCACATTTATGTTCAAACATGCTTTTTTGGACTAGGAGATTTGATTGGGAAAGTACACTTGAATGACCTATAATTTATCTCCATGACATGTGAACTTGATTATGACATGCTCAAAATGATATGCATGAAATATGTTTTGATTGCTTTAATGCAAATGTGTGTGAATGCAAATGAGAAGACTAATCAATAAGGATCTTATATCCATGTAATCAATAAGGATTTTATATCCAAATTAGTCTTCTCTCTCTTCTTAATTGTTAATCAAGACTACTATCATACGGATAATTATCCGGAAAAATCTAAAAGGATCTCTTGATCCAATGTCTTGATTTGCTTTTAAGGATTGATATAGTTTTGTGTGAGTTGAAAATTTCTTTTCAAAATACTATATCATGTTTGCTTATGACAAAAGGGTGCAAATTGGTTTGAATTCTTATGGAAACCCTTTTGATGTTTGCTTTGCCAAATACCATTGTTTTTGAACTTTGATGTTATATGTCTTGCATGCAAAGCAACATCGTCACACATTCTCGTTAAAATAAAACCCCTTGAATCTCTCTTACTTAATTGAGTTGCATAAAGTTTATGTAAATGATTATGCAATCATTTTTTGTGCAAATATCTCTCTTTGCTAAAGCAACCCGATAAGGGGAGCTCCTTTACCTATCTCATGACAAAAAGGGGGAGAAAAGTCTTGAGAGATATATGGGGAGCATTGGCTATGATTTGGGGGAGAAGCCTTGAGAGAGAGTAACCTTTTAGGGGGAGCATTGCACATGCATTTCTTTATATTGCTTTATTGAGTGCAATTGCCTTTTGTATTTGTTCACCTCATATGCACTTGTTCTTGGAAAGTGCTTTCTTGCTATTGTGTGTAGGTATGATGATCTACGGATAGATTGATGACCTTGAAGACTTAGATCTTAGGTTTCTCTTACTGTAATGTAGAATATATTTTGTTGACCAATAGCTTTATTTATTTTTTGTTTTGTGAGGATTATTTTATGAGTGGTGATTTTGTCATGAAATAGCCAAATTGGGAGATTGTAAGAACCTCACTTTTGTGATTGCCTTGTTTCATGACAAATCACATTGGGGATGTTTATGTAACGGGTAGCATAGGTTCTCGAAGACATGCTTCCGATTATCCCAAAGGTAGTTCACTTGTCCTTAACTCTTTTGAAGAGATTTTAGTTGCACACACTCACTTGCATGCATTATATTCTTGATTACATGCTATTGAATGATGCATTGTATGCCATTCAACACACTCCACACTTGCACATTTTTGCATATTAGATTAGTGTGTTGAGTCTGCCTGGAAAAGAGGATTTTCCTCTTTACCGCGGTGCAGGTCGCTTTCTGGGCACCTGCCTCCGTCGCGGTCCCAACAGCGGTTGGTTCCAGAAGGTGCATATGTTAAAGACCGCGGTCTATACACTTGTATGCGCAGCGGTCCATACCGCGGTATACTTTAGTAGGCCCCTGCTGCTTAGACCGCGGCCTGTGTTTTGCATGCACAGCGGTCCGCGCCGCAATGTTGTCCAGACGGTGCACCGCTACATGTACCGCAGTCTGGGCACTTACCCGAGCCGCGGTCTAGCAAGCGGAATTGACGGGGTTTTGTTTCCCAAGCCCAAAACGATGCAGTTTTGTCTAGGGTTTCTATTTATATGTTCTCTTCTTCCCCAACTCGTTTTAGAGCTTCAGAAATTGATTTTTAGAGAGAGGAAGTGGTTCCTTAGTGAGAGAAGCTCCAAGAGTTGTCTTTGACTCTTAAAACCCAAACACCCATCATCCATTCATGATTCAAGCATCATCTAGCTTCATCTAGGATGTTTCTAAGCATGGGTCTTCATCAACATATTTGACTTGGTAAGTAGAACACCATTCTCATACATTCTTGTGTTCTTACTTAACAAGAAATCTCTCTTATAACTTGTTTGCATCTAGATTTAGATTTTAATTACAAGTTGAGATATTTGTTGATGTTTGGGTTGTTATATTGTGATAGCTAATATTTAGGACATATTTGCCCTTTAGCTAATTAGGACTCATTGATTGCATTTGTTGATTGCATTTATTGTCCTTGCCATTTTATGTGACAACATGTGTTGATATGGCTTTGGTTGATGACTAGATTTTATATTTGCATATCTATATCTAGTTAAGTCTTTATGAGCATTCATATAGACATTGATATCTAGGATTTGTACTTAGTGTCATCTATAATCCCTAGATAAGCATTTAGTGTTGCCTAGCATTATTTGTATTTTGAGTATTCATATATTCACTTAGGTTGTTAATCTCATCTTGAGAGTTAAGTCTTGTGACTACAAGGTGTAGTGCACAAGCAAGTGAAGTCTTGCAACCAAGGTGTGGTTGGCAAGCAAAGTGATCAAGGATTCACTATAAAGGCCCGTTGGGTAGTAGTGGTGGGTTAGTGACCGAGAATGGTGTGACTAGAGGTCAACCTAGGTTGTAAACATCATTACAATAGTGGATTTGAGGATCGTGTGTGGCTAGAAGGATAGCCCGTGGTTTTTCCCTTTGTTTAAGGGTTTTCACGTAAAAATCAAGTGTTATTTATTATTCCGCACTTTACACTTGATTTTGTATGTTTGTTTATGAAGTGAATTTTTAATATTGACTAATCAAGAAAATTTGGTAATTAACTTGATTAAAACCTATTCACCCCCCCCCCCCCCCCCCCTCTAGGTTATAGACATACGCTTAGAGTAGTATTTTCAACCTCCAACTCAAATTTTGCATACGACAGCAAGTTAGTATTATCTCCAGGCTACTTCGTCTTTTCAGAAGGTTTGCTTGGCAGTAACACAATCTTAGTATCATGAAAAACAAAATAATAAGTATTTTTAAACCCATCATGATGAACTTTTCTATCATATTGCCACGGTCTCCCTAACAACAGGTGACACACGTCCATATTCACCACATCACACCACATCTGATCTTTGTAGTTGGACCCCATAGAAAACGAGATTAATGCCCGTTGTGACAAGGTTACATCTCCTCCCTTTTGCAGCCAAGCTAACCTATACGGTTTTTGATGTTTTTTTGTCTTCACCCCTAATTTTCGCACCACTTCGACTGACACAATATTCTCACAACTTCCCCCATCTATGACGAATCGGCACACTTTACCTAGAATGGTACAAGTAGACTGAAATATATTATTTCGAAGCCAATCTCCCTCTTTAGTTCTGGGTGCCAAACAAGTACGTCGCACTATTAACATTGTTCCTGTGTCGCCGTCTACCAGTTCTTCACTCGCTACTTCCTCTGCAAGGATTTGCAGATCTTCAGCTATTTCTGTATCTTCCTCATTAAATTATGCAGGATCAATAAACAATATCTTCTTTGCTGGTCTCTGACATTCAGACAGTCTATGACCTGTTTCTCCACATCTGAAACATCGAAATCCGCCCGTGGTTACCCTAGGTGGTTGAACATTATTTGTAGGGTTTCATTGTCCAGAATTTGAACTGCCACTAGCACTGGAACGGTTCCCAGTATTATTGCCACTACTACTCCTTCCACTTGTCCTGTTTCGACTGCTAGGACCTCTTCCGAAACTCAAAAACGGCCCACTGCTAGATTTTCGAGACAACGTTTTCTCCAATTGTAAAGCTTTTTGATATGCCTCTGTCACCGTTACTAGATCAAAGAGATTAATCATATCAAGGATTTGAGTTCGAAATCCGCCACAGTAGCCCGACACCAACTGATCATGTGTCTCTTGAATCTCGTTTCGCACCAACAGTTGATAGAACTTGTGGTATATTCATCAACAGATCTTATGCCCTGATGCAAATTCTGCAATCTCTGGTACATCAACCTCTGAAAATTGTGAGGTAAAAACTTAGCATGCAAATTTCGTTTCATCTTCTCCCAATCAGAATTCTTGGGCTTTCCCAAACGATTCCTAGTAAGTTTAAGTTGCTGCCACCATGCCGCTGCTCGACCCCGAAGTCTCGTGGCCACCAACGCTACCTTCTCTCTTTCAGGAACTCTCTTGAATTCTAGGATTTCTTCAACAATGCTGATCCACTCGAGGAACTCCTCTGGCTGCATACTTCCATGGAATTTTGGAACCTCTGTCTGCATCCCTGTCTCCCATCGCCTGATGTCTTCAGCTCTATCATCAACTTCAGGCGCCCTTTGTCGATGTTGTGGTTATGGTGGCGGAATCTCTTCCCCTTCGTCACTGTCACCACCCGTTTTTGGATTTAAGTTCAGAAAAGGATTTTGGTTGGCCCTCATCGTCGCAAGCTACTCCGTTAATTGCTCAACCTGTCGCTCCAACTATGCCATGCGGTCACGTTCGATGGCTTCTTCTACGGGAATCTGGTTCGGTGGACGTCTTCTCGACGGCATGATGATGTCGTCCCGAACGAACCACGCTCTGATACCAAACTGATGTAGCAGAAGCTCTGTCGAGAAAAACCTGCAAGAAACAATTGATAACAACCTACTAACCTTTCGTTGATTCACGAACGAATACCAGAATATTAGACTTTAAATTCGTTGATTCACAAAGAATACCGAAATTTGAGATAATTAGAGAAACTCTAAATTTTATAAATCAAAAACTGAATAGTCTTTCGGCTTACATGAATATTTAAAACAAACAAATCCTAACCCTAATCGTATTCCTTGCAGAACAAGAAAACGAACCTAAATATGAAAAATTACCAAAAAGGCAAAATTGAGATTAATGCAGAAACTAATACTATTAGGAATCCTAAGCAAGCCGGAATTGACGGAAGTCGATTCGGACTTGAAAAACTAAAATAATTACAAAAACGAAACTTTCCTAAAATGGCAAAAACAACCTTTTCGGAACCTAAACAAAGAAATTCGGCTAAAAAAAGGTATGCTTCACGACCAAAGGTCGTGAGTATTGAAGATCTTGCCGAACGCATCAACTGTGAAAATTTCAAGTCAATCCGACTCCGTCGCTCGGACTAGTATGAATGAATTTGCTGTTTTTCTTGGTCTTTTTCCTATCCAACCTCTTCATATATTCCAATGCCATGTAATCCAATGCTGCTGCATCACTTTGAGAGTTGTTGTTTGAGCATCTGTCATGTCTCCTTCAGCTTCTTTAGATGCGGATTCTGTATATCCATCTTCCATAATGTCCATGACATCTTAAGAGCTTAGTAGAGCTCTCATTTGTATGCACCAATTGTCATAGTTGTCTTTGGTGAGGATCGAGATGACAATATGCGCGTTTCCGTTGGCCATCGAGACTTGAAATACTTAGAACACTAATCTAGAGTCTGAATTTGAAAAAACCAAGTGCACGGTTGCGTCCAAAATGGTTCAAAACCTTGGAAATCAGTGCGAGTTTGTCAAAAAACGAGTTCGGAAGAGTCCGAAACGAGCGGTTAAACCTTTGATAAAAAATCAACCAAAAGATAACGGAATATTCCTTTGTGGACGGAATATTCCAGGCCTTATAACGATGTCAGTGACGTCAGCAGCATGTCAGCGGGTCGGGATCCAGGTTGGACTAGGGTCGGACTTTGGGTCGGACTCGGATCGGACTAGGGGTCGGACGTCCGGTCAATGGATAGGACTTCGGGTCGGATCACGGGTTGGATCCTGCAAATCGGATGAGGAAGACAACTGGCGCGTGTCTTTCACGGGTTGGAGCTTTGGCTATACGTGGACAGCGTGTGGAATCACTCTCTAACTTCAGCAGGTGCGTGCGGCCTCTTTATAGTTCCGAATTGGGTGAGGTTTTCACCGTTGCACTCCTTACGATGAGTAGAATACCCTGGTGTGCTCAGAAAAAAATTTTGAGCACTTTGATTTCTAGGTCAATTGGGATGGTAAGCTTGAGGTCACTTGTGGTGCACCTCTGAGAGAGATTTCAAACACTCAACAGAAAGAGAAACTTCAAACTCTTTTATTTCTCTAGATTAACTTACACCACTCTACACATTTTACAACATAAGCTCAAACCATTTATATAGGGAAATGAGATGAGATTAAAACAAACGAAATAAATGTAAAGCTGTGAATCCTAATTCAGTTGTTTGGTGGTGGTTGGGAAGTTAGGAGATGGCTGGTTTGAAAACTTCTGGAAGGTGGTTGGAGGTTGGAGGTTGCTGGTTGGTTGAAGGTGGCTGAAGGTAGTGGTGGCAATTTGGGGCCCCGGTTTTTTGTGGGCTTGGGCCGGCAGGCCTGTCAGCAAAACGGGCCAGGCCCAAGCCCGTTTAGCTGGCGGGCCAGGCCGGGCCCCCATTTGAAAAAACCGGGGTGAGCCCGTTAAGGCTCGCAAAGCCCACGGCCCCAAAAAAAATTTTGGAATTTTTTTAAAAAATTTGAATTGAAGGGTGGCTTTTGTAATTAGCCAGGTTACCGTTAGTGACCGTTAGGGGGGAAAAATATTCAAAACTTTTAAATATTACGTTTTTTTAAATCTTTTACAATTGTTTCCAATTATACCCTTACCTAACTTTTTCCTATAAATACCCCATCACCCTCACCTTATTCTCTACATTTTCTCTACTTCCCTACTCTCTTATTCTCTCTATTCTCTACAATCTCCAACATCTCTCACTCACTCTTTCAACTATTTTGAAATTTATTTTATTTATTTAATATATTATTTATATACTATATACTATTATACTAATATACTATACACCATACATTATATATTATATATTTATATACCTTCCACTCTCTAGTCTCTACATATTCTAAGACTCTTACTCTAAGGTATTGTCTTGTTTATTTTTTTTTAATTAACTTTCATTTGTTATTAATTATTAAGTATTATTAATATATTTACAACTAATGTTATTATTTGTTATGTTGTTAGATATCCAATTGATTAATTAATTCAACACTCTCAAGCCTTCAATTTAAGGTTAGTATGTCTACTTCATTACTTTTGTTATTAATAACTTTTTAATGTTGTAATCATTATTATTTAGTATTTAGTGATTAGTATGTGTGTAGTTAATATTGTTGTTAGTAATATGTTAATTTTATGTTTTTTATTGTGAGTTTAACAACAAAATAATAATTAAAAAAATTAATTCCTAATTTATTTAAAAATTTTCGAACTTATTATTATATTTGAAAGAATATGTTATTTTCTTTGTAGAGTTTAAGAAGAAAAAAATGATTTAGAAAAATTAATTCCGAATTTTTTTAAATTTTTTTTGAAATTAATAATATATTAGAATGAATATGTTAATGTTTTTTTTTTTTGTAGAGTTGAAGAAATAAGAAGAAAATAAAATTTAGAAAATTTAAATTCGGATATTTTTAAAAATTGTGAAATTAATAATATATTAGAATGATTATGTTAATGTTTTTTTGTAGAGTTGAAGAAATAAGAAGAAAATAAAAATTGTATAAAATTAATTCTGAATTTTTGTTAATATTTTAGAAATTATAATATATTAGAATGATTATGTTAATGTTTTTTTTATAGAGTTGAAGAAATAAGAAGAAAATAAAAATTGTATAAAATTAATTCCGAATTTTTGTTAATATTTTAGAAATTATAATATATTAGAATGATTATGTTAATGTTTTTTTGTAGAGTTGAAGAAATAAGAAGAAAATAAAAATTGTATAAAATTAATTCCGAATTTTTGTTAATATTTTAGAAATTATAATATATTAGAATGATTATGTTAATGTTTTTTTGTAGAGTTGAAGAAATAAGAAGAAAATCAAAATTGTATAAAATTAATTCCGAATTTTTGTTAATATTTTAGAAATTATAATATATTAGAATGATTATGTTAATGTTTTTTTGTAGAGTTGAAGAAATAAGAAGAAAATAAAAATTGTATAAAATTAATTCCGAATTTTTGTTAATATTTTAGAAATTATAATATATTAGAATGATTATGTTAATGTTTTTTTGTAGAGTTGAAGAAATAAGAAGAAAATAAAAATTGTATAACATTAATTCCAAATTTTTGTTAATATTTTAGAAATTATAATATATTAGAATGATTATGTTAATGTTTTTTTGTAGAGTTGAAGAAATAAGAAGAAAATAAAAATTGTGTAAAATTAATTCCGAATTTTTGTTAACTTTTTAGAAATTAATAATATATTAGAATTATTATGTTAATGTTTTTTTGTAGAGTTGAAGAAATAAGAAGAAAAAAAAAATTGTATAAAATTAATTCCGAATTTTTGTTAACTTTTTAGAAATTAATAATATATTAGGATGATTATGTTTATGCTTTTTTTTGTAGAATTGAAGAGATAAGAAGAAAATAAATTTAGAAAATTTAAATCCGGATTTTTTAAAAAAATTGTGAAATTAATAATATATTAGAATGATTATGTTTATGCTTTGTTTTGTAGAATTGAAGAAATAAGAAGAAAATAAAAATTGTATAAAATTAATTCCAATTTTTTTTTTAACTTTTTAGAAATTAATAATATATTATGATGATCATGATTATGTTTTTTATGTTTTTTAAATTTGTTATTTGTATAAATGTATAATTGTATCTGTAATTCTGTAACATTTAATCATTTATTTAATTATAATCTTAGGAAAATGAATCTTGAACATTTCAACCTGAACCGTAACGACTATATGCCGGACGAGGAAATCAACTGATTATACTGTGACTTCCATATCGATATCGATCCCGATCCCCTTGTACTACTGGACCTACTGGTGCAGGACCTTCGTCCTCGGCACAAAATTCGAGTAAAAAGAGGAAGAAGAAGAAATCGATGGTGTGGGATTCCTTTAAAGTCATACATGTAAAGCATACAGATGGTATTGAAGTTGAGCATGCCTAATGTAATTATTGTCAATCTGTACTCAGTAGTTCAAGTAATGGAACTAGTCATCTCAGGAGACATAGAGAAAAATGCATGGCTTCCCATGGGCAAGTCGAAACAACTAGACAAACCCAACTGCAACGGAACCCAGATGGTTCTGTGAGTACATGGCAGTATGACCCCGACCGGGTCAGAGAACAAGTGGTGTTGTACTGCGCTGCAACTGACCAACCCATAGGTTTTCAAGATAACCCCCATTTTCAATATTTAATTAATAATGCTTTTAACCCCCAATATGTCCCTGTTTCTAGAAACACAACTAGGAGCAATGTGATTCGTACTTTTCAAAAATGTAGGACTGAATTAATTTCTGAATTGCAAAACATTTCTTTTTCAATTGCATTAATATCCGACATCTGGAGCGGACGTTCAAAACAAGATTATTTATGTGTCACTGGACACTATGTAGACACTGAATGGATTTTACAAAAAAAGCTCCTTGGTTTTCGTGTCATGGATTATTCACACACTGCACAAAATATTCATGATGTTATTATGTCTGTTATACAAGATTATGGCATTCAAAACCTCATCTTATCAATTACTTTGGATAATGCATCTGCTAACTCCAAATCTATAAAACTTTTCGATAATTCTAGAATCCCTAATACTGCGGTAAAATTTTTTCACGCCCCGTTGTGCATGTCACGTTATAAACTTGATTGTAAAATCAGGTTTAAAGCAGGTGGAAAGTCGAATCGACAATATTAGGGAGGCTTTGGGTTGAATTATGACATCTAACCAAAGAATTGCTGAGTTTTCCAGATATTGTACATCAAAGGACATATTACCCCGTAAATTCCAAACAGATATGCCAGTAAGGTGGAACTCAACATATTTAATGTTGAAATCTGCTTTACCATATGCTAAATTGATCACTAGTTTTTATAACGTGAACACCGCCAACGACACCCGACCTGAAAAACTCACGGATGGTGATTGGTATGTGGTCACTGTTTTTGTTGAATTTTTAAAAGTTTTTTATGATGTTACTGTAGAACTTTCCGGGGTTTATTACCCCACATCTCCTCTTGCAATTCTTAAACTTTATGACATGGCTGATGTACTTAGACAATATAGTGAAAATGTGATGGTAGCTTCCGCTGTTGTTGCTATGCAAAAAAAAATTGAAAAATATTGGGGGAAAATTCCTCTTTTGTATGCCCTTGGTATTATTGTAGATCCTAGGTTCAGATTTAATGGTTTAGAAGTTTTTTCCAAAGAATTGGGTGAGTCTCTGGGTTTAAGTGAAACGGATGTTGCTGAACATCTTAGTACACTAAAATCCCAAATGTTCGAGATTTTTTCTATTTATGAGAACAGGTACAGCCACGGAACAGCGGAACCGGCGCCTCCTCAGCAACAATCCCAACAACAATCGAAGCTCATGAAGATTTTTTTTAGCAAGGCAACAACTTCTCGCGCTTCAGGTCCAGGAAGTTCGAGTCAAAGTCAAAGTCAAAGTCAAAGTCAACGACAACACGTGGAGCTGAACATATATCTGACTACGGAGTACTCCATCACGGAGAGCGATGACTTCACAACCAACGATCTACTGAAATGGTAGTGCGGCAAGAGAAACAACTTCCCCATTCTATCGAGATTAGCATGTGACGTCCTTACTATCCCGGTTTCAACAGTTTCATCAGAGCAGGTGTTCAGCACGGCCGGACGAATACTAGAAGAAAGAAGATGTTCATTGGCCCATGATGCGGTGGAAGCTTTGACATGCCTTAAAGATTGGCAAAATGCAACATTCAGACGACAACATCAACCGGATACCGAAGAACTCATAGATGACTTCTCCAACATGACCATCGAAGAGAGTTCTGGTAGCAACCAGCCGACGAGCTGATGTAATTGTAATTTGTAAATACTTAATTTTTTTTCCCGATTGCACTCTTTTTCCTTTACCAAGGTTTTATCCCATTAGGTTTTTCTTGGTAAGGTTTTTAATGAGGCAATCATGATTTTTAATTTATACATTTCAGTATCTCACCACAAATTTAATATGAAATTACAAAAATATTATTCATCGAAAACTAATTAAGTGTTGTATGAAATGAATAATATTATATTTCATATTAAAATTATTACATTAATTACTTAAAATTATTACAATGTATGAAAAATAATATTGAATTTTTTATAAAAAAAAATAGAAGCCCGACGGGGCCTTTAACGGGCCGGCCCGTTAGAGCCTTAACGGGCCGGCCCATTAAGGCCCGGCCTGCCCCCACACGGGCCTTGGACCCGGGCCGGGCTCCCACTTTCGTCTGACGGCCTGGGCCGGCCCGGCCCGTTTTCCATACCGGTCCGGGCCTGGGCCGGCACATTTAACATACGGGCCCGGCCCGGCCCGGCCCGAATTGCCACCACTAGCTGAAGGCGAAGTTTAACTTTCAACAGATATATGCCACATTTAGACTATATTTGTAAATTGTGTTATAGTAAGTAGTAACTTCATATTCCTACATTAAACAGAAAAGTGCTAATGCTAAAAGCCTACAGTCAGTCCATAATTGTTAAAGGTTCCATAAAATCACCGTGAACAATACTAAATTTTAGATTTTTGAAGTGCTGAAAACACTCAAAATGACTTATCGCGACAATGTTAGGAAGTGAAGGGAATAACAAGATAAAAGGGAATAACAAGATAAAAATGGTAAGACAGGCAATAATTGGCTGAATTTACTCGCATTTCATTCAACACAAACAAGCCTATCACTTCTTCTCAAAGTTGCTATCCTTTGCTGCTATTCTCAAACTTATTTTTCATTAAAAAAATAGTATAAACTTTTTTAAAAAAATTTTTACAAACCCCTATAAACTTCTTTTCAAATTACTAGTTTTGTATTTTATTTTTTCAATTGTGTTCATGGCTTCATGTTGTATGATTCGGCTAATATGAATTTAATATATATATATATATATATATTTGCTACTAATTAATTGATATATTTAATCCCTAACACTACTTACCAAAACGAAGTGCGATGAATGAGGAGTATTATACCCAATTCTTTTTATTTTTTATTTTTTTGACAGTATACTACCCAATTCTGCCAAGGAAATTATAAGAACAATAATATTTATTGAGATTAGCTGTAATTACTATTTTAATTTTAATCTATATTTTTTTTTTTGTATTGAACAATTTAAAAAATTCAAAGCAAATGAAACAATAAACGAAAAATAAAGTATTTTAGATTTAACCCAAAACCATCGAACCAAATTGACTTTATAATTGATTTGGCTTGGTTTGAGTGGTAAATTATTAAACCGATTAAAAGTCCAAACCAAATGAACCGCACCAACGTCTAGTTTGAAGGTTTACTATTTTCACCTCGCATTGCCTTGATACTTGTCTGAATTGTGTGCTGGTGAAATTCAAATAAAGATAGATTAATTTAACAACTGCCTTGACATCTATCTTCTTGACGAATTTGGATCCTCTGTTGATCTGATTTTTTTTCTGACCTCATATAATCTCATGACTTGTAATGAATGAATGGTTAAGATGTGACTGATTTTCACAACCACTTTATCAACAACCAATCACATGCTTTTAAAAAGGTTATAAAAAAAATCAGATCAGTAGATGATCCAAATCCCTTCTTGACATCCTTGAGAGTGTCTGCTTCAACTCTTTATCTAGCAAAATCATCACTCATCCTCCACCACCTCTCACAAATCTTGAGACAAAAAGAGTCTCCATTTTTTTAACTTGAAATTTCATACCGATTACTTTAAAATGGAGATAGTGAGGGACATTGTTTGCCATTGGTCCAACTAGGCTTTGATACCAAATGTTAATTGGGCTAAAAACACTACATAAAACTTCTTTCAACAACGGTTGGTTAGAAGGTGAGAAGAATAACAAAATAAAAATTGTAAGACTAAAGGCAACAATTGGCTGAATTTACTGATATTTCATCCAACACACAAACTTTTATATAGACAATTACATGAACATAATGACCAACAAATAGAGACCTATGACAACGAATATAGGCCACAACTTCAACAAAAACACACCACTAACAAGAATATATCATCTTATATAACTCAACATCCCAGAATTTCATAAAATAAAATAAAAAATGACCAAGTGGAGATAACATATTTGACTCAACTTTAGAACTCCTTGAATTACATTCCCTAAAAAGTGTTGAAGGCGTATTTGGCTTTCCAGCAAGATATATTACAAGTCATGATCAAGCTGAAGAAAACATCAAGAAAGAGACTGATTTGCAGCCAAATGAAGATGATGACCAGGATAAAAGCAAGTGCAACTGCCAGAATAGCAGGCACTATCGTTCCCTCATCGAAGACGATGAACAAAGTTGTGCAAAAGACTGCCATCATTGATATTATTGATATGCAAAGAGTAAGAAGTCCCAGAAGCAACTTTATAGGCAGTGACCGGAGAAAATCTTTCTCTGCATATCTTGCAGTGAGAATAGATAAGAATGTTAGTATGGAGCAAGAGGATGATACCAGGGATATTATATCGAATATGGCAAAACATATAAATGAGGCTTTTCTAAGGAAATGCGGAGCCCCTGTATCGCCTTTGACGCCACCCGGTAGTGTGAAAGCTGCTGCGAAAACGATTGTGGCAATAAGTGTTGCCACAATCATGCATGAATTTGCAGTTGTCTTCATCCATTCTTCCCCGTCTTTCATTAATTGTTTGTGCTCTTTTGTAAATAAAGTTTGGGCTGTTTCACCATTTTTATTTTTGGCTCCAGCATAATATGGTGGCATAAGCTTACTCACTTCCTGCAATAATCCAGTAAATTTAGATGCAAGAAGAAGAAACTAAATTAATTTCAGTTTGCAGCTTGTTGAGGTTAATTATAAAGATTCACCTTAAACCACCACAACTCTAGCTGCATCTGGAGAGCTGCTCCTGATACAACATTGAGCCGATTTAGATCAGCTGGTAACTTTGCAGCCAAATGCAAAATATTGTTCCCTTCTTTTCCGACTTCCATTGCAACAGTAACATCCTTGATGGAAGGTGCTCCACATATGAGGTTAAAGATGTTTTCATCACGATACTCAACAGCAGTATGTAAAATGCTGTATTTATTCTCGTAAACTTTGAACATCAAAGCAGGATGTTTACTAATAAGAAAAGATAGAAAGTCAATATTCCCTTGTTTTGCAGCATCAGATATAAGTCTCGAAGGTTTTGTAATTAGCTCTGAAATTCCTTTGTAATCCCGCTGGTTTACTATCTTTTCCCAAAGGAGTCGGACTAGTTCAAGTGCTTTCGGGTGCATCTTTTTCTTCTCCACCTTGTTGCTATTTGTAACTGCAGCAAGTTTTGTC
Source organism: Dipteronia sinensis (assembly GCA_033220585.1). Taxonomy (NCBI): domain Eukaryota; kingdom Viridiplantae; phylum Streptophyta; class Magnoliopsida; order Sapindales; family Sapindaceae; genus Dipteronia; species Dipteronia sinensis. The sequence goes on along the minus strand of CM065644.1, from coordinate 28,634,350 downwards.
GCTATTCATGATTTTGTCAAACTAGTTTGCAGAAACATATTGCAATATATTTTTAACCAGTTGTACTTGTATCTATGATCAACCAAGTCAAATTAGGAATTTCAAATAAATTTCAAACCACACTATCAAAACTTCAAAATCAAGTCAACCACTTGAATGGATCAATGCAATACAGTTGTCAATTTAGTTTAGTGTTTTTTTTTCCTGCAATTACCAATTAGGTTATGGATTTTTTTTTTAAATTATAAGTTGTTTGCGAATTTTACAAAAATGATCAAATTGGTCTTTCCATTTTTCTCAAGTGCCAAATTAGTCCATTTTTTTTAGAAGTGACCAAATTGATCCCTCTAACGATTTAACGGTGTTAAATATAACAGTTGACTTTAACAATTTTAGTTAAATTACGTAAATACCCTTTATTTGTCATAATAGAGTAAAGTTGTTTTGCCTTTTGTGCATTAAATTCATCATTATAACTATAACAAAATCCAAAAATATTATTAATGAAACACCATTTATACCTTTTTTAATTAAAATTTTCTACAAAAAAATCTAAAACTATTTTAATAAGACAATGTCAATTATACTCTTAGTTACCATTCATTTACAGTTTAGTCTTTTCCATTTTTATATAATTGTTTTTTTTTGGTAATATTATACAAGCACTGTTGTCAAAACTATTCAAAAAACAAAACCCATAAATAAAATAACAAAAATATACATATGTTAAAACCAAAAAAAAACTGTGTATGTGTTATTATTAAATTGTTTAGAAGTAAAGTACAATTTTACCTTACACAGTTAAAGTTGACTGATGGAACTTAGGTAGAGGGACTAATTTGGCACTTGATAAAAATATAAGGACCAATTTGGTCACTTTTATAAAAGTCTCAAATAACTTAGAATTTTACAAAAAGCCGAGGACCTAATTAGTAATTGCCCATTTTTTTAATGAGAGAATTGTAAATAACTCCCTGACTTTTAATCGAATGTCAAAATTAACCTTCTAAGTTGAACAATCATCTGAAAAACCTCTACCATTAATTGACTGTTATATGATTGTTAGTTGCCTTTATTTAAATTAAAATGATAGTTTAAATACTCTACTAATAAACGAATAAAAAAAGGAAAATATAATTTAAAAAATGTTAATAATAATAAAATCAAAATTTAAAAAAATTATATTATAAAAAAATAAAAAAATAAATCTATAAATTTTAAAAATAAAATATAAAAAATCAAATAATATTTGATTTACGAATTGAAACAAAACTTATGGAGAAAACATGCATATTATCAAGATGGATATGTGTCTTTGAACATCTCTTCTATATATTTTTTATATTTTAAAATAATTTTGTTTTTATTTTAGATTTTTTAATGATTTCATTGCTTTGTTATAGTATATTTTTAAATATTTAATTTTTGTTTTAAAATAATTTTTTAGATCAATTATAGAAAAAATCACTTAAATAATCATATTTCATTAGATTTAATTAAAATAAAGTTAACTAACAACTAATGATATGGAGTTTTTGCTGATTGTTCAAACCAAATAGTTTGATTTAGCATTTGATCAATGTTATGCGGTTATTTACAACCACTTTAGTTAACATATAAAATTGAAATGACTGATGTTATTCACATGAGTAAATACTATACAACCCAAATTATTGGGTAAATTAGTTGTCATTATCATATAAATTATAAGATGATATGAGGTCAAAAAACCAACCCAAATAGTTGATATTACAAAATAATTATGGGATGATATAAGTAAATGATATGGTAAAAACAAATCACTTACCTTATTATTTAGATTGATTTTTGAGTTACTTTTTCTGGATTGTGTAGTATTATCCTATTCGTATAAAAAAATTCTTAAAAGGCTGCAAAGAGCCCTATTGGAGTTATATATATATATATATATATATATATATATATATATATATATATATATGAAAATTTTCTCATCGGTCCGCACTGATAAATATATATATATATATATATATATATATATAAGTGTCTTGTATGTGGACCATTAGATTCAACTGCTTTGACTTAGTTTGTATGCACTTGTCGGTGCTTATTCATAATTTATAGTTCACATGCAATGCACTGATGTATTTTATATCAGTGTTTATCCATAATCTATGATCCATATACATACACTGTTGTATTTTATAACTGTACTTATAACAGTACGTACAGAGGAGAAAATGACTATATATATATCACATGTGGTATCAACAACTCGAATTTAAAACATTGTTATGATGAATAAATAGTATTATTTCCACCAAGTCGGTGGGCGGTATTTTTTGGCTTATTCAAAATGACAAGAATTCACTTCTATTTATAGGACTTCGTGAACCCTTCTATATAGTATACACTCACGTACAGTCCCAAGTCCCAACTACCTCATCTTTCAACTACTATATCAACTACCTTCCAAGTTCCAACTTAAATGAGAGATTTCTAGAACAAAGTATTTGTAATTACAAGACATATTACGAGCTCCTAATGACATCCCAATTCCCAAAGGTAATTAATAGTAAGTCCTTAAATTATCTAGGCCTGAAATCACTTGTAATTTTAACATCAATAACGTTGGACGAATGTCTAGTATTAAAAATGTAATAACTCTGACCCATGTAATTGTTAAATGGGAATTAAAATGAAAATTTGATATGAACTAATGTAAAAGCAATATATAATAATAAAACTAATCAAAGGTATAAGGAATAGAAAGAAGGACTAACATGGGCAGTAGAATCTCTTTAGAATTCCTTGCTTTGAATTGCCAAACTCATTTAATGTCATGAGAGGCTTTCGAGCCAAGGCATGCAATGCTGTTTCTCCAATTTCATCTGGTTTTTCTACATTTGCATCCGCTTTCCCATTTCCATCGTTTTTTTGAGCCTTCACTTGTTCACGGGAAACCGCTAAGGTTGGGAATTGGTCTACCATCGACAGCGCAACATCTGGTACCAACTGTTAATTAAAGCTTAAAGATAATAATTTTAAGCGAATTAAAATCCGGATTAGTTTCAGTTATTGCGCACATTTTTTTAAAAGAAAACATATATATTGTACATACACACACGATTGAAAGGTAAAGGCTATATATGTATTGACTATGGAAGAGTTGTGGTCAGTAGTCAGTAGTCAGTAGTGGTTAATTAATACCGTAAATATCGTTGTCGATGAGTGTGAGGAGCAATAGAATGCGATCATCATCGTTAAGGTGATCCTTGGTGCGAATATAAAGGCACTTTACCATCTCCTTATGTCCTAGCAGAGCAGCCATTTGAACTGGTAAATTTTCTCCATTTCGGATCTTTACCAACTTTTCATTCTTTTCCAACATCAAGAGGACAACTTCAATATTTCCCAACATTGCAGCAAGAATAAAAGCTGTATTGCCCTCATTATTTGGTTTTTCTAAATCTTCTTTTTCCATGTATTTACTTCTCACCAATTTTTCCACAAAATCATTGCTCCTTGCTACTACTGCGACATGGAGAGCGGTATCTCCTACGTCTGTGAGACAATCTTGAACATACTCTGTTGTACGCTCATAAATTTCTTCAGCTTTGCCCCAATCATCTTTTGCTGCAGCTACATATAAGTCCCAGCGATCCTTATCTATATGGCAAGCCAAAATAAGTACATGTTAATACATATTATTTATATATACTTTTCTAGTCAATTATGTATGTAAGCTTATATGTAAAAACGCTTTTGACTATATATATATGAACAGAATTCTCAAACTTATGAACGTGGTGATCAGATAATAAGGAATTTTGAATATGAGGAGCACTGAATAGAATTAGAAAGTATATTTAAAATATATATATATATATATATATATAGAATTAGAAAGTAGTGGGGAAATGCATAATCATAAGCAAGTCATACCAATCTGTGTTTCATTCATCGACATTAAATTTGTGTAAACCTACAACATACTTTTTTTTTCTTCATATATATATATAGACTATAGAGAGTGAGAGAGAGAGAGTGAGAGAGAGAGAGAGGGGTAGAATCAGCTGTCTGTAGATATTACAAAATTTATTTATTTTGGATTATGATAAGATAGAGATGGTTAAGATGCATTCATACATTTAATTACCATCATATTCATACCCTTCAAATAAATGTCTTCTTTCATCCTCTCTTCCTTGATGCATTTTCTTTCCTCTCTTATTATTAATATAAAAAACTACTAAATATTTTTTAGTCTCTTCTCCCCCAATATTTGCTCTTTTTTCTCTCATGTTATCTTAGGCCTTATGGTGCATTTTACAACATAAATCCAAAAGTACAAATTTAATATAAAAACAGTGCTTTCCCACGGTCAAAACTTTAACTACAAATTTTCACTTACTTTTCCAACTTATCATCTAAACCGGTAAATTTTCAATACGTATTTTTCATTTTAAATCTTAATTTATTTTTATTCGTTTAACTAGTTTTAAATCTCACTTTATATATTCATGAGTGTAAACTAACAAATGAATTTCTTAATTTTATAAGTTCCCAACGATTTTTTACTACAGTTTCTTTCATGACTTTATTATCCTCTTACATGAAATCAGCTTTAGAAAGCTTTTGGAAAGATCTGGTGACTGCTATTTATAGAGGAAAAGAATGCACTAAAGAAGAGAAAGAGAAAGCACATTTATTTTAAGTGTATAAATTTGGTTTTAATTTTTTTTTAACTATTACAACTTTTTTGGTATTAGTGCAAGGGTATGACTCGAACTCATGAGCACTTAGATATAGATACGAGAGATTGTGTGATTACTTTCATATAAACACCATAATAATAAGGGTAATAATTAACATCGTCTAGAAAATGCATTAGCCCAAAAAAACGCAAGTAGTAGTAACCTCATCACATGTGACATGTCTTTATTTCAAAAAATAAAATGCCGGATTTTTGTTTCTGTCTTTATTTCTATTTCCTCTGTTTGCGGTTCAAATTAAAATACTAATTTGTTGATATAAAGATAGATTGGCTTATAATAATTGTTGGAACTTGGAACAATGAATTTTTTTTTATCTTCTGGCACTTTTCTACTTCCAAACTGCAAAATAAAAGACGAAACTCATAGGAAGAGCAAACATTAATACATACAAAACTTACAGCATGATTAGAATTATTAAATTAAAAAAAAAAAAAAAAACTCAAACCAGGAATCAAACACCCCATAAAATTAGTCCTTATTGTTATGTCGTAGATAATAATGTTGAATATTGGTCTAAAGACACAAGATACATTCAAACTTTCAATGCATGCAGGGGCAAGTCAATGCAGGTTGTTAGAAAGTTTCGCTCAATGGCTCTCATACATTAGTTAGACTAATTTTTATTCAATTTATTATTCAAAATAACCCAATGCCATGTGTCTCATTTAATTTATTGTTTCCAACAACCTAAAGTTTGTCCTACACAATTAAACTAAAAAATGATTTCACCTTTTGGTTTTAAATTAATTTCATATTTACTTTCTAAACTAATTTGTTTGTTTAACTTCAAATATTATATACCTTTGGTTGTATTTCCGATAGGTCAACTTCATCCTATTGGAGATACAACCTCATCCTACAGTTTGGTTGCATCTTCAAACTAGCTGCCGGCAAGTCAATACAGGCAGCTAGAAAGTTTTGCTCAATCGCTCTCATACATTAGTTAGACTAATATTTTCAATTTATTATTCAAACCAACCCAATGACATGTGTCTCATTTAATTTATTTTTTCTAACTACCTAAAGTTTGTCGTACACAAGTAACACAATTAAACACGAAAATGATTTCACGTTTGTTTGACTTCAAATATTATTTCACATTTGGTTGGATCTCCAATAGTTTTTTTTTTTTTGTTTTTTTTTTATTTTTATAAGTTGATTTCCACTGTTGAACTTTGAGATGGATAGCGGTGATCCATCCATCAATTTTTTAACTTTATATTTTCATAGTTAGTTTTTGTGTTAATTCTGTTTCAATTTTTTATTTTCTTTTTTTGTCAAATTTGTTTCTTAAGATTATATTTCAATCACCGTAAATCTTTGAGATGGACAGTTTAGATCCATCAAATAATATATATTTTTAATTATTTCAAATTTCCAATTTTTATAATATTTTTTTGTTAAATTCCTTTTCATTCTTTTTATCTACATCACGGAGATTGATTTTTTTCCTTTTAATTTCTATGTTCTTGCAATTTATTTTTTTAATTTGCTTCTTTTTCCATAATGTTTTATTGGTCAATTACAGTCAAAGGGTAAAATGGACGTTTAAATGAATACGTGACCACTGATGGTTAAAAATTTGGTCAAAAGATCTAAATGAGCTGTTTTTATAAATTTAAGGATTGGTCTGACTAAAATTACAAAGATAAGTAAAAAAAATGACATTTTCTCATTTATTGGGCACGAAATTGTAAAACCCCTTCTCAAAAACACAATTATGTATAAAAAATGGTATCTAACGCATCCTAATTTTACAAAAATCATTATATATATATATATATATATATATATATATATAGTTGCAATGAAAATTGTGAATTATGACTGAAGCTAAAAACAAAAATTAATTTGGTCTTGAATTCGGTAAATACCAGATCGGTCCATTGAAGTAGAAAGTTGGGTGGGTGCGGTCGGATGGTCGGACATTTCTTACTCTTATTCCATTGATGCCCTCCAATTAAATGATTAATGGTTTATCTATATGAATAGACAAATTTATTATGCAACCTACCTGATTAATGCCCGATGATTGATTTACGGTGTCTAACATGCTAATGATTGTCGCATTGTACGGTCTTACAATATTTAATACAATTAAATACTGATTGTTATGTTACTTAATTTCGCTCAAACACTATCCTACATTTAACAAACTAATAAATATTTCGCTCAAGCTGGTTTTCATGGTACGATCTAAAACAATTAAGGGTAAATTGGACAAGCATCCCTGATATTAGATCTAATTGTAACAATAGACAACTCTTTCCTAATATTACACGGACAACCATTTTTGTCAATTAACTTCCGTTAATTCTAACCGTTGACCACATTATTAGGGTGGAATGACTAAACTATCCCTGAATACTAGATTTTTTATTTGGTTTTAAAAAAAATTATTTTATTTATTTAATAAAAAATTTATTACAAAAAACAATAGGGATCTCTAATCCATATCTTCGATAAATTTCCAAAAACAAAAAAAATCAAATTAAAACCAAGATCTTCATCAATTCAAATCCAAACACACCTATCTTCGTCAAAAAATTCAAACCCACAACAAATCTTTATATTCAATAAATTTCCTCATAAATGAAATCCTTCTTTCAAAAAGTAAAAAAAAAAATTCCTCATAAAAAAAAAAACAAAAAGAAGAGATGGAGATCGATTTCGTTGAAGAGATATGGCTTTCCATATCACTACAATGCACCTTCAAACTCCTTCTCGGCTAAATCTATGATGGAGTGGACTCCAATCAGAGTTTGAGATTGATTTCTTTGAAGAGACGTGGTTTTCCAAACCTTTTCAATAGTTTACATTTTTTTTATTTTTCTTTTTGTAGTAACTTTGTTTTCTGAAATTTTTTCTAGATCTTTAATTATCTTTATTTTTTACATATATTATTTTTATTTAAATGAAAGAGTTTTTTAAAAAAAATCAATGCTAGAGATGGCTTGATGGACGGAGGAGATCTAATCTTCTCCATCCATTTTTTTTAAATAATTAATTAATAGTGATTTTATTTTATTGACAACCAAGAAGACTTTTTTTCCCTCTGCTCTTAAGCTATAATGGCTGCTCACTAAAGGTATGATATGTTTGTACAATTTCGAACAAAAGTTTTCTATGAGTGCAATTAGGCCTAATATAAGGGATTATTTGTGCACTTTGCCTGCCAATTAAATACATACAACTTTTTTTCGGGGCAATTTCTAAGTAAGTTCCGGAAGTTTTTAAAATTTCAATTGTTACAACTTTTAAGAAAGTAAATAAATTGGTCATTATATTTTCGTCAAATGTTAAATTAGTCATTCGAACTAATTTATGTAAGTCAATTCTAACTTCGTAGAGGCAAAAGTTTTTATTTTTTTTAAACACGTGTTCCCTTTTATATATATATATATGTATATATATATATAGTCATTTTCTCTTCAGTGCGTACTGATATAACTTACGTCAGTACATTGCATGTAGACCACTGATTATGGAGAAGTTTTGACAGGTGCATACATTTTGAGTCAAAGTATGTAAATCTAATGGTTTACATCCAACGCACCGATGAATTTATATCAGTGCGCACTAACTTGAAAATTTCTGTATATATATATATATGGAAATTGCCAAAAACAACCTATTGAAAGTAAATTTTTGTTTTGTTTTAATTTATAACCTCATTTCACGATTATCTTGTTTTTGACCACTTATTCTAGGTAAAATCAGTTTGACCTAAAATCATCTCACGATTATCTTGTTTTTGACCACTTATACTAGGTAAAATCATACTGATCTAAAAAAAAACATCACATAAGAAAATCTTCAGACGGAACCATATAAATAAATAAATCAATTACACTTTTACCTTTATTGTCGTCTTCTTCAACCTTTTATCTCTTTCCATTTTCTCTCTACTAGTGTCTCAGTTTCAAACAACCTAAAGTTTGTCTTACACAATTGTTGATTATTACGATTAATAATAAATATATAATCAAAGAATTATATAACATTCGGATTAATACATTTCACTGTCAGAAATCCAAATCATGTGGCGAAAGCGAAATCATGAGCATGTTGTATCACTAATCGGAGAGCGATCATGGATTGGAATCCGAAAAGTTCCCTCAATTCACCGTGCAATTTGTTGTTATCGGAAAAGACCAATATTATACGCTCTTATACACTCAGATGGGATAAATAATAAATAGCACACTCTACTATTTATACGGTCCAGACTTCTATCTGGATGGATTCTGATATTCAAATTTAAAAAATATTCAAATTTAAAAAATATTTAAATTTAATATCTTATTTATCCATTTAACCTTTATCTGATCTGTTTGAATTTAACTCAATTATCATTATCTTTGATAATTTAAATTCAAACTATTATGTGGTTTAATCCATATCAATAATTTTCAATTAATTAATTGATATAACCAATTGAACGTATTTTTCCAATAACAATTAAATACTAAAATGATTTCATGTTTTGGCTTTAAATTGATTTCACATTTGGCTTCAAAACTAGTTTCACGTTTGACGTCAAATGTTATTTCACATTTGGTGTAAATGCCACACAATTAAATACAGGTTTTTTTTATGGCAATTTCTAAACAAGTCCTGGAATGTTTTTAAAATTTCAAGTTTTTTACAATGTTTACAAAAGTAATCAAATTTGCCCTCATATTTTTGTCAAGTGTTAAATTAGTCACCGTAAGTCTGTAATAACTTCCGTTAGTCAACTTTAACTATTTAAGGGTAAAATTTAACTTATGTAGAGTTTTTTTTTTTTGAGAAATGTTGTTGACAATTCACTAATTATATGTTTACATTCCATTTCAATTTTTTTATTAATAAAAATTTTAATCTGAATTAAAATTACTAAACAAGACAAAAAAGTTCTAAAGACACTCAAAACTATTTTTTCTAGAAAAGAAGTTTGTTTGTTTGTTTGTTTTTTCTTTCCAATTTTAGTTTTTGTTACTCTTTTGTTTTTTTTTTCCTGTTTTACAAACCCTAAAATATCTTCTTCTTTTTTCAAAATAATTTTTTCTCACGCACCATTAAACCCTTCATAATTATCATTACCGGTTTATATATATATATATATAATTGTTTTCTTTTTTTCCAATTCAACCAAATTTGAAATCAATTTTTTTAACACAATAAAATATATAAAAAAAATTCTAGAAAAATATATTTTATTTTTTTTTCTCAATAGAATTTTTTTTACTCAACTTAAAATCCAAAAGAGAAAATCAAATATTATTATTCTATTCAAAACAGTTTTCTTATTGTTTCGATCTCTTCACTTTTTTTATTAGATTTATTCTCATTTGATTACTTCATATCTCCTTTCCATTTCACGTTTCAAATTTTCTAAAGAGAGGTATTCAAAATAAAATGGAGCGTCTTTAGAATTATAATATAATACATAATTTTCTTAGTCCATTTTAGTTTAGAAATGACAATAGGTCGGGTTCGGACGGGTTTGATCAACCCACACTCAAACCCATTAACAATATTGACATCTAGACCCGCTCGTGAAATGTAGCGGATTTGGTTTACACCCGCTTCCTCTTCCATGTCCCCATGCGACGGCAACCAGTTCACATCGATTTCACAGAAGAATGATCATGAAGAGAAGGGTTTGACAATTTTGAGTCAGATTAGAAAATGCTCGGTTCGAACAGAGTTTGATATTTTTGAAGTGCGAACAAAAAAAAAAAGTTGAGTTGAAAAAGAGTGAGTGATTGACTAAGTAAAAGGTACACATCTTTCAAAAAAATAATAAAAGTTACGTGTAAAATAATAACTTTGTTTTCTTTCGGAAAGTTGTTAATAAACATGTATAGCAAGAAATTGTATTTTTTTTAAATTAAACGGATTCGTAGGTGTAGGTGAGGATTTTATTCCAGACCTTTAATCGAACCCGTGACGGGTTGAAAATTCACACCCAAACCTGACTCACAGGTTCTATTTTAATTACGACCCATGCATTCACCCAAAGGATCGGTTTCGGGCAGGTGCCCATAGATTCGGGTGGAATTCTCATCCCTATTCTAGTTTAGTCCAGTTTAATCGAATCCCAATCAATATTTCGGGTGGAATTCCCATCCATATTCTAGTCTAGCCCAGTTTAGTCGAATCCCAATCAATATCTCATCTCAACCTTATCCAATCCCATACAATATTCAAACCCAGTCCCAAGCACCAAACAGGGCCATTATAAGGTTCCATTGCTAATTGTCCTCATTAGCTCTCGTTCAGTTCAGGTCTTTTTCTTAAATTCTCATTCCTGGAGCTGCACTTCACACGGCTAGCACTGGATTTTTGCATACAATTGTAAAGACAATACGTTGTGTGTCATGTTCTTAGTGATTTCGGATTCAGTGTCTGAGTTTACTTGAACTTTTCCTAATATAAGTGTTTTAATTAGTTAAATAACTGTTTCTCTCTCTGTTTTGTGTTCTTGTAGACTTCTCTCTCATGGAGTCTCTGCACATCGCTCGCATGCTCTCTTGCAAAGCATGTCCAATACTGCCAAAACTCGGTCCCAGTCTCGGTTTTAGACCCCTTAGGCAGGTGGGGTTCGGCTCTCTGTGGAGAAACCAAACTCAATATGGCTGCTTGATGGCCAGAAGCTCTACCGGTGTCGGTGGTGGTTCTAGTAATCAAGAACGGTCCTCGTATGTTGAAAATGAGAAAGAGGAAGGAAGGGGTCTCCCTCTTGGTCCACAAGGACCCCGACCACCTCTCATTGGATTCAACGCGATTCCTCCTTATGGTATGTTATGTACGTTGTTGCACAGTTTTGATATTTGACTTCGAAATCTCGGGTTTTTTTTTTTTTTGGTGCCGGATCTCGAATTTTGTTACATTCCCAACATATTATTATTATTATTATTATTAAATATTACAAGAATTCTGGTTTTATGGATGGGAAAAAGACTCGAATTCATAATCATGTGATGTGAATGTAAGAGCTTTACCATTGTAACTTACAAATTCGGTGGATGAGCTTCTGACTCCTCATTGACTCTATGTTATTGGTCGTCCTTCTAAGACCCCGTACATTTTAGAGGTTATTTAACGTCCTTCCTACCAGGTTGTCTGAAGGTTCACACTGACGAGGCTGCTTTTGATAGCCCTGACCTTGCTGGTTGTGTAGGTTTTTTATTTTGTACTTATAGAGGTTTTGTTAAGGGCTATGTTGCTATTACTCTAGGCGTCTGTTTTGCTTTTAAGAATAAGTTGTGTTTAAGGATAAAATTAAGAAATTAGAAAATAAAAATACAAGTGATAATTAAATAGATTTGATAACCAAAATGTAAATACAGGTTATTACAATTCTTGATGCAAATAAAACATTAACATGCAGATGAAAGCTAATCGCTATCCTATCAGTCTATAACACACACATATTAATTTATTTGGTTTATTTATTTATTTATTTTCGTTTGCAGAAACTGGAAAATCTGAGGTTTCTGAAAGCAAGCAGGAGAATGTTGGGGACATAATTAAAAATCAATTGTTGGACAATCAACTGAATGAAATTAAAGTTGAGCTACGTAAGAACAATGAAGAAATTAAAAAGCTTCAAGAAACAGTGCAGAAATCATGGGAAAGAGTGCGCACAGAAGTTGTAAAAAGTTTTGGTGATCATGCAGCATCAATATTTAAGAAAGCAGCACAGGATCTGCTTGAGATAAAGCGGAAAGAAGAAGCACAGCAGTTGAACACTACAACTTCAGACGAAGGGACTGTGTTTCATCCGGGTAAACGCAGAAGGCATTAAGGCTGAGGCCATTCAGGTGGAAGATAATATAATTAGAACAAAAGCTACCATCCAATATCGTGTTTTGTTGCACTTAATATCATCACTGGTTTGCTAATACCCACCAGTTTTGCTAATGATTAAATAAGGGTATGTAACTTATCATTATAATTTTCCCCTATGTTGCACCCTATCATTATGATCTTGTTATATATGTTGTTAAATACTTCATATAATTATATATGTTGTGTGTTTGGTGGTTTAATGAAGTTCCTTTGTAATATATTCACTCTTAGTTCAATTGGTGACCACCCACCCATCCACATTAATGGTCGGGATTCAAATCTCGCAATATACATTCACCAACATGAGTAGAGAGTTTTTTCCATGTATTGGGAGCAGATGTCTTTAAACTAGGGGTGTACAAATAACCGCCAAACTGAACCAACCCGCCTAACCCAACCCAAATTTTATGGGTTGGTTAGGTTTCACATGTAAAAAAAATTATTAATCGGTTTAACATTTAACAAACCGATCAAAGATTGGTTCGGTTTGGGTTGCTAAAAATAAAAATCATATAACCCAAACCAACCCATATATTTAATAAAAGTCAAATACATAGTTCCCGGGGTTTTGTAACTTTTATTTATACTTATTTGCTGCTCATATAAATATGTTTTTTCTTTCTTTCTCATTCATTTTCGTCAACCATTTGGTATTGTACCACTCCTCTTTCTTTTATATATTCTATTTTTTTAATAAATAAAATATAATTACTTCTCTCTTTCGATGCATGTTAGAATATGAGTTTTACTATGTTTTATTTTTTATTTTTTCTGCTATGATACATGTTATTGTTAATGTTAATTATATAATATTTTTAATTTTTAAATAATTAAATAATACCTATATTTAATATTTTTATATTTAAATAATTTTTTAATAATAATACAAAGAAATGATTTTTGGATTCAAACCTAAACCGATAAATCAACCCAAACCAACCCAAACCAACCCGACTTTTTTTGGTTTGGTTTGAATCGGTTTGATAACTCACATTGGTTTGGTTTGGGTTGAACTATAGCCAAACCGAAACATATTGGTTTGGTTTGGTTTGACATTGAGCTTCAACCCAAACCAAACCGAAAATGCACACCCCTACTTTAAACTACGGCCTATTAACCTTATGAGAAAGGGAGATTACGTATCTGTAAAATTTGAATGATAATACAAGCAGGGTGTGAGGCTAGGTTTATCAAATTTGGAGGGTCTAAAGGAACAATTTAAAAATTTAATAAAAGAATAACACAAAAAATGTAAATAATAAAAACTTTTAGGTAAAGTAGTAATAAAGTTTTTTAAAAAAATTGTGGGTTTGGAGGGTTATGGCCCCCCACCCAACAATGTGGCTTCGCCACCGAATACAAGTAGATTGCTCCCGGTATTATCTATTATCGCAATTTTTTCAGTTCAATTGATGAAGCAGATAAATTGACAGTATCACATTGACAAGTCATTCTTTTTAACTTAATTGTGTTGATAAATGATATGACAGTACTACCACCTCAATTATATTGGAATGGTAATCGAGTAGTTTTATTGATAAAATTTTGCCCACAGTAAAATAATAGGAGAAATTCTTAAAAGAGCAATAAACTGAAAGTGTGCAGATAAGATTATTTGTACAATGATCTAGCAAATAATCGACTGGTCGGCCGAAAGAAAATGCTAGAATCATATAAATGACTTATCACGTCTGCAAAAAGTGGGAATTGAAGCAGAGCAAACAAAGTAACTGGTACACAAGCAGTTGTAGAAATTGGAATAGCTATCCAAGCAAAATCATTACCAAGAACAATGAAAAGAGTTGCTGCAAATGACCCCATCATTGTGGCTATAGAGATGAAGAGGGTTGCAAGCCCTGTTATCAACCTATATGGCAACGAATGCAGAAAATCTTCCACTGCATAGCGTGAGGTTAGAATGGATAGGAACATTAATATGGAAGTAGCAGAGCAGAACAGTGCCAACGCATCGCATATGGCAAACGCCATGAATGACCTGTAATGTAGAAAATTAGGCCTTCCGGTTATATTGTCATTGCCACCAGGTATGGTGAAGGCTGCAGCAAACATCACAGTGGCTATAAGTGTTGCGACAAGCATGCATGAAGAGGCAGTGTCTTTCATCCATTTTTCCCCTTCTCGTACTAGTCTCCTGTGCTCCTCTGTAAACAGAATGTGGGGTGTTCTACCCTCTGAATTTTTCATTTCGCGATACGATGGTTGGATAACCTTTTCTACTTCCTGAAATCGTAATAGGAAATCATATTAGGATTCAAACATAGAAAGCAAATGTTATCATGTGACTTCATTATGAATTCAAGAATGTTGTTAGGATTCCACATTGACTATGGGATTAGTCATGAGTATATAACTCATTGGACACCCTCCCCTAACAAGCCAGATTTTAAAGTTCTACCTAATGGGTTCGTATCAAACGTTAATAGTCGAAGAAGTAAAAACAATGAAGTGCAAGGTTGGTAATTCAAAAGTATATTAACCTTGAACCAGTGCAACTCACGTCGAAGTTGCAGGGCTGCACCTGAGTCAATTTTGAGTCGATCTGGAGGGGCAAGCTTTCCGGCCAGATGCAACATGTTATTATTGCTTTCATCTTTATAAGCAGCCATCAAATCTTTATGAGCACCAATCTCATGTATGAGATTAAAAATCTTTTCTTGACGATGAATCACTGCGATATGAAATATGCTGCGACTATGATCATCAACTTTCCAAATAAGATCAGGATACAATCGAATCAACACTAGTATGAACTCAATATTCCCCAGCTCCGCAGCAGTAAACAATAATCGAGAAGGTTTCCTAAGTAATTCACCAATTTTTGAGTCATCCAGAAACAACACCTGCTCCCAAAGTCGCTTCACCAATTCACGTGCTTGGATATGCATCAACTTTGTGTCAAGTATTTCCCTGATACCTGGTACTGAATGTGACAGCAAAACATCACTTCCTTTTTAAGGTTTTCTAAACTAGAACAAGCTCACAAAAAAATAAAATAAAAAAACAAGTTAATTCATCTTAATACAAGTTTTAATTTGCAAAATGGACATATGAGGTAATTTTTGAAGTCATTTAGTTACTGCTGAAATTCTTTTTGGTGTTATATATAATCTAAAGTTAAGATAACGTTGTTAAAGCAATGCCATGATGCTCAAAATAACTATTCTTCAGGCAAATATATGATTAATTGTAAGTTGTTGATAAGCATTTGGAAGTTTGATCACGATAGGTGCTACACTTGCATTGATCAATCTAAATTCTCATAACTTATCCCATTCACATAAATTGGTATGTATCAACTGAAATACTGATTATCAACTTTATAATGTTCCATGATATACTTAAATACTGATTGGTACTTACATGAATAAATGCAGCTCCGCCAAATTCCTAGCTGACTTCCACTGTCAAATGCAGAAGGTTTCCGTGCCAATACATGAAGAGCTGTCTCTCCATTTCCATCCCGAGCTACAGCTAATGTGGGATGATGCTGAATTAAGTCCAAGGCCACATCTGCAAATTAACACAAGATTGTCATCATCTTCAAGAAGATACATGGTCGCAAAATTATTTCTACCGCAAAAAAGGATTGAGAATTTGTTAAAACTTGAAAAGGCGGCTAATGCTATAGTGTGAAGATAGAAGGTGAATAACCATAAAGGCCGGCATTGATGACAGCAACAAGGAGCTCAATGCGATCTTTTTCATTTTGATCCTCTTCGTTGGTTACAGAATAGAGATACCAGACCATTTCTCTGTGGCCTAATAAAGCAGCCATACACAAAGGTGTCGCTCCCTTACTACCTCGAATCGATGGTAACTTTCTGTTCTTATTAACCATCACTTCTGCAATCTTTTTCACACCAGATGCAGCAGCAAAACAGAGAGCCGTGTTGCCAACATTGTTCTGCAGTGTCAGATCTTCACGTGTCATCCAACTTACTAGCTCCTCGACAAATTTTGTATGTCTAGCCCCAGCAGCAATGTGAAGAACAGTTTCCTGGTTTCTTGTTATCCTAAGACGCACTGCTTCCGGATTCGTAATAAAAAATTCTCTTGCGAAATCCCAATCACCTTTGAGTGCTGCGAGAAGCAAGGGAACACAAGCAGTAAAGCGCTTCCTCTTCACATCACCTGTCAAAAACATTTGGAAGAAGTACCTAGTAAGTATTCAGCCTGATGATTGACTTATGTACATAATATAATCTGAATTCTTTTCCAGACGGTTTAACCTTATTATTAACCATTAAACCGCTTAAGATAATAGGTAACGGTCCAAGTCCAACTATTGTATTCAAAACATGAGATTGATACGTTAACACGCTCTCTCATATGCAACGCGAAAATGTATGACAGATATACGTTAGATGCCCCCTATAATGTAACATGTTCAAGGAACAAGAAATCCAGGAAATTTGGATAAAATGAGGAGAGGCGAATGGGAGCTCGAGACCTTATGACTTTGGTACCGTGTTAGTAGCTGTTGAACCAAAACGCTTAAGCTGCTACATAAGAGCCCCACCACAATATTTAAGACATAGAATTGATATATTAACAAACCTTTGGTAACAATAGATGATAAGCATAGATGCATAATTGTTGAATTATGTTGCAGAATTCTATAATACACGCAATTTCATATGACTTTAACTTGCATATCAAGTGTGGTCTCCAGTATAAATTCAACAAGCATCAAAAATACTTCATAATTATTAACTGAAAGTAAAATATAATAAATATAGCAACAAAATACCATAAACTGCCTCTGACTGAGGCCCTGTTGTTTGTGGAAAACTTGCATATCCATCTACTGCTTCTGTATTTATTTCGGCAGCAATGAAAGAGAATTGATTGCTCGAAGTGTGATGAGGCCAAATTGATGGATTTAAACCCACATCGGCTTCATCTCCTTTGGCTTCCACAAAATCTATTGAGCTCGGAATAGTTTGAGGAATATGAGACGAAAAATTGTAGGAAGGTCGATAAATGTCATGATAATGTATCCCAGGGGCAAAAGCATCTTTGAGGCTTATTTCATCATCAGAATATACACCTATGCTTGAGTCGTCCTCCCCAGAAGATTTGCAAGAGGAATTTGCAACAGATTTTATCTCCGGAAAACATGATTGAATAGAAAGACCATTTCTAGAATGTGATGAAGGAAGGTTGTACAACATCATCCTCTTCAACCAGTGGAACAAGTGCAGAAACAGAACTCCCCTCAGACAATCTTAGCTCTTAATGCACTTTTATCAGTACGTAAAATCACTACCAATACAACATAACAGCATCATTGCATCATGTAAAGCAAAAAATGAACTACCATGATATTCCACAACAGCTTGGTCATCTATACAAAAAGTGGCATTACTTGCTTCTTCACATGTTCTAGTTCAAAGGTTTGTCCTCTATGATTTCAATATCCAAAACAACTTGTTGTTCTAGAGACACCCGAAGAAACATAAAACCTTGAATGAATCTAATTTAATTGAGCTTGCAAAATCTACTCGATTAGTGCAACTAAAACAGCAATTCAAAGTCTTCAAGAAGCATTCATCTCAAATAACAGGTCTTAGATTCAATATTGAATATTAACTGTAATAACAATATTAGGAATCCCAACTTGTGAGGTGTTATTTCGATATTAATTGACATTAATCATCATAACATTATCTAACTCGTCATAAGTTGGGATATAAGTTAAAAGGCGATAGTATTATAAATAGACAATAGAATTAATTCACAATATGCATTTCTATGACAAAAAAAAAAAACATCTCTTAAAGAGTAAAGACATGGTTAGAAATGTTTTGATTACAAACCAGAATAAAAAGATTAACTAATTCACCAGAGAGTTAAGAGAAATAGGATACCTGCAAGAGCAGTAGGCGACAATGAAAGTAGAAGAAAATGGAGGCAGAGAGTTTAGAGCAACAGAGACAGATAAAAGAAAACGGCATGTCAAAGTCAACAGACTGTACAAACGCGTAATTCTCTTTGACAGCAACTCTTTACTTACTACCTCCATTGCTATTTAATTAATTAATTAGTTCACTATTGCATAAAACTAATAACTATTAACGAATACATGTACCCGCCAAATTAACAACTGCTATATTGCACAAAAAGAATCCAATTTTAACAGAGGCAATAGAATTAATTCATAGAATCACAGACTCACAGAATCCATTTTAATAACTTCCAAAACAAAAACATCTCTTAATACTTTCTCAGAAATATTTTGATTAATAACCACTAGCAAGAATAAAATAAATAAATAAATTCACCAGCGCCACAAAAAGAAAAAAAGAAAAAAAAAAGAGAGAAAATACCTGAAAGTCTGAAACTATATGCAGGGGAGGCGATGGTGGTAGCTGTGCAAATGGAGGCAGAGAGTTGAGAATTGAGGATTGTTATTAAAAGTGAAAAGAATCACAAGTACGAAAATGATAAGAGAGAGAGAGAGGAGGAGCTTACGTGTAGCTATCAGCTATGCGTCTTAAAGTCAACAGGGTTGACAAATCCCATTAAACATTTACACTTAACAACTCTTCCAAGTTCCAACTAAAAACAATATATAAGGGCAGTTACAATTAACAACTCTCACCTTTGCTCAAATTGCAACTAAATTTTACTTTTCACAAAATTACACTTAACTACTCTTGACCAAATGGTTGACCGTTTGGCTTAACGGCTATGAGGATGTCAAAAGGGTAAACATGTCATTTGGCCCTTAAAATTTAGTAGAAATATTAATATTTTTTTATTCTCAAAGTAACATGTAAAAATACACATAATATTAATGTTTCTAACATTATAGAATTGAGTCATTTGCAAGTTTAAATAATTATACACAAGTTTAAAATTATGTATAATGACAAAATCTTTAAACAGATCATTGTTACTAATTTGTATATAGTGACACTTTTCACATTGTTAATTGTCACTAAGATTGTGAATAGTGATGTAATTTTAAAAGATAAATTGTCACTAAGAAGAAGTATAGTGATAAAATCTTCAAACAATTAATAGTCACTATATACAAATTTAGTGATAATTTTTTATTTTGTCTCTAATTAAGGTCAAGTAATAATTTGTCATTAAAAGTTAAAATTTGTGACAAGTACTTTCAATGACAAGGACAAAAGTGATATTTTTTTTGTCACAATACTAAAATTGTGACAATTTCTTTATTTGTAGTGACAAATATTTGTCACTATAGGTTAATTTTTTATAATGTGCCTTGAAAAATTTAAACTTAAGATTCTGAAACCTAAAAAATATCCTAAAATAATCAATGGAACCAAAGAATAATTATAATTCTTTTGAATATGCCAAATACGTGCAACCTTAACCAATCAATCAATCCTTCAAATATCTGAATCACAACAAATTATGGTGAATTTTAACTTGGTAAGCAAACTAGTTTTTTCATACAACTAAAATGTAGAAAATATAACAAATAGCAATTATATATCTGATTACGAGAATCATTAAAATTATATATTTCAAAATATCCATGTATCAAAAACTTATCAAAACTTATAAATGAATTTCTTCAAGGAGTACCACTATACACGTGTATTTAGTAGAACTTCGCATATCACATATTACATATTGGAGCCACATAAGTCATCCATAGTTGACAATTTGCATGTGAGGCAAGTACAAGTGAGGATTACACAATTTTAAAACGAAACACTCATGTCGGAAGGTAAGAGCCAAACCCTTAACGTGATCATTGATGAGTCTTCCCACATACACTGATACGTCTATACAAGAATATAAAGATTCATTAGTCTACAAAGAACTTTAGATACACTTCTCGTCATATCACACATATTACATATCACACATATTGCTCCACACATATATATAGGCGCCTACTAAGTACATTGAATTTAGGTTTTTTTCGATTAAAGAAAGTTTTATAATATTACAGCATGCTCACAAAGGCACATAAAATATTTAAACCAGTTTCATAATATTACAACATGCTTTTAACCAAATACAAATACAATGCCGACCCCATATCACAATTTCATGTATTCAAAATATCATAAATTGTCATTTCATAACAAAGTATGCAATCCAAATTTCGAAGCACAAACAAAAACATTTGAAACGTACACCCATCAAATATGATTCTTTGAACATTTTTGTCAAAGCACATATGAAAAACTTAGAAAATGTGTCAAAGCAAATATGAAACAACTTGGAAAATGTATAAAGAATCATTTCAAAGCAAATATAAAAAACTTGGAAAACGTGTCAAAGCAAATATGTCAAAAAAGTTCAAAGAATCATATTTGACATATTTGTATAAAAGAATACATAAGGAGTCAAAGCACATATGAAACAACTTAGAAAATGTAACAAACATCAATACATATGTTCATTGTGATCTGGTTTACTTACCTCAAACTAGTCACAAACAATAAACAATCTTCATTAACGAATAAAATCCCCTCAACCTAAAATTAGAAGAATAAATTTCATATGAATACTTCACACATCAAACTATAACATTCCTTAATGCTACAGTCTCAACTACTTATTTAGGGGTCGTACATAACTAAGCTATAAGGATCAACATAGAGTATGTCTGAATTTCTGATTTATAAAAAATTCCCTCAAATATGAACATTATGAAATTTTATACCCTTATACTAGACATGTGGTCCAAACTCCGATAAAAAATATGGAAATTTTTTTTCATTAAAAACAATTCCAAAGCCTCATCAATTTAAGATTGATCAAATCTGTCAGACATATTTCAGCAGAGACCTTCATACTTCAGAAATACAAAACAATTGGAGTATAACTTATAAAATCATGAAACTTGCTAGAATCACACTAGACACACAAATATTTTTCCATACCAAATTTCATAATTATTTGATAAAAATAACCATGTCAAAACAATTTTGTAATTACTCCGATTCGCTGAAACATGGGAATTCCAGCAGCTCAAAACCAACTTTGAAAAATCGTTATAAACTGCATACTTAATATTTTAAGCAAAACTAACTTTAAATTAACCCTTAGGATGTCTAGTTTAATATAAAAGCATTGGGTTCAAAAACAAAGTATAAATAATTCAATAGTTTTGATTTGTCCACTGTTCCGCAAAAATTTCTATAACATTTCATTTGTTCTTCATCATTCTGTCATTCTTTAAATCAAAACACACTAAAATCCAAACCATGAGTTTCACTCTTCAATAAGTAATTCCCAACACCAAATTTGTTATTAAAGAAATGCCCCAACTTATAACCCTACAAAAATTCTAGGGCTTCATGGATAATATTGTAGTGAAATAATTTACATCAAGACCCTTTCTTCCTATAACCGTGCCTTTGCCTCTTTATTATTTGAGGGAGTTTCTTTTCTTTTTCTTAAAGAGACCACAAATAGGGATGGGCGTGGGGCCCCATTGGGGCGGGGGAGGGTACCCCCACCCCCATCCCATCCCCATTTATGAAACCTCCCCCCATCCCCGCCCCCAAACCCCATTTGGGGGAAGTGGGGATGAGGGTGTTTGGGGGGAGGTTCCCCTGCTCCCACTCCCGTCCCCCATTTCCCCCATTTTTAATCATAATATTTTGCAATCCGAAATTCGAAATCTGAAATTTATAATTCGAAATTCGAAGATTCCAATCCTACAAATCACTATGTTTCGATATCCAATCCATATAATTGTTCAAAATTAATAGAAATAACTATAGTAATTTAGTATTACACATAAAAGCCAAAATAAATTCACAAAAAAACTAAGTACATTCAAATGTCAGATAGTCAATTAGTGGTGGAACCAAAAATAATAAAGTTAAAGTTATTTTTTTTTTTTTAAATATATATATTATACATATGGGGAAATGGGGCCCCACCCCCATTTAAAGAATGGGGAAAATGGGGAAATGGGGGTGGGGGTAGGTCCCCCCACCCCCATCCCCATTTAGGTTTTGGGGGCAAAATTGGCCCCCACCCCCGCCCCCAAACCCCATATGGAGGCAAAATTTGCTCCCAAATGGGGGTGGGGGCAAATGGGGATGGGGCCCCGTGGGGGAAATGCCCATCCCTAACCACAAACCTATAAATATATATATATATATATATATATACATATATGTAGAGAGAGTATATATAGTGGTTTTTCTATCGGAGCGCACTAATAGAAAAAACACATTTTGTTTATATCCCTAAAGTAATCCTTAGAAAAACTTTTTTTTTTACAGACAGAAAAAAACTTAATTATAATAAAATTTATGAAAGTCTTATTATAAGATATTGGGCCTCTAGCTGTAAGATCCAAATTAATTCTCCTTTTATTAATGATAATAGTATTATGATAATAATAATATATAAATAGAAACACACACATATATATATATATATATTATATATATATATATATATAATGTTCAACTCCCAGTTTCTTCTTTTATTAAGGCAACTAAATATTAGAGATCGATTCTCTAACATTATTGAAGGACAATCACAAAGCAAGTCAATTCTATATTTAGCGGGATTTGAATATATTAGCAAAATTAGTAGGATCTTTATATCTCCAATATTTTATATTTACTCGTATATGTGTATATTTTACAAAGGAATATCAATGAAAAGTATCGTTTCCATTTACTATGAAACTCTTTAAAGGTACAATTTTCTTAAACCTTGTTTCATTTTTTAATTTGATTAAAGCTGTATTTTTTTTTAAACTTTTTTTGTGTTTGACACAAAATATCTCATTAACAAAATTTAAGCATCTAACAATTTCTTAATTTTAGTTTATGGAGATGTTTTAATGTATGAATTTTAGAGTGAATGAAATAGATATATACATGAAGCTCTATTATAAATTGCTGGAATTTTTAGAGTCCATTAAAGAGTTCAACTTGGAGTGTTAGTGTAGGCTGAAATTTTGATTTGTTTAAATACCGGTGAAACAACTTATTGTTTTTTTTATTTTAGTTATATTTATATGATGAAATTGATAGTGAATTTTGGTATGAGAATAGTAGACATATATAACAACTTGTGTTATAATATTTGGAATTTTTGGTGGTGTATAGCTTAGGGAGATTCTATT
This sequence comes from Dipteronia sinensis, assembly GCA_033220585.1. Lineage (NCBI taxonomy): Eukaryota > Viridiplantae > Streptophyta > Magnoliopsida > Sapindales > Sapindaceae > Dipteronia > Dipteronia sinensis. The sequence continues at coordinate 28,610,641 of CM065644.1, read as the reverse complement.
TCTAAATCAGTGAGGATGCGGAATTTTCTGAATCATTAAACTGACCTTATTGTATTGGAGTAATTTTAAATTGAGATTGAGGGAGAATTTAGTTCTGATATTTGGCAATATAGTTTTATAGACAAAATTGAATTAGGATATAAATTTTCTTGAATTTTAGTGATATACAAAAAATTTAATTCTTTGGGTATATTTGATGTTTAAGCCATGATATTTAGGCTGACAGTCATGAGCTCTTGGTGTTGTAGGAATTTTAATTCTGAAATGGAGATAAGTAAAATTCTGATTTTTGGTATAGGATTAAGGTACCCATTTATTAGTCTATAAATCAGATTTTAGAATTTTTCATGGTCTGTAGGATTGTCAGACTTTGATACATGGTCTGATTGGAGGATCGAAATTTACGCTGCCAGGATTGACCCTTGTGTGTTTAGAAATTTATAGGTGTTTGGTAAAATTCTGAACTTTTGTGGGGAGTTATTAATCTGATGTTCGGATTTATTTACTAATTTTTTCAATTTTTTTGAGGCCTTTAAGATTTTCGAATCAATAATGTTTGAGCACTAAAATCCGTTTGTCTAGAGTTTCTACTTGAAAAGAAAAAAAACATATTTATTAAGAATAGGAGTTAGATTTCTTCTATTTTGGCTAGTTTGGTTGAAGGATTGTTGTTATATATGCTTAGGTTACTCTTGTGACTTCCCAGTATTGTTAGTAAAGCCTTAAACTTACTATCATCAGAGGTAAGTAGATTTTTTTGTATAATATGTAGTTGTACAAAGGTTTTTTTAGAAAAACAAATTTATTTATCATATTATTATATACTGGAATATTTTATTACATACGTTTATATATGAACATAAACTCATTCCTACTTATGTAGTCTTTACTTACATATTCATTACCTAATTCTTTTTAAATAAGTTTTACTCTTACTAGAATTTATTGTTTAAATGTTTGGTTTTTTTGTGCTTTAGCAATGCAAATATATTATGATATACATATTTTGAAAGTAATGTTTTAGCTCAATGTTAGTAGTAAATGAAATGTGAAATGAAATGGTGATCACTGGTGATAATGTAAATACAGTGTGCACGACAAATGAAATGTTACGATTTTGGTCTAGAGATGCACATTTTCCCCTGGATCCCCAAATCCCCACGTCCTCATCCCCATTTGGGGAAATTGTTTTGGGGGGAAATGGGGAATTGGGTCAGGATGAGATGATTTTCATCCCCAAATTGAAGTGGGGATGGGGATGGGGGGAGGTCCACCCATCCTCATTTCCCCATTTTCCCCATAAATATATTGATATGAGGATGGGGATGGGGATGGGGGGGCCTTCCCCCATCCCCATTTCCCCACTTCCCCTAAAACATATATATATATTAAAAAAAAATTATTCTTCAAAAACCCTATCTATATAAACTCATTTACTCTTTTATTCTGTATTTGTAATGCACTAACGGATTTTAGTTTTTATTTGTAATGGAATATTTTTTTTTGTTTTATTTGTAATTTTTGGTCAAACGGGGGAATGGGAGAAACGGGGAAACGGGGAAACGGGAAAATATAGGGAAAAACGGGGAAAATGGGGAACCTGGGTTGGGGATGGATATACCTCCCCCCAAAAATCTTCATCCCCATTTTCCCCAAATGGGGAAATGGGGGGGGGGGATGGGGTAAGGGTCTGGGAAGTGGGGATGGGGGTGGGGGTGGGGGACCTATATCCATCCCTATTTCCCCAATGTGCATCTATTTTGGTCTTGTACCAATTTCTGAAATGTAAATGGCCGTGTCACCGGGGGTATTGGTGACACTACTTGACTTAAGTTTATTTTTTATGAAATGTTATTAATCGTTATTGTTCACTAAAAATGTTATTTTTGCAAGTTTACTTGTATTTGAAAATATTACTTTTGCAAGCTTTGTTGTATCCGAATATTTGAAAATTTATGTACTCTTTAAATGTTTTTTTTTTGTTGCAAATGTCATAAATGTTTTCGATTATGTATTATATAATACTTATTGAGTCGACAGCTCACCCCTTGTCATTTAACATTTTGCGGACTGAGTTTCCTAGGAGCTGACCGCTAGAGCGATAGACTTTCAGGAACTTGAAGTGATTAATATTATATGTAATTTTTCCTTCGTATTGTTCCTTAGAATTTGAGTTTTGATATTCGGTATTGTCTCGGTTTCCTTTAGAGTGAAGTGAATCTTTTTCTTAGAATCATTTGGAGATATTTTGTCATTGGAGAATGATTTATTTAGAGTTAGTCTATAATTATTAGTTTCTTTTGGGTGATGTAATTATTGATTTATGTCATAACATTTCATATCAAAGTATTTAATTACTTTTTGAGTTTTTGGGTGTTACAATAGCACAAATTTGAAACATAATAACTTATTAGAAACATGGATACTACAAATTACTAGACTACCGGTGTGGTTCTATTTCTTCTACTTTTATATAGCAATAGGATTAGGATCCTCTGTCCAAATTTGGTGCCAAATGCCATGACTCTTGATTTCTCTTAATGTATTCAAATTATTGGATGATCGAAATCATTGGGTTTTAATGATGCCACATCATTTGGACTCCAAATTTAGACACAAAATTGGGCAAAGTAGCTTGTAACAAAACAATCACATGTAAATTAAACTTGTCCAATATGGAACCCTACTAGGAAGCCTCACTGAACCCACTTGCTCCATGTTTTTTTCTTTCACCAGCACCAGCTCCGACTCTTTTCTCCTCTCATTTGTCACAAACCCAACTATAAACCCTTCTCCTTCTCTTTCGCTGCCAAACTTTGATTTTATCTTCATTTTCTGGCACGAATAATGGCTCTCCACTATAACGGCTTGTTCCGTACATGAACTTGGTTACTCTACCGCTCTCCAAATCAACATTGGCTATATCACTGCAATTGGGCCACGGATCAACTACTGCCAAGTAAACGTATCGGGTCTTTTTACCCAACAGCTTCCGGTTCACTTGACCCACCTCCAAATTCATACGCAAAACAATCACTCTGTGTGTTGACTCCTCGGTTCTTAAGTTCAACAGGATTTTTGATAGTTCACTCTGGACTGGAGATTCACACTGGTTGATTATAGAGTCAGGCGGGTTAATGCATGACCCGATAACAACCATTATATTATCACCATTGCTTGAGTTTTCTTCCCATGCATTCCACAAATGGAAACATAAACAATATGGTACGTCAATCCATCATATACCCCTCGGTATCATTTTTGGACAAAACACCGAACCGAGATCTCTTATTTTTGTCGTAAATTACTGGTGAACCGCCCCAAATCATCCCGGATAATTTGAAGACCACTTGATGATTCGGGATAATGGCAAAATCGTGTACTATTATGGGCTAGTCCAGAGTAATGTCCATGTCACTTGTCTTCTTTCCATAAGCATCGAACTTGAAGTACTTTAAGTAGGGATTTTTATCAACGCTGTAACTAAGTGCATTCAAATCACCTGTAACCGGATCCAACTTAGGGTGAGCAATCATGGGACAATCAAGCTGATCATTAAAATTGAACTGTTCAATTGTCTCAAGTCCTCCATCACCGTTGATTTTAACCTGGTAAGGAAAATCATCTTCGAACATGACCAATAATCTACCATTAAAGTAAATAAGGCCAACATTTGCAATGCCCATGCAATCAACCAAGCCGACTCCGACTCTACCATAAACAAAGCCAGCAGAGCCAGACCCAAGTGTCCATGGAGTTCACCGATAGGCTTGGGAAATATAGGACTACCTAGTTTAGTTTCTTGAAGGAGCCGGCTTGTGCGAGTGTATCTATAGCTATAGCTGGCTTATTTTCCACCATGAATCATACTATCACCGTCGAATAAATGGTATCCACCTGAAGGCTTAAACATCGGATTAGCACCGTTTCTGAGATAAACACCACGTAGGCAAGCCGGAATCTGACCCACAACATCTAACCCGTGGTGAACCGGGGCAAAGTTGCCAGATATCTAAACCATTGGATAGATCGTTTTTGGCAAACTTTTGCATGCTTCAAAGTAGCCGAGTAGCGAGGTCTCGATTTTGTCTAGAGAAAAGGATGCACACTTCTGAAGTGGAGTTAAACGAAGTGGTTACTTTGTTTTTGTTGAATCCAACAAAGGATCATCAGTTAGCGATGGCGGTGGTTTCATGGAAGGGTTGATAGGGATCTTGCAAGTAATTAAGGATGGATAGCTAGGGGTTTTGTTTGGGAGGGTGATATTTTGATATTTGGAGAGTGGTGGGGAGGAGATGAGATGCAAAGAATCTTGCATAGTTGAGTTTGAGATAGAGAGAGTGTGTGTGTGTGTGTGTTTTTTTTTAGGGATTTGGATGGAGAGATTTTTGTGGAAATTTTAGTGGTTTGGAGGGGGACTCATATATAAGACCAGAAAGTGAAGTGGCTACTGTGGAGTGTAGAGGATAGCAAACAAATCCGACTTACATGAGAATGCATAGGCACGTGGAAAGCTACATCTTGTATTTCATCTATTCCTTCTTATAAATGTTTCATCATGCTAGTTTTAGTTAAAAGCCAGTGCAACTTTAGTGTAATATATTTTATAAGCTGTTAATAGGTTTCTTTTCATATATATATATATATATATATACAGTCTTTCTAATGTTAGTTCGTCCTGATAAAAAATATATCAGGAGGAAGAATGTGGACCACAGATTATGGAGAAGTTTTGACAAGTGCACACACTTTTAGTCAAAGTATGTAAATCTAATGGTCCACATTCTTCGTCCTGATATATTTTATATCAAGACGAACTGACAATAGAATAATTATATATATATATAACAATATTTTATTAAATTTGATGTTTCATAATCGTACATAATAGGATTTTTTGAATTGACAACTTTTAAGAATATATATATATATAAGACAAATTACAGAACTGGTAGCTTCTAAAAAGTTGAAATGGTCCAAAATGTCACCCTTTTAAACTTATTTTGCACCCAAGTAAGTGCTTTAATAAGTTATGTTTAAAAGACACCTATTATGGTGAACTATCAAAATTGCCTTTAAATAATCAGTTTTTTATTTTGTTTATATTTCCTTCTCTACACTTTCCCACACTAAACTCAATAACTCCTATCTCTCACTACAATAAACTTGTCTGAAAAATGAAATCCCCGACAACAAAAAGTTCAAGGCTGCCTACCCTTTCTTCTTCAACTTAGAAAGAAGTCGACATTCTTCAGTACAACAATGTAATATATCTCTTAAATACTTTTTTTCTATACTTGGGTTTCTGAGTCCTATAACACTTTATCAGTTCCTTTTTATTTGTTCTCTGAGTCTTTTGTAAACCTAAAGCTGGTTGTGTGAATTTTGAATCTCCGAGCCTTTCTAAGCTCTGTCCAAGCCTTTCTAAACACTGTCCGAGCCTTTGTAAAGTTGTGTCCAGGTTTGTCAATGAAGCAGTGTTCGAGCCTTTTACATCAGTGTCCGAGACTTTTAAAGTAGTCTCCGAGCCTGTCAAAGAAGTGTCTGAGACTTTTAAAGTAGTCTTCGAGCCTTTTAAAGTAGTTTACGAGCCTTTAAAGTAATGTCCGAGCCTTATAAATATCCTCACCCATGCCTTTGTAAATGTAATCCGAGCCTTTTGTATAAACCTTTTCCTGAGTCTTTTCTTAACATCTTATAAAGACATCTGTGAAAATATTATATAGTCCTGGCTGTTTAATAATGATTTGTGATGATTAATTTGACAGCATAAAGAATCGGGTTAGAATAGTAATATCTTACAACGGTCAATGAGAGAAGTTACCCAACGGAAGTCAGAGGTTTGTTGGATCCGATAACCAAGGAATGTATGTGTCAAAGAATATGATTTATGAATAATTGGTGGCGATCATGCATACCATTGTGAAGTACGATGTAAACAGATTTAATGTTGATCTACAGTTAATATCAATCGTTCCTAGCACTACATGTCGCACATTTATAAGAAATGACGATGATGTTCAGTTTATGCTAGGGGAAGATCAGGTGATCTCTCAAGCATGTGTTAGTCTAACTGAGAGGACATTTGGAGATGTGATAGGGAATGATATTCCTCATGAAAATACCCAACAATTTGGATCCTTTAGTGGTAGCAACCAAGTGTTCACACAAAGGAGTGCCACCGAAGGTGGGGAAAACATATGTCCTATCCCACAGGTAGTGGTCGACCAAGCAGATGTAGTTGAACCTCAATTCAACGATTACTTTGGTTGTCAAATTGAGATGAATGATGAGCAGAACAATGAGTTGTACAATAAGCAGAACACTGAACCGAATATTGAGCAGAACAATGACCCGAACCATGAGGTGGATAATGAGGCAAATAATGAGGCAAATAATGATCAGATAAATGATCTAGAAAATGTTGATGAAGAGCTTGTACAAATTCAAACACGTGGAAGACATGTACAAGGAGTTAGTTTCACAGCACCATATATGTCTGGGACTTCCGAGGTCTGGCATAATGTAACTGCATCTGATTTTGATAATGCGACAACTTGGGTTATTCCCGGAGCAGATTCATACTCTTTTGGTATTGGTAGAAGCAGCACCTTGGTAGCCCAAAAACCTATAAGCATGATTTATAAAGGTCAATTTTTTCTGAGTAAAAAGGATTTGAAGAGGCTAGTTAGCCTTTTTGCAATACGGGAGAACTTTGAATGGAAGGTGAAAAGGTCCAATAAGACAACGTTACATCTGGTTTGCATCATTGACAACTGTATGTGGAAATTAAGAGCAGTAAAGGGACTTACTTCCAAGTCAGAAGTTTTGTCAACGAACACAGTTGTCCCTTGGAGGAGATTCACTGTCGCCACTGACAAGCTAGTGTAGTCATAATCGGAGAAGTTGTTGCACCTAGACTTCAACAACACGATGGTCGTCACATGCATCCCAAGGACATAATCGCCGATATGAAAACAATGTATGGCATCTAAATCATGTACAGTAAGGCATATCAAGCCATGCATTATGCATTGTCATTGACTTATGGAACGCATGAAGAAACTTTTCAACTACTGCCATCTTTTGGTTACCTTCTGGAACAATAAAATTCTGACACACTCACTAACTTACAGTACGCAGACGATGGTAAATTTCTCTATTTTTTCATGTCTTTAGGGCCCTCAATTAGAAGTTTCCAGAGGTGTATGCGTCATGTGATTGCAGTTGATGGTACCTATTTGAAGGGAAGATTCGGGGGTACAATATTTGTTGCAACTTCATAAGATGGAAACGAATAGGTCTATCCAATTGCTTTTGGGTATGGTGACTTAGAAAACAACATTTCATAGGAGTGGTGTTTGGATTGCTTGAAGGGTGCCCTTGGTCATATAAATGATATGGTTTTCATTTCCGATCGACATTCAAGCATTGAATCAGGGATTTCTAAAGTGTTCTCTTACACGGCCCATATCATATGTCGTTGGCACTTTTATGAAAACATTAAGAAGCGGTTTCACAGAAAGGATATTGCCAACATAATGGACAAAACAGCTAGATCGTACAGTGAACTCGCTTATAATCGGCATATGGAGGAGTTACGTAACCTACACAAAGGTGCATTCGATTATGTCATTACTGCAGGTCCACACAAGTGGTCCCGTGTACATTGTCCCCAAAGAAGGTACAGGGTGATGACAACAAATGTTGCAGAGTGCATAAACTCATGCCTAAAATTCGCATCGGCAACTGCCAATGTTGACACTGGCAGAGCTCATTAGGAATATGTTACAACAGTGCTTTCACGATCATCATCGAGTTGCACAGTCCATGCGTCATCAATTGACTGACACAACACATCTTGTGATCCTGAAACGTGTCAAGAAGTGCTTTTTTATGACCGTAAATCCAGTTGACTGGAACATATTCTCCGTCAAGTTGAATGGAACACAGTGAACTATTAACTTAACCATGAAGACTTGCACATGCAACAAATTCCAAATGGACCTTTTTCCATGTTCTCACGCACTCGCAGCGGCAAGGTACATAAGAAGTTTCAGTTCACGCTTTTTATTACACAAACGTGAATCTCACTGTTTTCATTGCTGCAGGGAGCGAAACTTGGATTTCACATCTCTGTGTGCAGACTACTACAAGAGAGAGACACTTATTGATGCATACTCGGATCCTATTATGCCTGTTGGCCATCCTTCATCATGGGTAGTGTCATCCGACATCGCAGCACGTGTGGTTTTAAATCCAAAGTCGAAGAGACAATCAGGTCGCCCGATGGAAAGTTGACATGCCTCGTATTCGGAAAGGACAACCACACAATCGTGTAGAAGATGTGGACAATTAGGACATAATAGCAAGAGGTGTTATAACCCGCCTTTGATTAATAAAGGTCTGAACATAATTGTTCCCGAGGAATACCATCGCAAGTGTAGCATATGTCATTCAGTTGAACACAACAAACAAACGTGCCCTCACAAGGACTCTACCGTGGAATGAATGGAGCCATTGATATTGGCATAATTTTAATTATTTGGAATTGTATGACTTGTTCTTTTAAATCGTGTTGTTTAAATGGGGCAATTAATTTTCAGTTTGGGCGCCTTTACTTATAATTGCAAACACTTTAACTAAAAAAAATTCTAAATTTCATTACTCAAGAAGTTATGTACATCATCTACAAAATAAAACGGGGCTTGGAGTTACAAAAAACCTCCACGGCCATCTTCTCCCGGATGGCACCCATATCGTCTTCCGACCAATTGAACGTTCCTCTGTTCGCCAGCAGGTAATCTCAAAGTATGGGCACCTTAGTTACCCCTTCAATTCACCATATGAACAACCGTTAGAAACCACAGTTATTGAAACCAAACTTGATAGAATAAGATCTTGAAACAGTCATACCCTGTAGTCTATTGGGGCATACGTGAAGTAAACACAAGGCTCATCCGAAAGGGCCTATCCACCAAGTCGTAAGTCTTATCATCTCTCCGTCTCTGATCGTGAAACCGCACCTGATGCAATATCGAGGGTGACGCTAACCAGGATCCAATGCTGCCGTCCAATGTTGTAAGTAATTAGAACATGTAGGTGTTTCTACAAAGTGTTATCAGTGTCAAATATATTTATTAAACACATTGAAACCATGTAAATTAAACACTCACCATGTCAACCTCGTGCCATGGCCGGTTTCTTAACGGGAGCAATCCATGTACATAGCTAAGATCCTCAGCTGGCCACTAGTATTTCAGCACAGACCAACACCATAGGATCCGGTACCGAAACGTCCACTCTATTGGCGGCATCATACAGACTGCCTCCCTCGTCTATGCCCTCGTAGTACCGTTCAACCCTCTCAGTTTCCATTGGCACCAATTTAGTCCTCGTAAACATCTGAAATCGTAGTTAGACCATTGTAATTTATACATACTAATAACTATAAACATTAACAAAATAGTTACCTACCCTTGATGTGAAAATCTTTGCCAGCTTTTCCGCTCTCGAATGCTGATTCAACTCCCATTTCAGAATACGGGGGGACTGATCGATTACCCTACCGGTCCCAAGTTGGGTGGCAAACTCGGGGATAACACTCAAAAGCAAATATCTGTATAATAAATAAGTACGATAAGAATCCAATATATTTATTCCATCAGTCATATGAAAACAATTACAGTTAAAATACGGATTGAAATTCTAAATTCTCACCAACAGTGCATGAGGTAGACTGTATATGTTGTACGTCTCCACAGTGTGTACGTTGAAGCCTTTTGCTTGCTGTCGTTTTTGGAACCGCTCCCGTCGACCGTCCGACGCATGCTTGAAACCAAAAATAGATTGCATATACATGTGTGCACCCCACGAGAACGCATCAAAAGCGTCCAAGTCCTCGACTAGGCGTATGTGCCATAATGGAATTTTCTCTCTCGTCCAACCCCATTAATATCCAGTTTAGAAAATAAGCACAGCTTCACCGCATCGTACTGCACCTCAAAAATACCAATCCGCATAACCGATTTCAGCTGTTTATAGTCGACCTCATCTCGACCACCGAAGTACCGCTGGTATATGCCATTCTCTACCATATCATACCTCGCCGTGTCGTGAATGGCTCCGAACTACAATCCGGTGATCAGACAAAACTCAACCTTGGAGAACCGAACCGAATGTCGACCTAACATAAATCTCATCTCATATTCCTGCCCATCGTGATGCAACTCGCGCATAAGCAGCCGATGGACAATACCTGCCGAAAACTTCATCTCACGATGCATTCGAAGGAAATGTCCAAAACACGTCTCAGTATAACGACGTCGTTCTTCAACCGCAAGATGTTCAGGTACTCTGTTCAGTGCGTTGTCAATATCTCGAAGGTCATCGAAATGGTCATGCCGAGTTATTTTTCCCTCATACCATTCTCCCATTAGAGTTTTAAGCAAATCCTTTAGCTGATTCTTCATCTGCATTTTCACAGAAATAAAGCATATTAGTACACTATAAAAGGCTCGGGTTGTTAAGTAAAAGGCTCAGGCATTTCATTAAAATGCTCGGGTAGTTAAGTAAAAGGCTTGGGTAGTTAAGTAAAATGCTCGAACAGTTAACTAAAACGCTCGCGCACTATATAGGAAGTCTCAGAGCTACAAAATTAACAAAACAACTGATTGTTAAAAAGGCTCGGACATTACAGTAAAAGGCTCGGATACAACTAACAAATGCTCGGAGATTAAAAAGTTCAAACAAAAGGCTAGGGTAGTTCATGAAAAAGCTTGGAAACTGCTTAAAAATACTCGAAAACTACTTACAAAGGCTCAGAGATGTATATTTGAAAAACATAATACAAAGGCTTGGAGATTCAAACAAAAAGCGCGGATTACTACTTAAAAATCACGCGCACTATATAGAAAGTCTCGTAGATACAAAATTACAAAACAAATGATTGTTAAAAAGGCTCGAAAATAACTCACAAAGGCTCGGACATTACAGTAAAAGGCTTGGATACAACTAACAAAGGCTCGGAGATCAAAAAGTTTAATGTTCATACAAAAGGCTCGGACAATTCATGAAAAAGCTCGGGAACTGCCTAAAAAGGCTCGGAAACTACTTATAAAGACTTGGAGATTCAAATTTCAAAAACATAATGCAAAGGCTTGGAAATTCAAACAAAAAAGCTCGGATTACTACTTAAAAGGTTCGAAAGGGGTTTCAAAAGGCTCGGAAACCCAAATTTTCATTGTCTTCTACACAGAATTTTCCAAATAAAACCCTAACCTAACTCAGAACCAGACTCAGATCTATAAATCAAACCTAATCTACAAGTCTAAACAACACTCAACATCAAACATGCACATAAACTTATCAACAACAAAAACGACAACAAAATATAACTCTACTTACCACTATCAATTGTAGATGCTCGTCTGAATTATCAAAAAAGGACTATAGTGCCACCGCCGGTTACTTCATCGTCAGATTTTCAGCCGATGTTTTCTCTCTCTAGTTTGTCTCTCTATGTTTGAAAACGACAGAAAGTGACTTGGAAGGTGTATTTTTATCTAGTCACCTAAATTGGTGCATTTTAAACATGAATTACTAATGTGGTGCTATTTGCGCAAGACCCACCCCAAAAAGTGCTATTTAATTTTTAAACCCCTTCTAAAAATGGAAACAAACCTGTCATTATTTTATTAAATTGACAACTTTTAGTAAAATCTTGTCATATATGCTGACAATTATGCCTTATATTTATTTTTTCTTAAATGCTTTCAATTCAAAAAAAAATCCTATTATGTAGAATTTTGAAACTTCAAATTTAATAAAATCTTGTCATATATGCATAGTTTACTAAAACTTGACAATTCAATAAATTTTGATAGATTTCTTTCCATATATATTCCAATTCCCAACTCTTTGGGTATGAGCTCGGTCCTAACTCTTTGGAGTGCGCTCATAGGTACCTATCAGAGCACTCCTCTAAGAAGCCTCCGGGTGGAGAGCCACGCTTCGTCACACGATCATGCGTGAGTGTTCCGGGGATCAGCCAGTCGCTACTGTCTTTGCTCTGATACCAATCGTAAGCCCCAGAGTCGCGCATCGGAAGGGATTTCAAAACTTTTTTAAAAAAATATTTATAAGCGACTTTTAAACCGTGTACGATATATAAGAATAAATAAAATATAGGATTCGAAATCATACATCAATGCTAACTCATTCGTTCTTTAATTCTTGAATTTGCTTTCCGAATTGTACCACCGGATCTTCCTCACTATCTCCTAGGTTTCGGCACATCACAGGCTTCAGGAGGTTGAATGAATATGGAAAGAAGTCTATCAAATTTTATTGAATTGTCAAGTTTTTGTAAACTATGCATATATGACGAGATTTTATTAAATTTGAAGTTTCAAAATTCTACATAATAGGATGTTTTTTTTTTGAATTGACAGCATTTAAGAAATAATAAATATAAGGCATAATTTTATTGAATTGGTAACTTTTAAAAATGGAAACAAATCTGTCAGTATTTTATTAAATTGAAAACTTTCAGTAAAAGAAAAAGATACATACATATAACTATTTGTATTCAACAAATAGTTTGTACAACTCTCTTTCTCTATGTATGTATGTTTGTATGTATGTACAGGGGTCAGGGACGAAGCTTAGTGAGGCCAATGAAAAAGTTTGAAATTTATGATGTATCTTTGAGCTGTTTATAAACTATTCATTGTTATGAACCTCCCATCAAATCATTTAACTCCCTTGTTAGAGCTTTTAATTCCCCCCTTTAATTTTAGTAGTTAATAATAAATTTTTTAATTTTTACTGTTTAAAAAAAAATAACACTGCACAGCATACAATTTAATTAATTAATTTAATCTATAATTTTAAATTCAATAAAATATAAAATTAATTTAACTTTATATTTTTACTTTCCTTTTAAGTTTCCATTTATCATTAGATTTTCTTTATAACTTTAAGAGTAACGTTAGACTTCCTAAATTTTTCTCAATTTTTTCTCAAATTCCTTCCCAAATGGTATAAGCATGTGAGGTGTCAACATCATATCACTCACTACATAATCTCATAACTTATAAGATGTGACACCTCCCGTACCAACACCATTTAGGAAGAAATTTGGAAAAATATTTGAGAAATCTAGCATTATTCTAACTTTAACCCTAATTTATTTGGTTTCATATTTTTTTTCGTAGTCATAATGTCAACAGACAACGTGATGTTTTCATAATCACAGCAACCAATTGTTTATCTATTATAGACAACATGGTGTTTTCATAATCACAACAATCAATTATTTATCTATTATACAAGTTACAATCCGTAGGTAAATAGTTTTCAAAAAGTTGAGCAAATAGGTCTTTTTAGTCAAAAAATAAGATGGTTTATTGATTATACCCAGAATTAATAATTTTATTGTTTTTACCCATATTTTGACTGTGAAGACTGATATGCCATTCATTTATTCATTTTTTTATTTGTTTTATTTTTTGATTTGTGTCTGAAAACTTTTCCTTCTCTCTTCTTTTTTCACGGTTTGAACTTCTTATTTTATTTGCTTCCTCTGTCTGCCTGAGAACTTCCTTTGTTGTTTCACGGTTTGAACTTCTTTGTCTGAGAATCATCTCTCTGCCCATATCTGAATTCGAAACCCAGTTTTAGGGAAGACTTGTGCTCTCCATCTCTCTTCCATCTCTCTGGCTACCATTGATGAACCTTGTCTGAATTCGAAAATTGGTTTCGGTAAAAATAAGGATGGAGAGCACGAATTTGAAAGAGAGGTGGAGACAAAGAATGGAGAGCCACTACAATTCCCTACAACTACAAGTCCATCTCGCTGCCCAGATTTGAATTCGAAACCCAGATTTTTCAGATTCGTGCTCCTCCATCTCTCTGGCTACCATTGTTGAAACTTGACGGATATTCTGATTTGGCTTCGAATTTGACGGATTGGGAATCGTATTTAACGGATTTAGGTTCATTTTTTATGATGATTCGAGATGCTCCAGGTCCTTCTTCTAGAGCTATGTATTTGAAACCCTATTTTAATATGTTTCATTTGCAGATATAATGATGATTAAGGTTGAAGAAGATGGTTTACTTTGGTGTGTTTAATTGATTTACCCAGGTGTGTTTAATTGATAAGCCATGGTGTGTTTAATTGATAACATGTGGTGTGTTTAATTTATTATCCCTGCTGTGTGTATTGTCTAATATGTTTTTTCCTGGTGTCTGTCAATTGATTTGTCTTGGTGTGTTTAATTTGGTTACTGTGGTGTGTTTAATTTCGTGTGTGTTATGGTGTGTTTAATTTGGTTTGCCTTGGTGTGTTTAATATGGTTTCCCCGTGGTGTATTTAATTCAGTGTCCCCCTGGTGTGTTTAATTCGGTTTCCCCTGGTGTGTTTAATTCTGTTTACGCCTGGTGTGTTTAATTTGGTTTGCCCCCTGGTGTGTTTAATTTGTTTTGCCTTTGTGTGTTTAATTTTGTTTACCCCTAGTGTGTTTAAATTAGTTTGCCCCTGGTGTGTTTAAATTGGTTTGCCATGGTGTGTTTAAATTGATTTCTCCTGGTGTGTTTAAATTGTTTACCCCTGGTGTGTTTAATTTGGTTTGCTCTGGTGTGCTTAATTTTGTTTTCCCTGGTGTGTTTAATTTTGTTTACCCCTGGTGTGTTTTATTTGGTTTTCCCTGATGTGTTTAATTTATTTTCCAGTAGTGTGATTAATTGGTTTGCCCTTGTGTGTTTAATTGGGTTGGCATTGTGTGTTTAATTCGTTGCAACTTGTATAATGTGTGGCTGGTTTAATAAATTGAAATCAAAAAGTGAGATTATGATTGGTTGAAATGCAGGAATGGACCCAACGAAATTGGTAATCTCTTATGGTGGCAAATGGGTGGGGAACTTTTATGAGGGTGGTGAAACAGAGCTTGTGAAGGTTCATAGGAATTTGATGTATGCTGAGTTGTGTAGGGTGGTACAAGGCGTTGCGAATGTTGACTTAACAAGGTTTGCTATTGAGTTAAGAACTTTGTTTGATACTGGTGTTAGGCTTAGGCCTGCCCGACCGAAGATTAAAGATGATAACGATGTGGAAATGTTGATGTGCGATGAAGGACATGTTCCAGATGTGTATGTTAGTGTTGTTGAGAAAGTTCGTGCAGAACCTGGTCACGTGGGTGTTCCTACCGTTCAGCCTGTTTATCAAAGCTTTTTACAGCAATTGGTGGTACAGTTTCAATCTGGCGATGGAAGCAACAACGTTTTGGCTTCTATACTAACAACAGACCATGCTTTTGAGATCACGAGTGTGAACCCTATAATTTCTGAGGACCCAACCATTAACGAAGTGTTGGTAGAACCTTACGAGGATGAGAGATCGATCCCAGAGTACAATCCCCATAGTGAGTATGGATTAGATGATTTCGACGAAGATTGCATTGGTCACGGTGGAGGTCGTGAGGGTGTGAATGATGAGCCCTCACATTATCATGGAATGGGTTCGAATCCAACAGATGGTGGTCGTAGAGGGTCTGTTCCACAGGTTTTTACTGGTCCAAGTCGAGATACATTTGAAGATGATGCCATCAATGTTGGTGATAGGTCCGGAACTGCAGTCTCCCAACCTTGGATTATTCCTGGAGCTTCAAACTACTCTTTCGAACTAGTTAGAATAGATGAATCCAGTTCATGTAACCGCTTATCCAAATGTGGGATGTTCAAAAGCAAAAAAGGTTTGAAGAGAGCGTTGCTTAGTTACACGCTGAAGGAGAATTTTGAAATCCGTGTTACAAGGTCATGCACGGCTAGATATGAAGTTGGCTGCCAGGATCTCGAGTGTAAATTTCAATTCCGTGCGGTTAAGATGGAAGGTGGAAATTATTGGATAGTTCGGATATTTAAGGAAGATCATAGTTGTACAATTGATGATTTGCACAACCGTTACCGTCAAGCCAGCGCATGGCTTATTGGTGAAATACTTTCACCGAAACTTGCAGTTAGTGGTCGATCTTTGAAACCAAAAGAAATCATGACTGATATGCCAGTGGAACATGGACTTGGTTTGCTCTACTCAAAAGCACTGAGGGCAAAAGAACTTGCTGAACAAAACATTTTTGGTCCTCTTGATCTTTCATATCAATTGTTGCATGCATACTGCCACCAATTGAAGCGTGTGAATCCTGGTACTGTAACAGCAATTAAGACAGACGGTGCACAAAAATTCAAATATTTGTTTAATGCTCTCAGTGCTTCACTTGCTGGGTTTTAGACCGCCATACAACCTGCAATTTGCATTGATGCAACTCATTTGAAGGGTAAGTTTGGCAGTGTCATGTTTATTGCAGCGTGCCAAGATGCAAACAATCAAGTGTTCCCTCTAGCTTATGGATGGGGTGATGTTGAATGCGAGGATTCATGGACTTGGTTTTTAAAGGAGTTGAAAAAGGCAATAGGATGTCCTGTGAATTGTATCATCATTTCCGATCGCAGTCCGGCAATCAAAGTAGCAATGGGTAAGAGTACCCTTAAATAACACATGGCCTGAAATAACGCATGGCCTTTGTGGTTTTCATATGAACATCCTTAATAACATATTCAAAAGCCACGTTGTATGCAATTTGTTCGGTGAAGCTTCAAGGGCACATCGAGAATCAGAGTTTTTGGAGAAGATGCAAGAGTTGAGCCGCGTAAACAGACGAGGCATCTAAAATACTATATTTACAACAACTTACATGGCTGGTTTTAGTTTCCTTTTAAATGCCTCATATTTGCCCTTTTCTTGTTCACGTTTTGTCGCAAATGCCCGTGTCGGGTCAATAAATGGAGATATGCAGTAAGCGGATCGGAGCCTAACTTGGATCGATCGATCCTCCTCCGCAGCATAGTTGTAATCGCCATTAAGATCTCCACTTACAATCACTGAACCACAAGCCACCTTCTCCGCTGAAGGAGTCACCACCTTCTCCGCTGTGGGAGCCACCTCCTTCTTCGTTGAGGGAGCAATCTCCTGCTCAGTTGAAACCGTGGCATCCACCTCCTTCACGACATGCAAGCTCTAATCTCTAACATCGGTCAAAGGTGCCTACAACACGCAAGAATCGTATTCACAAATATTCACACCAATAACATATATAACATATATATACAAAACACAAGTGGAATACCTCCCCGTTGCTTTGACCTCGGGTCGACCCTATCTCCTGCATGAGGCTTTTAAGCACACCCGGAAGCTGCGCGGCCTCTCGTTTTACAACATTTTCCAACATATCTGGAAGTTCCTTCATCGCCTTCAACAATTCAGTTATCCTATCACCTCCCTAAGGTTTACATTTAGAGTATGCACGCGTTTTAGTTTCGTTATGAATAATAAAAAAAAAAGATAACATAAAATTAAAAAACATCATTCTACTCTACTTACAATAGATTAAGGTCCTTTTTGGGAATCAATAGGTGGGGGAGGTTGCCTAAAGGATGACTGAGGTGGATGCAGTGGGTGAGGCGTAGGTGTATACCCTGGTGTAAAGTCTTTAAGAGGGGTAGGTGTGTACCCTGGTATAAAGTTTTCAGTAGGGGTAGGTGTATATCCTGGTGTAAAATCTTCTTCTTCATTAAGCCTAGTGATTGGGACTGTTTTCCTCTGCTTCTTCTTCACTGATGTCTTTTTCTTCTTCTTTTGTGCCTTCCGCTTCAATGATATTTTTTCCGTTGGTGCTCCATCATCACCATCACCTCCATCATCACTATCACCACCATCATGCCCCTCGCCCCCCTCGTCCAACAATTCAGTCTTTTCCATCATTTCCATTTCCACAAGAGGTATAAATTGTGGACCCTCCGACATATCGCAATCAACTCCGGCCCAGTAATCTGTTTGAGCCTCATCATCTGTTGCCTCCAATACCTCCAAGACATGAGCCTGTAATGATGTAATAATATTTAATGGTCTAAAATGTTGTAAACAATTTAATAGTTATATGTGTGTATTCGAATAACTAACCTTCCCACTACGAATATTATCTTCGAGATCTAAAATCGTTTGCACAAAATTTCGAGGCCTCTTATGCATCGTCCAATGCCTCATCCTAGGCAGTGTATCTTGTAATCTCATGCCAAACCCATTGATCAGAGATTCCATAGCCTCCATCGCCCATACCTAAAAATAATAGGTTATGACAATAAAAGTTAATAACTTATAATCTAAAAGGAAATATTAAATAAAAAAATAAAGTAATCAGAACTAACCTCAACAGCCCACGGGAAACCGTATAACCGGTATCTGACCTTGCCATACCCTTTTTTGGTGTTTCTAGACCGAAATCCGTGCCTCAAGTAGTGCATCGTCATTTTGAATATGTAATGGCCCCATGCAAATGAATTGAAAGCATCCAAATTATCAACTAAATTAAAATGCCAATTGGTGATTTTTTTTATCATATGGTTGACCAAACAAAACATTGTTTGCTATCAACAAAAGTGCCATCTTCAACGAATCATCAGCCTCCAAAAAGTTACGCTTTAAAAACCAATCATACACGGTGGCTAATTTCAAATCTTCACCTTCTTCTCTAGGCCAATATCTTTTCTGTATGCCTTCTGGATTTGCCACATATGTCTTGTTTATTATGTCTGAAAGTTTGCCAAACCGTAGACCGGTGACCAAACAAAATTCCCTCTGTCCAAATCTTGCCTTCTTACCACCTACTGAAATAAACATCTCGTTCTCTGTTGCACCGGCTATCTTAATTTCCCTCAACAGTAAAGCGTGCACAATCTGAGCTGAGAACAACCAGTTTTTTGGGAAGTCGTGGAATTGCTTGAAACAACTTGACATGAATTCCTGGTGCTTTCCTTCCTTCCGTAAGATATCCTCTATTATAGCTATGTTCTTCAACCTACATCTGACGTTGATCAGTGCTTCTTGATTCCATTTTTTTCTTTCAACCTTCAAATACTGGTCATAGTCGTTTTCCATCTGCATAATTCAAATAAGTTGGGTTCAATTAAGTAAACACTCCTGTCATATCCAATTAAAGACACTAGGCATACCCAATTAAACACACCAGTTCACATCAACTTATTGAATGAACCACTTTTTCATGAATTAAACACACCAGGCACCAGCCAGACCCAATTAAACACATCAGGCCTAACCAATTAAACACACCAGTTCACATCATTTAAACACACTAATTCACATCATTTAAACACACCATATATCATGAATTAAACACACTGTTTCACAATAATTAAACACACCGGTTCACATCGTTTAAACACACCAGTTCACAACAACTTATGGAATGAACAACTTTTTCATGAATTAAACACACCAGGCAGATCCAATTAAACACACCAGGGTTAACCAATTAAACACACTAAACCCAACCAATTAAACACACATAACACTATGTTACATCAATTAAACACACCATATGTCATAAATTAAACACACTGTTTCACAATAATTAAACGCACTGGTTCACATCGTTTAAACACACCAGTTCACAACAACTTATTGAATGGATAACTTTTTCATAAATTAAACACACAAGGCAGACCCAATTAAACACACCAGAAGTACCAATTAAACACACAACACTATGTTACATCAATTAAACACACCAATCATGCCCAATTAAACAAACCATATAGTTGCATTTTCAAAAGCAACTATATTCACAAAGAAGTAGAGAAACAACAGACTTCTGTTCCCCGTATCAAAACCATAGAGACAAAAACAACACCCAACCACCACAAAACCGAAACAGCACAAACAGCAAAAGGCATGACACAGAGAAAACATACGAACAAACGGAAAAGGCACCACACCAGTCAGATACACCCACAACACAGAGAAAACAGAGAAGGGGACAATCACTCCAGACTCCAAACAATCTTCCACCGACGCTTGACCCAAACTTCCCAATAACAATGCATATTGAAATAACAAAATAAAGACAAATCCACAGTTATCACAAAGAAAATAAAACAGAAACCAAATGTACTCAAATCAAAATCAAAATCAAATTAATTGAAGAATTGATACGTATGGGTCGGGGTATATAAATCGAAATCAACTCAAATCAAAATCAAAATCAAAATCAAAATCAAAATCAGAATCAATTTCGAAATCGAATTCTAAATCAAAATCAACTTCATCTCAAATGCACAAATGCAACCAAAATTACAAATAAAAGGAAACCCTAAAATCAAATGCAAAGAGGAAGCCCAAACCTTTTCGTTTTTTCCACGTCGCTGTGGAAAAAGCTAGTGATTCGAATCAAATCAAGGGTCGGGTCGGGTTGGGTCTTGCTCCTCGACGTATCTCGCTAGCTCCATCGTCTCTATATCGTGGTCGGGTTGGGTCTTGACCGTCTCGTCGTCGTCCTTAAGTCTTCGTCGTCTGATGTTGCTCATCGTCGTCGGGTCTTGGTCGTCTTCTTCGTCATCCCTTGTTGCTCGTCGTCGGATCTTGCCAACTCTGGAACTCTGCTCTCTCTTCGTTTTTTGTTTCAAACAGTGAAGGTTTTGCTTTTTACTTTTACTTTGCCTTTTTAACTTCATTTTGTTTATTAAAACATATTCATTGTCCTTTGTTTTTTTTTTTTTGTACTTCATTTTGACTAGAGGGAAATTTTGTCCCAATTGTGGAAATATTGATAAAAACAATAAAATTACTAATCTTGGTTAAAAACAATAAACCCACTAAATTTATGGTTACTTTTAAAGTTTACCCTTCAAAGTTCTTTAAAAGCATTTATATTTACTTTTCCTTTAATAACTTTTATTTTTTTTTTCTTTTTCGAATATCTATTTGAATATTGAGTTGATCATCAATAATTGTTTATTTCTACATCAAATCACAAAGAGAAATTTAGGTTTAGCATATTTCAATTTTTTGAACTTCTTAATAATTAGATGTGTTAACAATTTAAATTTATAACTGTATTAGTTTTCTTTTTCTTTTTTACTTGGGGAGAAGGATTTAAACTTGCATCGAGAGGTGTGGTTACCACTGGCTATTACCCAACTGTATAAGATGCTCAGTTTTATATTAGCAGAACTTTTAATTAATTTATTTGTTTATATTATTTATGCTTTCATCATTTAAAATTAGTTCAAATTTTTGCCCATCAAAGTTAAAATTATGGCTTCGTCCCAGTATATGTGTATCAGTGTATGTATGTATGCATATAGGATTTTTATCATGTACAATTATTATTTTAATAAATAATAAGATGCCATAATCTATGACCACCGCCAAATGTTGCTTGGTGTTAAGAGTACTCATTCAGTCTAGTAATATATTAGATTCAAGTAAACGCATGTGGCTTTTATATATATATATATATATATATATATATATATTATGGTTCTCTCATAAGGGATCTCTTATTTTAATTTCGGTAAGGACCTTGATGAAATCACATCGATTTCTATGAATTTTAATTTGAATTTTTTGTAGATGATAAGTTCAATAAAATATACCTAACAATAAAATTTGAGAATTTTTCAAGCACTACAACTATTTATCCCGATTTTGTTAAATATGAACACATCGGAAAATGGGAAAAATATAGGAAAATTAAAAAAAAAATAGTTGTAGTGCTTGAAAAATTCTCAAATTTTATTCATAGGTAGATTTCATTGAACATATCATCCACACAAAAATTCATAACAATGGATATGATTTCATCAAATTCCTTACCGAAATTTAAATAATGGATCTCTTATGAGAGAACTACTCATATATATATATATATATATATATATAGAGAAATTTTCAAGTCAGTATGCACTGATATAACTTTATCAGTGCGTTGGATGTGGACCATTAGTTTTACATAATTTGACTCAAAGTGTATGCACTTGTCAAAACTTCTCCATAATCAGTGGTCCACATTCAACGCACTGATATAAGTTATATCAGTGTGCACTGAGGAGAAAATGACTATATATATATATGACTTAATTAATGACGCCCTACATGGCTACATGATATAATAATGAATGTATATGCAAATTAATTATTCATGGTATGTATACTAATAAGTATTCATTTTTTATTCTAGCAAAATTCTATGTTTTTTATGTTTGTGATCATTCATCATAATTTCCTTTCATTTTATAGCCATTAAATTACAATACTACCATTTTATCACCTTCTTCCTCTCTATCTCTTATCTATCTATCACTTACCTCTCAAACCTTGGTTCTCAACAACTATTTGTTAAATTCATTTTTTTTTCACGGAACTGGTGTTATTTTAAAGAGAAATCTTAAAGCAACCAACATTTGGGAAGAGTTTAATGAAATTTCGAGTTTGCACTTCAACCTCTCAGGAAAACTTCAAGGTTTGTAAATCTTCAATTTCAATTGAATTATCGTGTTTGTTAGATGATATTTTTTATAGGTCTTTGTCATTTTGTTGAAATATTGAAGTTTTTTTTTTGTGAAAATAGAAGAAATATCGATTTCGGACTGAAAAATTAGTACATGCAGCGTGTCACGTTAAACGTGAAATAACTCAACCTAATAAGTGAGTTATTTCATGTTTAACGTGACACACTGCCTGATTTTGTGAAATCATGTTTTTTCATGGCCAGTATAAAATAAAAGGGTTACCTCGCATTTAACATGAAATACTACCAGATATTCTACTGTCCTAGAAGGATACACTGATGCAAACTGGATATCTGATATGAAAGATTCAAAATCAACTAGTGGGTATGTGTTCATACTAGAAGGTACGGCTGTATTATGAAAATCCTCCAAACAGACATGTATAGCCAGATCCACTATGAAATCTGAGTTTATTGCCTTAGATAAATGTGGTAAGGAGGCTGAATGGCTACGCCAATTTTTAGAGGATATTCCAAGACGGCCAAAGCCTGTGCCAGCGATTTGCATCCACTGTGATAGTTAATCAACAATAGAAAGAGCATAGAGCAACATGTATAATGGAAAGTCTAGACATATACGTCGAAGACATAATACCATTAGACAGCTTCTCTCAACTGGAGTTATCTCCATTGACTATGTAAAGTCAAAAGATAACATTGCGGATCTGCTAACCAAATGGTTAAATAGAGAATTAGTTGAGATATCATCGAGGGGAATGAGACTAAAACCCATGAAATGAAAGTTGATACAATGGAAACCCAACCTAGTTGACTGGAGATCCCAAGATCTAGGTTCAATGGGACAACCAAGTTGTAAGACTTAGTTGGATCACTGTGGGGGTTACCCTCCAGTCCATTCCTATGATGAAACAGTGATGCCCGTAGGGAAAATGTTAAACTATGTTTTTAATAATTCTTATGCGTCAGAATTCCAAGCTATGGAAATCTGAGCAGAGTAACGCGGGTTGCTCTTAATTAATAAATCACCTATGTGAGAGAGAAGTGGGGCCGCTTCTAAAAGAGAATAATGAAGGGCTATATTCTTCAACGACTCTCACAGAACCAGGCGCATGTTCATGGCCAAAACGAACATAACAATGAGAACCAAATTGGGTCTAGAAGATGCCTGTGTGAGGTACGCTATCGTTTACATAAACGGTAGAACAGTTCAAGGATATCATATCTACTGATCAGCAAGTAAAGTAAGCATATCTTTACGAGGGAAGGTTCAAAGGGTAAAACCTACCTATCCTATGCAGGTTTCGACCGTTTGAACTTACCAAAAGTCATCTCTCGTGTATCCTAGGTCAATGTCATTCATATGGAAGATTGTTGGAAATTTTGTGATGAACACATATTTTCAGAGTATTATTTTGGTATGATTGATTCCATGAAAATGGAAGATCAAAGTATATTCGAATTCTCCTCCGTGAGAGCTTCGAAATGGTATACTCAAACTCACAAAATTATTAATGGGTGAATGAAAAATTGAGTCTCAAGGTGAGCCCATTGTGTAGGAAAAAATGTGCATCCCACATTGGTTGGAGAAAACACTTATATGTGGTATATAGGTGGTTGTGTGATAGTAGCTTATAAACATGTGTGTGGGCGCGTCCTGCGTACACAAATGCTGCACCGATTGGACCGTGAGAGTACAATCGACTTTTTGCTACTATATTAAATTTTTTTTTTCTAAATCAACATTTTATTGATTATGAAAGAATTAATTTAATTTATTTTCCCTAAGTTAGACGGTTTAAATGATAAGGAAAGGTTGACTAACGAAATAGTTAATTTCCGTTTTGGTTTATGGAAATTAATTAGATTAAGGAAGGAGTTGATTTCCTTTTTGAATTCTGATACTTACTTGATCACTAAGTAATCAGAATCAGTGTTTAATTAGGAATATATCCTTTTAAAGATGATTCCTTAATTATTTTCCTTTATCATTACAACCATAGTAATTAAGTATTTCCAAAATCAATCATACTGATTAGGTTTTCTATTTAAAATCCTAGTCTTTTCCTTATAATTTGATTATTCTGGAAATCACGAAATTAAGAGAAAATATTGTTTTAGTTCTTCTGTTCTTCGTATATTGGTAAGTTTGAATTCAATTTGAGTTCACTGAAAGTGGTTTGTGTTATACATATCTACTGTTTGAATCGTTGTATCCTGGAAGACAATCGTCTTACACATACGGTGTTAGCCGGTAAAATTGTCTTAAGAACACCGTGTGAAACACGGGCCTCGATTTCCCTAATGTGATGTTTTCTATTTGATGTTTACCTGTCTCATGAAAATTCGAACCAGATTATTTTTTAGCAATACAAACAACCTAATTAATTAATAAAAATTTATTTATACATAAAATGTAATTTATTATAAAATTGATAAATATATATATATATATATATATATATATATATAACAATAAATTGAATGGGATTTTATTGTATCACCGTAGCTAAAATATGTCCCAACTAGGTTGACAGCTATTAAGCTACTAACCATTTACATTTCCCATCCAAATATTATATTCAATCCATAATATTTGCATTTCCGAATTCCCACACAGCCACACGTATTCAAATATGAATAAGAGTATAACCAAGTTTCGAAAGTAGCAGTGTGTATATCGGTATATATATTGAGTAGTGTGTGACAGTCGGACATGATTTTTTTTTACAAAAAATAATACCTTTATACAAAAAATAATATATTTGTACGAAGGTTAAAAGAGAAAAATTCAAAAAATATATATAAAATAACAAATTATACGGACGTGTGTAAGGGTATATAAATATCAAGCATTGTGATCTCAGAGTATGTAAAAATAAAATTTAAATTAATATTTAGAAATTATTTTAAAATTGGAATTATTTTAAAAACTAGTTTTAGATTTTAAACCAGATCGGATTCAGTGTCAGTTTGAATTTGTACCAAATCAAATTCAGATAATCCGAATCCGAACAGTAATTTATACATGCCGTATCCAAAAATTTTGGATACGGATACGAACTTTTTTAATCCAATTTTTTCGTATCGGATTCGGATATCCAAATATGATTTAGACTTATAAACCAGCAATGTCGTTTTTATAATAAATAAAAAAACCTTAAGTTTAACCTTATAAAATCATAGAATTTATATTTAATATACTAAAAATAATGAATAAGAGGCGAAAAGAACTAACCCTTCACCTTTGGCTTTCTTGAACCTCCATGAGCAAAAACAAATGTCCATGATATTCGAAATTAGTACAATTTATCTTGGTTTTTGAATGGAAAAAAAGAAATAAGAAAAAAACATTAATTAAAGACCAGATATGCAAACCCAGTAAATATGATATATATGTAAATAAATATTAGAGCTGCTTCTGCTTCTTCAATTGCTTTCCCTTTTGAGTTTTGTGGAAGAGAGAATTAGACACAGAAATCAACTTTGATTAGGTTTCTTTTGAAAATGCGTGCCCCTATATTGAATGTAAACGTGTTATTCCCACGTACCCAAAGATTTTTCAAAAGAATTGAAAAAAAACTTGTATAAATAATGTCGTCCAACAAGCATATTGAAAGCACATATCCAAATGGATACAAGGGGTGGAACCTGAAAATTTTGCCTGTCATTTGATGCTTGATCCAAGGATCAATGACTCACATAAATCTATGATATTTCGATCCAATTTCATTTTTTTTTTCAATTTTGATTCTATCTTCTTATAAAATTCTATTATGTAGTACTCTACCGTTCACTGAATCAATGAAAAGAGTGAAAGTTCTTCTTGTAGTGGTGAGTTAGACCAAAGTGAGATTGTTTATTTTAGTGTGTGATCCTGATTTGGTTGGTCTTAGAGAGTTGCTTTGCTTGAACAAACACTACCACTACCACTACTACAAGAAGCACTTCCGACGCCACCTCCAGAACGTACCATCAATACCCACTACCCAAAAAATGTTATTAGTCACGAATTATTTCTAACGGCTCTAATTGCCGTCGGTAATTGTACCTTTTTCCATGGGCATATCAGCATCGTCGGAAATGATGAAAAGAGCAGTACCACTTTTCCAACGGTTTGACGGCCATTGGATCTTGTCAAATAAGCCGTAAATGTTTCTCACATTTTCGACGGCACTTTTTGTACTGTCGGAATTGATGATAAAAGTAGTACAACATTTCTGACGATCTAATGGTCGTCGGATATAGACAAATAAGCCATCAACGTTGTCCACATTTCTGACGGCACAAAAAGTGCTGTTGGAATTTATGGAAAAAAGTAGTACCACATTTCCATCAACCTTTAGGTCATCGGAAATAGTCGAATAAGCTGTCAATATTTCTCACATTTCCAACAACATAAAAAATGCTAAAATTTTAATTCGAATTAATTTTAATGGCTATTGCCTTGTCGAAAATGTGGTAATATTTTCTACATCATTTGTTAAGACAATGTCATGGAAAAATAATTAATTTATTATTATAGTATTAATTAATAAATTATAATGGAATAATGTATGTGATAATTTAATTTATACACTACCAAAAAAATAACTTGTATGCTAATATTTTAAATGTATCACTATATGTGCTATTTTCTTATTTGTTACTATATTTTTTAGAAAAATCACTTTATGAAATTTTCCTTCAAATATTTTGGTTCAATTTTGAAATTTTCAAATAGTATGTAATAATTAATTAAAAAAATTATATAATATTAAAAACTTATAATTTGTAACGATTACCGTAAGAAAATTAGGCAATAGATAACAGACTTTAGGGACAAAAAATGGTGCTAATAAAAAGTTTACTTTAAGGGTACATCTTACTAAATATAAAATATATTAAAAAAAATTAGTAATTATAAGAACATTTAGTTATTTTACTTATGTTTACTGACACTATTAGGTTTAAAAAGAGGCTCTAATAATTTTTTTTAATATCTATTTCTATATCACACAAAAAATTACAAACTCTGCTGAAATGAGTTTCAATTTTTAATTAATAAAAATTACTAATTTTTCAGTAAAATTCGATTATAAAAAATAAATCAATAGGGTATATATTATGCATTTCCAATTGAAAGATGAAACAATATCATACTTTCCTTGGGGAAATATTGTAATAAAATATTAATTTGAAAATCAATATCAGTAGTTTTATTTAAATAGTATGAAAAAACATATTTAATTAAATAGTATGTAAAATATATCAATAATTTATATATAAATAATATGCAAAACATATTAGGTATAAAGTTATAAAAAAATGGTAAATGTAACTTTTACCATAATCAAGGTCATGGGTTCGAACTCCAATTAAGCCTAACTGATGTGGATCGTATCGAGTCGATGTTGGGGATCCTTAAGGTGGGCACCAAGTTCCATAAGAAGGGATTTTGAGGTTGGGGTTCCTTATGATGGGCACCAAGTTCCCTAAGAAGGGTTTTTGAGGTTGGTGGGGCGTCATTGTTTTTTCCATACAACTTTTTCCGCTGGTCAAGCCTGTTAGAAAAACAAGTAAATTTGATTATCTTTATTTATTATTACTGATTATGAGTTTTTTAGCGTATGATCTTTTATAATGCTTTTTCCCTTTATGTTGGTCCAATTTAAGAAAAAAAAACGATTATAATATTTTTAAACATGTTCACTTTTGAACTTGGGTATTAAAAATTATATTGAACAGCTTTTATATAAATATATATATATTTATTTATTTATATAAATTAACAAAACCCTTACATCAGACAGATTGATACATTAGTGATAATAATATAATATGATTTACTAATAATATTAAATAGACGAAAAAAAATATTAATAACATTAAATAGTTAACATGTCTCGTTTTTTAAGAAGCTATTTTTATATTATCATATATGATAATATAAAATAGATGTATAAATAATTAAAAAATATATTAATATCATTAAATAGTTGTCACGTGTTGCTTCCTCATGAGAAGTCGAGTCGTCTTCAGATATTTCGAAACCCGGTCTATTCAATGATATTAATAAAAATCGGGGTTTTGTGAATGATATGAAATATGGGTCAAGTAAAATAATTGCCTTTAGGGTTATAAATTAATAGGATTACAATCTATAGAATTTGGGTTTTGGGTTTTACTGTTAAGTAAGGAATTATGACCTGGGTTTCTTTTTAAGTAAAGAATCGGTCAATTGGGGGCCCCAATATACTTCTAAAACAGTTATTAACTAATACACACCTTATACACCATATATAATTTGACAAATTATATATATATATATATATATATATATATATATATGAGGAAATCGTAAGAAATAATCAAAAAATTTATTGGTTTATTGTTTTTAACCATTAATTTATATTTTATTATATTTATCACTTTTAACCTTGAACAAATAAGATTGTCCTCCATTTTGTATTTACTTCACTCACCTAAAAATTTGGAAATCAACTAGCATATAATTTGAAAATTATTGATATGTATGTTGAAAGTCAATTAGCATGTAATTTAAAACTTAATTGACATGTAACTTGAAAAATCAACTCGCATGTAACTTGGAATCAAATGGCATATAACCAAGTTGCATGTCAAGTGAAGTAAAATTTAAGAGTAATTTTGTCCAAAAATGGTCAAAAATGACAAAAACAATAAAATATAAATTGATGGCTAAAAACAATAAACCAATAAATTATTTGGCTCTTTATGAATTCAACCATATATATATATATATTATTTATTTGGGTAGTGTTAATTAACCTGTGCCCTAAGGACACAGGGCACATGTTAACACTACTCTATTTATTTTAATAAAATATCGAAGTGTTTAACATAGGTTTAAGTGATATTGGGTTTACTGCCCCTTCTAGCCTGCTTTGAAAAAAAGAAGCTATTTTTATATCCTATTATATATTATTTATATAATTATAATTAACCTCTTTTATATGTAGATTACACCCATAAATCATGAATTCTCATGGCATCCAGAATAGGGGTGTCAAATGGATCAGATTTCGATTATCCGAATCCACTTTTTTCGGATGTATCAGATTTTCGGATTTGTTTTGAAAAAAATCGGATCGGATTCGGGTTGGACTTTTTGAAAAAAAAAATTGCCTTTCAATCCGAAGTTCGGATAGGACTGGATACGGATGTTTACGGATTCGGATTTGGATTCGGATTTTTTCGGATTCGAATTCTGTTTCGGATAATTTTGGGCAAATATTCGGACCGGATTCATATTAAATTGGCTATTTTTGAACTAAACATAACAACAAGATTATTTATTGCAAATTGTTAGTATGGAGGAATAAAATTATTTATTGCAAACAACTTAATTAATTAATATAAATCTATTTATACATAAAATGTAATTTATTATAAAATTGATAAATATATATATATATATATATATATATATATATAACAATAAATTGAATGGGATTTTATTGTATCACCGTAGCTAAAATATATCCCAACCAGGTTGACAGCTATTAAGCTACTAACCATTTACATTTCCCATTCAAATATTACATTCAATCCATAATATTTGCATTTCCGAATTCCCACACAGCCACACGTATTCAAATATGAATAAGAGTATAACCAAGTTTCGAAAGTAGCAGTGTGTATATCGGTATATATATTGAGTAGACAGTCGGACATGATTTATTGATGATTTTTTTTTACAAAAAATAATACCTTTGTACAAAAAATAATATCTTTGTACGAAGGTTAAAAGAGAAAAATTCAAAAAATATATATAAAATAACAAATTATACGGACGTGTGTAAGGGTATATAAATATCATGCAGTGTGATCTCAGTGTATGTAAAGATAAAATTTAAATTAATATTTAGAAATAATTTTAAAATGGGAATTATTAAAAAAAACTAGTTTTAGATTTTAAACCGGATCGGATTCAGGTGTCAGTTTGGATTTGTACCAAATCAAATTCAAATAATCTGAATCCAAATAGTAATTTATACATGCCGTATCCAAAAATTTTGGATACGGATACGAACTTTTTTTATCCGATTTTTTCATATCGGATTCGGATTCGGATATCCAAATATGATTTACACTTATAAACCAGCAATGTCGTTTTTATAATAAATAAAAAAACCTTAAGTTTAACCTTATAAAATCATAGAATTTATATTTAATATACTAAATATAATGAATAAGAGGCGAAAAGAACTAACCCTTCACCTTTGGCATTCTTGAACCTCCATGAGCAAAAACATATGTCCATGATATTCGAAATTAGTACAATTTATCTTGGTTTTTGAATGGAAAAAAAGAAATAAGAAAAAAACATTAATTAAAGACCAGATATGCAAACCCAGTAAATATGATATATATGTAAATAAATATTAGAGCTGCTTCTGCTTCTTCAATTGCTTTCCCTTTTGAGTTTTGTGGAAGAGAGAATTAGACACAGAAATCAACTGGACGACATCCAAAATGAGACGCTTTTGTTGTATAACGATCATGATAAGCGGGAAAGGAGCAAATGCAACGGCGAAAACAGCAGGCACTATCGTTTCCTCATTGAAGACTATGAACAAAGTAGTGCAAAAGACAGCCATCATTGCAACAATTGATATGAAAAGAATAAAAAGTCCGAGAAGCAACTTCAGGGGCAGCGACCAGAGAAAATCGTCTTCTGCATAGCGCGAAGTGAGAATAGATAGGAATGTTAGTATTGAGCAAGAGGATGTTACCAAGGATATTGTATCTGATATGGCAAAAATTGTGAAGGAGGCTTTTCTAATGAAATTCGGAGCCCCCGTGTCTTGTTTGACACTGCCTGGCACCGTGAAAGCTGCTGCGAAAACTACTGTTGCAATAAGTGTTGCCACAAGCATGCATGATTCTGCAGTTTTCTTCATCCATGACTCCCCTTCTTTCATTAATGTTCTGTGAGTTTGAGTAAATAAAGTACTGGCTGTTTTCCCCTTTTTGTTTTTGCCTCCAACATAAAATGGTGGCATAAGCTTATTCACTTCCTACAATAATTAATGTTGTAAATTAATTTATACATAAAATGGTGTGTGTGATTATAATTATAAGTTATAAGTATTCACCTTGAACCACAAAGACTCTCGTTGCATCTGCAGAGCTGCTCCTGCCACGATATTGAGGCGATTTGGAGGTGGCAACCTTGCGGCTAGATGCAAAATGTTGTTTTTTTCTTTGTCTTTAAGCACAGGTATCAAATCCTTGATTGAACCTGTCTCGTATATGAGGTTGAAGATCCTTTCATGACGGTATAGAATAGCAATATGAAAAATTGTATGTCCGTGGTCGTTAGCTTTGAATATCAAATCAGGATATGCATGAATAAGTTTAGATAGAAGCTCATCGTTCCCTTGCTCTGCAGCATGAAATATTAGCCTAAAAGGTGCTCCAATCAGCAATGATAAGCTGGTGTCGTCCAACAATATCATGGTTTCCCAAAGGAGTTCAGCTAGTTCAAGTGCTTTTGGGTGCATCTTTTTCTTATCGATCATATTTGTGCCTGAAACTGTACGTAACAATCTAGCAGCTTCATATTTTTTTCATATACTAGAAAACTTATAGCATGCATTGCTCAAGATTTTCAATGATTAGAGGGCAGTGAGAGTCATGACTAACCTAGATTGAAGAAATTCTTCAACTTTCGTTGCTGATGTGGAATCATCAGAGGCTTTCGAGCCAAAGCATGCAATGCCGTCTCGTTATTTCCATCACGCAAAGTCGCCAATTTTGGGTGTTCCTTTTGCAACAGCAGCGCGACATCTGGGAACACGACAAGAACCTCCCAATGCAATTATGGTCACGTCATAACTCATAACACATATTGATCAAAGAATTCAATTTTCTTCTAATTTTTAGGCTAAATACGGGAATTATCTGATAAAAGGTACTTACCATACAAAGAATTGTCTATGGCTGTGACAAGCAATTGCATTAGGTGCCCGTCTTTTAATTGCTTCTTAGTGGTCTCGTAAAGAAGAAGTAAAATCTTCTCATGGCCAAACTCAGCTGCTAATTGAACAGGTAACAAAAGATTAATTCCACTGGGGATTTGGGCTAATTCTCTTTTCTTGTCCATCAGAAACTCGACAAGTTCCATATTTCCAGACGCAACGGCAAGAGAAAAAGCAGTATACTTTTTGTCATTTTTGGTCGTTAGATCTAGATGATCATTTGGAGTCATATAATATTTTTCCACTAGTTGTTTCACAAAAAGTGTACGACTTGCTGCTGCTGCAATATGGAGAACAGTGTCCCCTACCTTTGAGATCTTATCTGCAATATCATTACCATCATTCTTCAAAATATCTTCAGCTATTCCCCAATCGCCTTTCACTGCAGCTCGATATAATTCTAACTGTGATCTTTTTCTACTTTTCTCTGTCAACCCAAAATTAATAATTAATTCTAGTTATTTACATGATAAATGGTATCAAGTTGTCCATGTCAGCAACATAGCAAAAGGACAACAGTCAAATGAGAGGGCGACGTGGAGCAGAGACTGACCTCCTCAAGGGCGTCTTGAAAAATATATATATATATTAATAAGTAATTATGAATTTATATTTATGTAAATTTACCAAACAAGCCTTTTATTTATTAGTTTTATAAATTTGACTCAAGTTTCCTTGTGAGCATCAAAATTTTAGTTAGAAGATTCAATTATAATTATAGCATAATTCATTATGTAAAATAGGCAAAACGAAAAAGAAGAGTGAACTTGATCATATCTCAGGCAGTGCAATAATCAGTAACAAATTATTAAATTAATCATACCTCCTCTAGCACTAGGTCCGGTAACCACAACCTCAATTTCGTATCTCTCATTTTGTGCTGGAATGCCATCATCTCTCATTTCTGTAAATCGACGGCAAACTTTATGATATTAGACATAATATATAATTTTGTATTTAGTATTGCCAAAAGTTTTTAATATTTTTGAAATTTTATTCTTAATTAAAATTATTAAACAAGACAAATTTCTAAATCACTTATTTTTTAGAATGCATAACATCTTATTTCCTTTTCCTCTGTTGTAGGAATATTTAAACCTCCAAATCTTAATAGGTTATTCGAATCCTAATGGAATTTTAAATATCGAATAGTTGAACCCTAGCTATAAGTAGACTTGTCAAGTTGAACTAGTTTCAACATCAAAGAAACATCAAGAATATCGATTTGTTAGCCTCAAGGCTTTAATTCTTTATTTCATGATAACAAACATTGATTTAATTCAAACAAAGTTTGATTTGAATGTGTTATATATAGTAAAGTTTCAATATCTTGGAAATATATAAAAAAAAACAACATGCAAGGATTTAACATTTTGAAAAATTCCTCTACACGCTTCGAGGGGTAGCACTCAAGCTTTTGGATATCAAAAAGATGATTTTATTGAAACTTGATGTAAACAAGACTAGTTCTAGCATTAAGGGTGCGTTTGGTATGCGGGACGAGACATGACAAGATGGGACAACTTGTTCTTGTCCCACGTTTGACGCGACTTTAGTGTGGGACAAAGTGGGACAAAATCTCAAAAACCTGTACCACCTTAGACCCTCGCCAACTTGTCTATGGCCATGGGACAAGTCTAAAAAAGACATTTTTACCCTCAAAACTTTCAAAAATTACAAAAATACCAACTATAAAATAAAAACCACACATTTCCCTTTCTCACTCTCTTCCGCTTGTCTCTCTCTCTCACTCTCTCTTTCTCTCTCTCCTTTCGCTAGACCGATACTCGGTCTCTCTCCCTCTTAACTGTTGCCTGGCCGACGACGATAAGCCGTGATATTCCTCTCAGTCTCTCCCTCTTCTTTCTCTCTCTCTCCATTCGACCTCTTTTGATTCGAGCCGATCCGGTGGGTTTTCGATTTTGGATTTTTGGATTTTTGGATTTTGGGATTTTGGGATTTTGGGATTTTTCGATTTGGATTTTGGATTTTGGATTTTGGGATTTCGATTTAGGGTTCTTGATTTTTGATTTTGGGATTTTGATTTAGAGTTCTTGATTTTGGATTTTGGGATTTCGATTTTGGGTTCTCAATTTAGGATTTTGGGATTTTGGGATTTCGATTTAGGTTTCTGATTTGGGGTTTTGATCTTTCACCAATTTTTTTGCGACTTCGTTTCCTTATTTGTGGAATTATTTGTGCTTCTTTTGTGTTTCAGGATTGAAAGAGATTTGGGTTTTCTCAATTTTGATCTAGTTGTTTTTCCTGGAAAAAAAAAAACAATTCTGGGTTGGATGTTCAAATTGCACTAAAATTGCACAGAACGTCATAAATCTAGTTATGACCAAAAAAAAGAAATATGGTGGTTGTTGGGTTGATGTTCTGAGTTGAATTTGAAGATTGATGATCTGGGTTGAATGAACTTCAATAGGTGATGGTCTGGATTGGATGATGTTCAAAATGATTCACAGTTTTTTCTTAATTATTCTTTTTTAATGGTTGAGATTGTCTGATCCATTATAATCAAGTATAATTAAGTATTAAAATTGAGCATAATTGGGTATTAAAATAATTAAGTACTAAAATTGATTTTAAAATAATAATAATAATGATAAAATATAAGTCTTTCAAAAAAAAAGATAATAGGGGTATTCTGGTCATTTAAATCTCTTGTCCCGTTCTGTCCCAACCATACCAAACGTATAACAATACAGTTAACTGTTCTGTCCCAAACATTCCAAAAACACAATAAGGAACAACTATCCCGTCATGTCCAATATCATCCCGTCCTGTCTTGTCCCGTCCCATGCTCATACCAAACGCACCCTAATTGTTTTATATTTTGTAAACTAGTCTATATGTTGATTGTGATTTGAATGACTTGACTTAAGTGACTTCTATTGGACCTTGTGATTCATTGATTGTGTTAATCACGACCCTTTTTTTCTTACCACGAAATCCTACGTATTCTTAAACCCAATCTAGATTGGTTGAGATTTATATTTGTCATTTAGATATGAAAAACCTGGTGCGGATTAGGGTATGGCTAGGCTAGGCTATAAATTTTTGAAAAAAAAAATTAATAACCCAAAAAAATTAAATAAAAATAGACCCATTATACCCAACTGTTAACACGCCTGTTACACATAACTCGTTAACATGCCCAAGAAAACACATTCATCTTTGTTTAGACATGACGCCGGTTCGGTTCGAACCGGAGAACCGAACTGGAACCGGCGTCCAAATATCGGAACCGGAACCGGAAAAACCGATTCCGGTTCTAGAACCGGACCGGGAACCGGTCTGGCCGGTTCCCTTTAGAGCGGAACCGGCCTATTAGAACCGGACCAGAACCGGCGGTTCAGTTCCGGTTCGAACCGGCCGGTTCCTCCTTTTTAATTTTTAATTTTTTGGTTTTGTTTTAATTTATTTTATTTTTTAATTTGTCATTTATTTATTTAATTTATTTTGCGGGTGACACAATAAAATACATTTACCAATTACATTTTTATATGATTAATTTTTTAATGAAATATGATAAATAAATAAATAAATAAATAAAGGGCCGGTTCCGGTTCGGAACCGGTGGAACCGGACCGGAACCGGAACCGTCGGTTCCGAACCGGAACCGGAACCGGCGTCATGTCTATCTTTGTTAGGATTACAAATTTAAAAGGACCATTTTTTTTGTAATTTCTTTTGGACCCATGCATATAAAGATTAAAAATTCTATAAGATCCCCTTTATTCTTTAAATATTTAAATAATGAGATGAGAAGATTATACCGGTAGACTCTCAATGGATCTGAATCTTTTCTCCAAGTGCTACAATTTCATAACTTCTTTAATTTTTATCATTCAATTTTGTATTTTATGATAAGTAGTTAAATTAGAGATGCTTTTGAAAGATTCACTATTAATTTGTCAATTTTTTCAACTAGGCATACATTTTTTTTAATTAATGAAAATTCTCCGGTACCTGTCAAAATTCATCAATAAAATGAAAAATATTTTTTAAAATTTTAAATAGTACTGCTTTTACCAACAAAATTATTAAATATCATCCCATCT
Organism: Dipteronia sinensis; assembly: GCA_033220585.1. Taxonomy (NCBI): domain Eukaryota; kingdom Viridiplantae; phylum Streptophyta; class Magnoliopsida; order Sapindales; family Sapindaceae; genus Dipteronia; species Dipteronia sinensis. The sequence goes on along the minus strand of CM065644.1, from coordinate 28,574,185 downwards.
AGAAATTTTTTTATGGTTTCCACCTCAAAAAACCAACCTAAAATACATTATGATCAACTAGGGGTATGAATAAATTGTTTTAAAATTATGGGTCAAAACTGTAAATTATAGGGACCAAACTCAAATGTTTCAAAACTATATGGGATAAACGGTAAATTTCTATAAGTCCCAACGGTCTAATTTTCAAATTTGAGGTTGAGAGACTAAATGGTAATTTTATGGGGGTCAAACTAAGAGTTTGTAAAACAAGAGGGACCAAACTATAATTTACAAATCCAACAGCCAAAAACAACTTGTGAATTTTGCCTATAAAGTCAACAGATAAGCCATTTTTTTCGTAAGAGTTTTCGTAAGAGTCAGACATCTACCATCCATATCCGATCTCCATCTCTAAAATGGAGTTCTAAAACGGAATTTTCTTTCCATATTTCATTTCTAATTTTTTTTTTTCACAGTCATAACACTTTCCATCACTATCTTCATCTCTATCTCTATCTCTATTTCTATCTTTAAATTATTTATATTTTTATTATTATTTTTTATATCCTTTTATAAATTATTTTTATATAATTTTATTTTTTCACTAAATTTTAACAAATATTATTTCAGTAACATTTTTATTTTATTTGTAAAAATATAACATTTTTATTAGTGTATGAATTTGTTATAATTTTTTGCTTTCCTTATTTTAATATCTTTATTTTGTTGTAATTTTCTTTTGAAAGTTTTTAATGTCACTATGTTTCAGTTTTTATTTTAGAGCTAACTTATAATTATTAATATGCGAATAATATAAAGTATAATATGAATAAGTAAGTATTGATAAATGAAAAATTATTAAATAAACGTATTATTAATAAATATTCAATATTTGTCACATTTTAAAGATCTAGATGAAACATTTCTAATGGCATAATTTTATGATAATAAGATTTATAAATTAAATACATAAAAAAATTATAAATTAAAATTTATTATATTTTAATTGAATTTACTTATAACTATGGACATTAGGGGTAAAACATGAATATAAAATATAAAAAGTGAATTTTGAGTTTTATATTCGGTACTCTAAATTCAATCTTTGAAATTTTAATTTTTTTTGAAAACATGATTTTAAAATACGGTGGGAGCATTCGATACTCTATTTTGGAATTCATACTCTAAAATAGAGTATGGTGAGAGATGCTCTATATAAACTTTCTTATCATCTATATGAAATTTCTTGGTGTTATTTAAGCCAATTTGAATCACAAATCATATTACATGTATTATTATACTTAGATTTTTTTTTTAATCTTTGTGAGTGGGCTTAATTAAATGTTAAATTCTTAAGAAAGCCCAATTTTCTTGTAATCTTTCATGCATCGTAAGCTTTGTAAAGAGTGAGTTACTATTAAGATTGTGAGAAGGTGTGAGTTTGCACCTTGAGTGTAAAGGGTGGAGTGGTACCCAGAATTTTAATTAAAATTGTAAGGGTTGGATTGGCGCACCCAAACAACGTAAAAATTGTGATTGATTTTTATATCCCTAACCTATTTAATTATTTGTGAAATTTATAATTATTTAGCATATTTGTTTAAATTTATACAAACTTTATAAAATTTCATTCTGTGACTATGAAGTATTTTCAAATTGCAAAAGTTTTTGGAATTGCATTTCTCCTACATCTCCTTATCATTTCATAAACACAAAACCCTGTAATTATTATGAATTTATTTTCAAGCATATCTTTGATGCTCTACTTGATTATGAAGTGGCGAAGAATGTTATTATACAACCATAAACAACAAATTGACTAAGAAGTAAGTTTTTTTAGTAATTTTGACTAGCAATTATTTTTAAAAAATTTTAATTTTTATAAGAAAATAGAAAACTTTTAGAAATGCATGTAGTGTTTTCGGAGAAGAAGTGTGAAATGATAAAAGAAAAAATACAAATAATTTATTTATAAGATCATGAGTCCTAGTAGTAAACTAGGAATATAAACTTTCTGCGAATATTTTTTTTAAGCTTTTTGTCTTAATAGATTTTTTTTATTGATTTATATATCTGTGAATATCTTTCTTATTATTTCTTTGTCATTGAAACTTGTCGAAATAATTCAACTTTGAGAAATCTATTTATATAAGCGTAATTACATTTTTTAAATCTTGTTAGGATTCATATAATTTATTCTAACTTAAACTAAAAAAAAATAACAAATTTGAATCAAATAACTAAATGCAGTCCTATTGAAACTATGCCTGATTTAATTCATACCGTCTTGATAATAACCTTCATAGAACATTTAAAAAATAAATAAATAAATAATGGATTGTAAATATAAATCTCTATAATAATATACTTGCATGACAGTCTCAAGACACAAGATAATTACAAACGTATATATATTTTCTTTTTAGATCTTTCAACATATTTGATAAAAATTTCCAGTAATGGTCTTTTTTATTTATTTGTTTTTTAAAGTATCAAACTATTATATAAATTTGAGGTTTTTTTAGAAAGAGATGAATCGAACCGGCAACCTTACGGTCAGGGGTGGCTCAAGGGTATAAGGGGCCTTAGGCGAAATTATAAAATGAGGCATTGAATGTATATGTAAAAAAATATTAAATATATGGTAAAAATCGTTTATTTAAAATTCATTTTTTTTCAATAGATAATATAGCTAATTCATTCAATCTTTCTTGTAAGATCGCTGATCTCAAGTAAGATTTTATTAATTTTAATTTTGAGAAACTTCTTTCTCATGAAGCAACAGTTATTGGTAAATAATATTTTATAGGCAATGAAAGCATTTAGAAAAGAATCAACTCTTTTCATGTTCTTCATTATAGTGTGATGTTGCATGTTAAGTTATCATTTTGTTTAATGCCATCTGTCATTTCAGTTGGATTTATAGAGTGTTCGACCATTAATTTTTCATTCAAATATGTATTTTTTTGCTACTTGTGACAAATTTATCAAGATCCCATTTTTGTGATTCAACTAATGTTTCTATTCTTCTATTTTTTCTTTTTTCTTCTTTCAGTTTTTCGTATCCGGAATCGTATTTTCTAGTAGGCATTTCTTATATAGTTATATCTAAATTAGTATTCAGTATCACACTATCACTATATCACATTATCAGAATCAAAGCTTCAAAAAAATAATAAGGTGAAAAATAAATAAATAAAATGATAAAAATAAAAATTAAATTACTAGAATTTAGAAATTGGAACAACAAAACCTGGACCGGAAGTCTAAGGTTTGAAATTCTGAATGTCGACAGAAAGAACTTCAGAAGACAGAAGAATTTGATCTGAGATTCAGAGGATTTATAGTAGCAAGCAGACGAGCACTCGAGGACAAAAACTAAGAAAGAACTAAACATTTCAAAAGTGAAAACCGAAAGGGATGGGTGTGAATATTGTTTAATTGTTTTATACTTATATGTAACTTTTTAATTTTTAAAGCAAGTGGCATGGGGACATGGGGTGTTGTCTGGGCATAAAACCATGGGGCATTTCGTAAGTGAAGGTTGGGTATATCAGTATATGTAGACAGGTAAGAGTCAACGTTAAATATTGAAAAAGTAAAGTCGTAAAAATAGTATTATTATTATTATTATTATTATTATTATATATTAGGTATTGATAAACTTCAGTTTGAATTGGCTAGACAAAAAACTTTCGTTCTACTCTGCACATGGTTGCCGGAATCCATGCATCTACACGAGTTCTTAAGTGAATATGATAATTGTTAATAAGGTCTTGATCTCATTTAATTAAGGTGTATATATGGACTCCGTAAGACTAATTAGTTCATCCAATTAACTAGTGAATTTAGGGTGTCGATATCTTTTTAGGGTGTGGATATCTTATACTCATAAAACTAATTAATACATCAATTTTATAATTATGTCTATGTTCAAGATTTTAAAAATAAATATTACTGTAAACATCTATCCTAATGCTAATAATACTTTACTGAAATGTATATATTCATTTTAATACATTTTACTTAGGATAAATATCATTTTCGTCCATATGATTTACTATCTTATCTATTTTGGTCCCCTATCGTTCCAATATTAGTCTGTTTAGTCCTTATGTTATGTTTTCCGTTAAATACGGGTCATCTGACATGTTCAGAAAGCAAAATAACCGTTTTGCCCCTTAAATGTCTAAGGGGGCTTGCAAGGACAAATTTGCCCTCCAATGGCCAAAATGTCCATACTGCCCTTTGAATTTTAATTATACTAAATATTTACATATTTAACATCATCAAATTAAAAAAAAAAAAATTTGAACCCAATCACCAGATTCACCACCACCCATCTGACCATCTCTTCATCATCTACACCACCACCACCAAACCCTAGCCACCACCTTTTTAAAAAATATATATATATTCATTTCTCCACTAAAACAATATTAATTTCTCCGGACCTAAATATATATTTTTTGAAATCCACAAACACCACCTACTAGCCATCGATCATCATTGCCCAATTTTTTTTTTTTTTTAAAAAACTCAAATCATTTTTGGAAAAACTAGATTGGATTACAATTTTTTTCTTAATAATTTTTTTTATCCATCATCATCACAAGTAACAACTAGTTCCTCAAACATCACCCAATAACCATCTATCATCATCATCATCACAGAAAAAACAATTTGATTACATTTTTTTCTCCATCATCATGGCAACCAAAGAACAAAAGAGATAAATAACAGAATTAAAAAAAATCAAAACATGAAAAAAATATAATACAATTTGGTGAGATCCAATAACCATCTATCATCATCATCACAGAAAAACCAATTTTAACATTTTTTTTCTCCATCCTTATGGAAACCAAAGAATATGAGAGATAAATTAAAAAATTAAAAAAAATAAAAACATGAAAAAAAAACCAGATTTGGTCGAGATCCTTGGATCTCACCGGATCCATCTTTGGATGGTTCTCCATGAGAGGAACCCGAACCACGGCGGCCAAGTTTTCCGCGACGGGGGGAACTAGGCGATTTGGGGTTTTTGATTTGGGTTTTGTTTGGCGTTGGTGGTCGATTTTAAATCGAACCCAGATCTGGTTCAAACCCGTTGTGTGTGAGAGAAAGAAATGGTGGTTTGGTGTGATAAGCATATAGATTGTGGTGATGCCAAAAGGAAGCCAACAAGCATGCTTAGTACTTTGAAGATAACAGAGCCCTATTAAACATAGCATCAGCGTGTTACAAAAACACTTGATCAACAGTATTTATCATTAGCTTATCTAATGATGAATAATGGTGGTCAAGTGTTGTTAATGATTAATAATCAGAGTTTGTAAAAAAGTGCTGATGTGGCTTATCCTAGTCAGCATTAGTTGTTAGAGTTAGTTAGAAGAATTCTGGAATTCCTGGACATGCTTTTAGTGTGTTAAAAGCAGAGTGATATATATGATCAAGAGAGATATAATGTAAACACAATTTTCTGGAAAATTATAACAAACTCTATCCTCTCTTCAACCTCCATTAATGGAGTTTATTCTTGTTCTTCATTTTTCATAGTTGAATCTTCTCTGTGTACTTTAATCAAACACCTTAGTATCTATTCATGGTATCAGAGCTATTACTGACTAGCGTCATGGCTAATGTTTCTCAATTTCAATCACCGATCTTCAATTAACATTCGACATCTCAAGAAGCAGCTGCTGCACCTAGATCACCGAACATGGCACTGAGTCAAGAATCTCAAGAAGTTGTAGTAGCTATGGAATTCTCATCACTCACTAAAAGTCTCAACTATAATCTACCAACCAAGCTCTCCAAATTGAATTACATTTACTAGAAGGCACATGAATTAACCACTATCTAAGCTTTAGATCTTGAGGAATATATCTGTGGATTGAATCGTCCATCAAATATGTTTGTGAATGCTGAGATAACAAATCAGTTTGGTGAAAAGGTGATTGAAAGAAAGATTAGCAAAGAATTCACTACCTGGAAGTGTATAGACAAGTTGCTTGTAAGTTGGATTTATTCTACAATCAGTGAAAGCATCATAGGTCAAGTCATTGGATGTCAATCTTCGTTTGAGGTTTGGAATCGATTAGAGAGGCTCTGCTCTCAACAATCAGCACCAAAGATTGCTCATCTCAAAAGTCAACTTCAAAGCATCAAAAAAGGAGTTGATTTTGGTAGTGACTTTATCTTAAAAATCAAGAATATTGGTGATGCTTTGATGGCTGCAGGTGAAGAAATCAGAGATCGTGATCTTGTTCTCACATTAATTAAAGGTGTTCGACATGATTTCGACTCAATTGTTCCAATAGTCTCAACTCATCAGAGGTTCATTACACTTGATGATGCACGAACAACACCTTGAACATCTTGACTCTCCAGCTTAACTTGAATATGCACAAATATCAGCCAACTATGCATCGAACAATTTTCAGGACAGAAGAAGCCAAAGAGATGGAAATTCTCAAAGTAATAGAGGTGGTAACTACCGTGGAAAAGGAAGAACCGACAGGTCTGGTGGCAGATGACTTATTCATTGCTAGGTATCTAACAAACCAGACAATGGTGCTCTCAAGTGTTACCACATATTCGATCAAGGTTTTCAAGGGCCCTCTCAACAGCAAGCTCAGGCTATCTCTAACCAACCATAAGGCATGACCGGGTATGGGACCCGCACTCCCCAAGGGTGTTTGACGTGAACGCTTTTGTCGTTAGAAAATGTCCGTCAAAGAATTTATAAAAGACAGTAGCTATGTGCTTGAAATTGCTCTAAACAAGTATAGTGATAAGCTAGGATATCGTTCACAAGGATTGGAGGTAGTGATGACTAGATTAAGATTAATAATACTAAAATGCATAAAAGTAAAGTTTCAATGGGTGTGTTCAAAAAGCTAAATTTAAGATGCAAACTACAATTATATTAGGAAATGGCATACTCGTGTGTTCTTATATTTATTAGTTTGCATTTTACTTATATCAGACTTTAATATGTTCTCATAATGTTCCTTATTGAGTTCTGAGTATTTCGGTTACTCATTCATAAGTTTTCGAGTTCCGAGTTGGAAGTTACGAAACTTTCTGTGTGTTTATTGTGCATGGTTTTCATTCTTGTGTATCAAGTCGAATTCAAAGTTTTTGGTCAAAGTTTCGTACATGTCCATGTCCTTTAGAGAGTCCCGATTTGTAATCCACAAGTGGAATCGAATTCGGAGTTCCGAGACCGGAGAACGGTCGAACAACGCGAGAGGTGCGCTAGGGAAGAGAGGAATGGCAAAGTGCCATTTGCACCCTCCCCCCGTGGAGGCGCGTGGGCCTCACGGGGAAGGATCCTCTTTGCCCTCATGGAGGCCACATGCCTCCACGAGGTGTGCATGTGGCGTGGCCAAAATGGCCAGCCGTGGCCCCCACCACGCCACCTTGGACTCCCTCCCATTCTCTCTTTTAAAAACTCTCTTCCTCTCATTTTTCAATTTAAAAGAAGACTTGTGCAGAAATTTTCTTTGTTTTTTCTCTCAACTTCAAATCTTCGTATCTCACTCATTTCTCAACGAAATATAGTGATTCGAAAAATGAGAGAATCGTTTTGAAGTCTTCAATCTTCTCCAAGTGGTCTTGAAGTCTTTTGTTCAAGTTTTTTTGGTGTTCTACATCAATTTCGTGGCTGCACTCAAATTGTTTATCTTTTGATTTCTAAGCTTTTAAATGCTCAAATATCTTGGGTCTTCTTCTTATTTTAGTGTATGTGACTTGAAAAAATGTTGTTAGAAGATATAACATCAATCATAAGCTAGATTTGTCTAATTAGAGACTTGAATGTGATTTAGGTTTTCTTAAATCTAAAATTTCACATGTTTGAGAGTTGTATTGTGACTAACTTATATTCTAGAGCTATTTGTGTGTTAATTGATTTTATCTTGATGATTCATAGCATTTACATGTGCTAGGACTCTTTAGTTGAATATATTTAGATTAGCACATTTAATTTTATATTTATAGCCTTAAAGAGTTAATTGATTATTTTGTGAATATGTACTTTACAAATTTGCTGGAGAATTTCATTGAACATATCTTTTGATTCCACCATTTTTTGTTTTAGTTCTAAAGTCTTGAATATGTGCTTAATGAATATGCTATGTTTTCAAGCTTTAGTTTTCATGAACAATATCTAGGATTTAAGTGTGAATTGATTATATTGCATATTCTAGGTTCTTTTTCTTGTATAAAGAACTAGGCAATATTGTTTGTGAACTTTCAGGCCTATGTCTAGTTCTTCATGGAGTGTTCATAATCCATACATTTCATATGTGATTTGCATTATTTGTGTGATATCAATTGTTTGGATTATAAACTAGAAAAATATTCATTGGGTGCTCATTGATCATTTCTAGTTTCCATAGGATATCTTGATCATATATTCTATGTTGCATATGTTTGCATTTGAATTCATTTGATCATGTTTAGGAAGTCCTTGTAAAAGGCATAAAGTCTTGACTTGGATCGGGAAGATCCAGAAAGTTGAGCAAGAAAGTCTTGACTTGAATATAGGGTGATCTGGAGAGTTGAGCAAGTAAACTTTTTAGAGACATGTGAAGTGTCTTGGATAGAAAGTGGCAAGTCGTTCATTAGTAAAAGGCATGTGGGTAGGGTAAAAGAGATATCCAATAGGAAGTAGACAATCGAGAGGATTGGCTCACTTTTGTGGGTGTACTTTTATACAACTAGTGAAATGTTGAGTTGCCGATGATTGTGAAATCAACCTGTGGATGTTTCTTTTACCACGTAAAAATAACGTGTCTAATGTCTCTAACTAAAACTCTCTTATATTTCTGTTTTGGGAAGGCAATAGAAAAGTGAGGAAAATATAGGAAAAAATTCAAGAAAATCAGATCTAGTGTTTGAAATTTTTTTCAAATTTTATTTATATGTAGAATTCATTGAACTTGTTATCCACAAACAAATTCAGAACAAAATTCATAAAAATATATATGATTTTAACGAGGTCCTAATTACCGAAATTAAAATAAGGAATTCCTTAAGAAATAACTGCTCTTAATTTATATATATATATATATCATGTATATATATAAATATAATTTAATTTTTTTACTTGAGGGCTGCCTTCTTATGTGTTCACCCCTGTAACGATGTAAGTATTGGAAAAACGATATTTCCGATGATAAACGTAGAGACTAAATTGTAAATCTAATTATATTATCTTGAAATGGTATTATGTATTAATTTTTTTTATCTGAAAGAGTATATAAAAGCGTAAATAAAAAGTATAATTCCTGTTATTTTAAAATACACATGTATATACTACCGTCCTATGTGATTTAATGCTTAAGGATGCTTATTTAATCTGGTAATGTCATTGTATATGTATATATAAATAATAAAAAATAATAATAAAAATAAAAACACACATTTATTCACTTTTTAATTTGACGAAATACAGCAACTTTAACATGAAACGATAATCTAACAATTGAACTAGTAGGCAGTAGCTACATATTACCAAGCTGATAATATTACTTGCTAGTTGCTACTAACATGACAATCTAGTGATAAAGAAGCAGTAGCTTTCACTCTATTTCTAAATTAATATTTTGCGGTTGTGAAGAGACTGAATTTGCTGTCAAGTTTTTAAGGAGCAAGAGCCAATAGGACTTGCCATTCGTCCCACAACGTCATTCTTGTCAGGTGTACCTGTCTGGAATTTGTCCAAATCTTCATCCGCTTGAATTTCAACCAAATTCTTTGTGTTTGTTGTTTCCATTTTTAATTTTTTACATGGTGATGGTGATGGTAATGGTGATGGTGATGCAGAAACTCCATAAGCTTTAGCATTACTTTGCAAATGCTCCAATGCAAACATGAAGGCTTGTCTAAGCTTTTTATTTTCAAGTTTTATAGCTTTGAGTTCACTTTTTAGGAGTTGCTTCTCGTAGTCGGTTTGCAAATCCTTATACCTTCGTTTTCCTTTTCTTCCATTGCTAGTACCGCTACTCTCTGCAAAGAAATCCAATTAAAAAATTTGCAACAACAATTTTTAACATATATATGTTAGTATTATCAACATTTTCGTCTTAAAAATATGTCTTTATTTTTATTTTTTATATTGTGTAAAAACACGTGTGAATGTTATAATTTGTATATATTTTGTTGGTTACTAAACACATTAATTAACTACTCTTTACAAATAAAAAATAATCTTGTATATTTCTAAAAAAAATAATAACCTTTTATATATTTTTCAAAAAAAAAAAATCTCTTAACTTCTAATTAAATTACCATTCATAAGTATTATATGTGGACTTAAATTCTCATTAACGTTATTCTTTGAAAGGTTAAAATTTATTAACTATTGGATGTAGGTGTGAGGGGTCATGCTTACTACATAACCAATTCCTTGTTTCAAGTCTCAACTATATAATCATAATAAAATCTATTATTTTATATTTTCTATATACAAACAAAATTTCCTACTGCAATCAAACTCCTTGTTTCTCTACGTACTCTGTCCGTAAATATTTACAGGTTCTATTGTCATATATAAAATTACTTTAGGTTTTTTTTTTTATATTTTTATTTATTTACTTTCCACTATAACATAATAACAATTATTATTATTATTTTAGCTTTGATAACTTATACTAGATATGTCTAGAAAAAAATACGAATCAAGATATTATTTTAAAACAAGAAAATAAATTTGAAATAACTATTTCTACTATTAATTTAATATAATTTACATCACATATTCAGGACCTCATTTTAAATTTTTGTTTAAGGCACCGGCTACTCTAGACAAAAAAAATAAAATTTAATGAGTCTAGGTTAGAAATTACTAATTAAAACCATTCTTGCATTTAAAATGTAAAAAATTTAAAATGTATATAAATAAAATTACATGGGGAAAATATTGCACAAATATATCCCCTAAAGTAAGGGGAAAATGTTTAATATTCAATATTTACCGTTAATTACACTAACATGCCTTGTCGACTTGTCGTTAATAGTCATACCAGCTTGAGGGCAATTTAATCTTTTTACATATTAAGTATAACATATTCTTTTAAAATGATATTGTTTGAACTTTTGGATAATTATAAATCTACTTAAGAACTAATCGTAAACTAACCATATGATTTCCCTAAGTATATAGATCTCCTTGATAACTTAGGTTTATCACTTTAAAATGAACTATTTTTTACTGAAAAGAAAAAAAAAGGATCTATAATTAATGTAGTACAATAATGTAGATGACTAGATGTTATATAGAAACTAAGAATTATATTGTTTCATTCTAGGAAAGTAATTTGAAAACAATCTGAAACCAGAATTAGGAAAACACAGTACATAGACGACAACGGGAATAGGTGAACATACCTGCAGCTGCAGGATCCATTTCACTATCTCGATCGGCAAATATGTCAACACCAACTCCAAGTTGTAAGTAAGGTGACTGAAACTAATTAGATATATGTACACTCTTAAGCTACGTATTAAATATTCAAAAGTAAAAGTAAAGAAACTTAATTATTTAATTATTTGGCCACACCACACATTTCTGCACATGGTAGGCCGGAATCCATGTATCTACTCCATTTTTTAATTTTAATATTAAATATCGTACATGCATGTCTATTTCTAATTATTTTAATTTTTTTAATTTTTTTCTAGCAAATTACATACCAAAAAATAACTTTAATCGTTATAAATTTAAATAAAACCAACGGACCGTGATGTAACAACAAATTAACATTAATGGGGTTTTGTTAGTGAATAGTGATTTAACATTTCATCAATATTACAACTCTCCCAAAATATTAAATATTATAATGGGTTCAAAAAATTTCTAACACTTTTTACTCCCTTACTTTTAAGATTAGCGTCAACTTAATAACTTAAATTTTAATAACACATAAACTGTTATTCTGATAAAACATACTCATAAAAACAAGTCTCGTGTTTTTTTTAGACTTATTTTTGTGTTTCCGATATTAATTTTTATTTCCGAGACTTATTTTGTAATTTTTGAAACTTATTAGGTATTTTCACAATTTCCAAGACTTTTTTTTTAATATCTTCATTTTTTTAAAATTTAATTTTTTGTACTATTTTTAAAGTAAATAAAAAATTAATTTTTTAAATTATCTTAATATTTAAATTAAAATTTATTACTATTTTTAAATTTTATAATAAAAAATTGTTTCTACAAATTAAAATATTTGTACTATTTGTTACTTTTTTATAAAAAGATTATTTTTATTTTTAAATTTCAATAGATATTAACAATAATTTATATGAATGTGATCCAAGTATTGAACCGAACTTTAGGAGTAGAGGTGTCCACGGTTTGGTTAAACCGGCGGTTAAAAACCGAAACCGAAATTGAAAAACCGAAACCGGCGGTTACAAAACCAGTTGGAGCCGGTTCGGTTTCGGTTTCGGTTTCGGTTTGGCCTTGCGAAAAACCGACCAAAACCGGCCAAAAACCGACCAAAACCGGATGAAACCGCTAGAAACCGGTGGTTTAACCGCCGGTTTACAATTTAAAAAATAATAATAAAATCTGAACCAATTACAAGACGACACGTGTCCTTCAATTTGAAAAAAATTAACAAAATTTGACCGTTGGTTGGACCGTTGGACACCAACGGTTAAAAAGTTAAAATATATATATATATATATGTCACCCAATGAGAAGCCGACACGTGTCAACTTAATTGTGAAAAAAATTAAAAATGTGACCGTTCTGAGTTCTGTCTTCCTCCAACGGCTCCAAGGCTACAACGGCCAAAAAATTTTTTTGCCCTTATTTTAATTTAATTGCAAATATGCCCCTCAACCTAAATTCTATAAATACCACCTCATATTTCATTTTTTTTTCACACTTCAATACTTCATTCTTCTATCATTCTCTCTCAAATCTCAATCTAAAATTTCCAATTCTCTCTACATTCAACATTTTTATTTTATTTTCATTTCTCATATAAATTAATAAATATATATTTCTTTTATTTTTTACAAGCATTTGTTATATTTACTTACAATTATCAAATTTTTTACTATTAGTATTTAATTATTTATAATTTATTTTTTAATGGCAAGTGGGGGAGACGATTCAAGTCTAAGAAATTTGGACAGAGGAAAGGGTCCATTGCAAGATTTGTTGGAACACGAAGGTGATGACGTCAATTACAATGACCGAATTTACCACGAGTTCCTTCAAAGAGAATTTGGATCCGATCTCTCTCCTAATTCTAACCCCCCTCTAATAATTTCTGAGCCAAATCTCAATACCCCCACTAGTAATGAAAATATATCTACCCCATCTATGCCACCCTCTTCAGATGATTTTTGTGCAGGTGAAGAAGAAAAGCTGTTGAAGTCCGATCTGTTCAAAAGCCATATGAAGAAAACTGAGTTAGATGATGGAACGATCAAAATCAAGTGCAACTACTGCCCCAAAACATACAAGACCAGTAAAAACTTCGGATATGGCACGTATTGGGCTCATATTAGAAAAAATCATCCGTCCGAAATGGTGAAGGCTAGTAACCAAGCCCAAATCTCCAGGTACGGAACTCCTAACAATCAATTATTTCATTATACGTCTGAAAAAAATAAAGAACAATTAGCAGTAATGGTTGCAGTAGAACACTTACCTTTTAGTTTTGGTGAGAAAGTTGGTTTTGTTAATTATTGTCAAAATGCATTAAATCCTGCAATGCAACGTGTTCCTAGAGTCACTCTCACACGTGCACTGTTTTCCATTTACAAAAAAGAAAAACACAAATTGAAATCATTTTTTTATCAATTTGAAGTTCGCGTTTCCGTATGTGCCGACATATGGACCGACAATTTTGGTAGCCACCATTACATAGGTGTGACATGTCATTATATTGATAATGATTGGGTCATGCAAAAAAGAATTATTGCATTTCGTGTTTTCGATGAATCACATACAGCTATAAATATTTTTCGACACCTTAAAATTATTTTTGAAGAGTTTCATATCCAAAATAAAATTTTTGCAATTGGTTTTGATAATGCTGCAAGCAATACCGCATCTATTCCTATGTTAAAGGAATTGTGCAATCCTTATTTTGCGGGTAAATTATTTCATCAAAGATGTGCATGCCATGTTTTAAATTTGTGTGTTCAAGCTGGATTACAAATTCTTTCTGTTTATATTAGACCAATTAGAGATAGTATTAACTATATCTGGAAGCATAACAAAATTCAGAAACAATGGTTGAGATTTTGCTCTCAAAATAATAGGCGTCCCATTAAATTTTCTCGGGATATTAGTACTCGTTGGAATTCTACTTATAAGTTGCTTAGTGAAAGTGTTGAATATAATGAATTATTAGTTTCTTTTATTACTTATAATGTTCTTTCAATTTCTCTTCAATTGAAGCATTGGGATGTATGTATAAAAATTCTTGAATTGTTACGTGTTTTTAATGATGCTACCAATGCTTTATCTGTTGTTTACTATCCCACTACTCATTTATTTCTTATTCAAAGTGTTAATATTGCCGGTGTAATCAGTGAGTGTGAATTAGATATTCAATTGAGTCAATGTGTTGCTGCAATGAAAACAAAATGGCTAAATTATTATGAGGAGATTCCAATTATTTACTTGCTTGCATCATGTTTTGATCCACACTTTAAATTAGAATGTTTACAGAATTATTTAACTCATTACTACAATAGTTTAGGAATAGAAGTTGATATTCTTAATTATGGTAATTCTGTTAAGACTTTGCTATATGAATTATATGATGAATATCTTAAAATATATGGTCTGTCTTTGAACATTTCGGTTTCACAACCACAACCCACATCTGATGGTACTACTTCTTCCTCAAGATTTAAATTAAAGCGTTTAGGGGATCGATTGTTTTCCGATAGAGCCAAAAAATTACGAACATCTTCTTCATCCTCATCTGGCTCGATTTCTGAGCTTGACCGGTATTTACAAACCAATCAAGAATTTTTAGAAGATAGTGAATTTAGTATCCAGGTTTGGTGGAAGGATCATGAAAAAGTATTTCCAATTTTAGCTATTATTGCCAAACAAATTCTTGGAACGCCGGTTTCTACTGTTGCTGTGGAACAAGAATTTAGTGCAGGTGGAAATATTTTGGAACCAAGACGGTCGGTTCTGTGTCCACAATTACTTGAAGCCCAAGCGTGTGTTGATGATTGGACAAAGGCAAAATTCAGACAACAAGAACTCGAGCCGGAGATAGTGAATGATTTCTTCGAAGATGACCAAACCACGGGAACAGAAGGCAGCGAATAGAATCCATTCCAACTTCCAACCTCCAACACCGAGCATCTAATTAAAGGTAAAAGAACTACGTAGCCTTTGATTCCTCTACATTGGTGGAGGATACGTAGGCAACTTAATTGTGGTCAAAATTAAGTGCAAGGCCAATATATATATATATATATTCATTCAATTGTAAATTTTTATTTATTAATCAATGTCAATTTCTTTTAGTTTACACATTGATTGTAAAACACTTCAACAGTTCAATTGTATATTGAGATAATTGTAATATTTTATTGAATATTTAATATGAATATCGAATACAATAGAGTAATGGAGTGATAGACCTTATGTTATAAATGAAGTTTGATTACAAATAAAAATATTTGTGCAAATTTTTATATTTAAGCTTTGTCAAATTTTAATTAGTATTAATTAGACTATAGTAGTATAGTTGTTATATGTTAAGTTTGATTAATTTGATATGTATTTGAAATTGAAAAAAAAAGTTAAAATTTTTTCCAATTTTTTAAATGTATTTTGATATTTAAAAAATATATATAAACTTTGATATAAAAAAAAATTTTGATATAAAAACACGAAAAAAAAAAAACGACCGAACCGGAACCGCCGGTTTTGCAACCGAAACCGAACTGAAACCGGTTAACCGCCGGTTAAAAACCGAACCAAAACCAAAAATTACCGGTTCGGTTCGGTTTTCCCTCTCCACGGAACCGGAACCGCCGGTTTTGAACCTGAAACCGGCCCGGAACCGAACCGTGGACGGGTCTATTCAGGAGTGTGTTTACCCCCATATGATAGATAGTAATATAGTATGCGCACTTTTGGGGAATTGAAATCTGTTCTTTGTTTTCTAACTACAGTCTACAAGTAATAAGTCAAACCTCATGGTCATTCATGGGAAGTTAGTGAAGTATATTGGAACTGTGGAAGTATTATCCCCATACATAAGTCAACCAGTTTACTTTTCCTTATTTTTATGGTTTATATGCAAAAGCAAGTTGATCTCGTTCACATTTAGTTCTTCTTATATAATGAACGATAATGGCTAGAAAATTACAGGTTGTCTCTTATTAATTGTTTTATGGGATATCTAGAAAAGCATTTATTACAGATCTAAATCGATCACCAGATGTTACCTAACAGTATTTTAACCATTATATTGACCATAAAAGTCAACTTTATTTACATAATTAAGATTGCATTAAATTATGTGTTTAAAGCATCTCCGATCCAAACACTAATCTCTATTTTGTTGCAAGTTTTCCTCTTCAAACCAAGTGGCAATTTCCGGTGCCATTTTGTTGCAGGTGCAGCACCTGCGCTTGAAGATATAGTGCAGCCGTGTTTGTGTTTTTTTTTTGTCCATAAATTTATTCTTATTCATAGTTTGAGCATTATTAATTAAAATATATTTTGATTTGTCTCTCATTTAAAGTTTTGCTAATCACAGTTTTACCCTTAATCAATTAAATTTATTCCAATTATATCAGTTTAATTATTTAATGCTTTTATTTAATTTATATTTATTTTAATTTAATTATTATTTATATTGATATTTATAATAACCTAAAATTAAGTATATAATACAAAAATTATTAAACGTTAATAAAAAAACACTAAATTGAAAACAAAACAATTAAAGCAACACACAACATTAATAAAAACATTAAAAACATTAAGGAAAAATACAAGAGAAATTACAACAACAATTTAGTAGTCCGGGAGATAATTTGCGGATCCTCCGAGATCATTGAAATATTGGTCATTTATGGGATGAATATACTAATTAAGAGAATTAAATGACGATATGTACTTTTTTGTGTTTTTTTTTATGAAATGTAATGTTGAAGTTCAATTAATAATAAATGCAATGTTTTAGTTAATTCAATTTAATTTCTTAATTTATAATTTGTTAATTTTGTGACTTATCGTATTATTATGTTAATTAAAGGGTGAAATGTTAATTGTTGAGAAATAAAAAAAAATATTTAAAGAATATTCTTTTTAGAGTGACATTTGGTGCAATGGGTTGGAGATGGAAAAAATAATTGGAGTGGAAGTTGCTGCAAAGTTGCAACAAACTGGTTGCAACAAATTGGTGCAAAGTTGCAACAAATTGGTGCAATGGGTTGGAGATGGTCTTAGGTGATACAACTGTAAATGATGAAGCAGGATTGATCACTTCATCAACCTAAAAGGATAAAACCCATAAGAATCTTGACGAAGCAATCGGTGGATGCCCATGAGGGTCATCATTAATTCCCTAATCACCATTAGCATAATGATTTCTATTGATGGTGTTTTTGGGATGACTTTTCAAGTAAAACTTATGGGGTAGATCTTTTACAAGTATAATTATTTTTTAGTAGAACTTTTAACAAAAAGATATATATTTGTTAGTATTCACTTTAAAAGGTGTTTTTAAGTTACTAGATTGTTTGGTAAAATATCTATAAAATAGTTTTTATTGTTAAAAAAATACAAAAATGGATACTAACAAAGCATTTGTAATATAAGGGTATGGTGAAATATATAAAGTTCATAAATGGTAATTGAGATAATTTATCTTTTTAAAAAAAAATCTCAAATAGAGATTCTTGGAAAAAAACTCAAGTTTTGGCTTATTCTAAAGATATAAAATAACTTTTTTTAATATTAAAAAAAAAATCTCTTGCTTTAGTTTTGCCAAAAAAAAAAAATAATCAAATAACTTTTAACATTAAAAAGACACTTTTAGGGACTAGAAAAGCTATGCCTAACACTCATTGAATCCTCACTGAATCCTCACTGAATCCTTAATGAATATAATGAGCATATTGAATCATCCTAACAAATTCTTTCAAGGGAATGACACAATTTTATTGATGTTATGAAAGAGGTTTTAAAAAAAAGACTAAACTAGTAAGTCTATTGATAATTAATTAATCATAGGGTACGAATATTGACACTCATAAATATGATAAACATATCTATATTTATAAGTACATCCATGTCTAAAATTTAAAATTAAAACATTACTATAAACACCCATTTTAATGCCAATAGTACCCTTATTTAAATGAATATTTTAATTTTAATATAATTTATTTATAAACCCTCTTAAGTTATTAACACTCCCAATTTCACAGATGATAAATTCTTAAGTTTCTCCAGGCTCGAAAACACAGTCTGGAGAATTCTTTTATTTTTAAAGCAAATAGATTTATTGATCATGAGGGGTCTATGATATATGCTCAACAACTTTGTGTTTCATTTGATATAAGCAAATAGATTTTAAGAAAAATTAACAACCAAAACCTCTAGATCCACAGCAACTTAAGAATATAAAGAGGGAAAATAACAAACCATTGATAGTGTCTATCCTAGGAAATCCAAGACCAAAAAAAGATGTTACAAAGAGACTCCGGACAACTACTCAAGAAACAAGTCAGTAGAGATAAAGCCGATGCATGAAGAGCATGGAAACAATGAAATATAATTAGAGATTTTGATACCTGAATTAAGTGTTAACTGGAATTTTACTCAGGGTGAGAAATCTCAATTAACACCCTCAAGACCACTACCACAAAGTGGTAATCAAGGTAGAATGTATTCTAATCAGTGCTAGTTAAAATGATAAAAATGTAGGAAAAAATCGATATAAAACGCAGCAGAAGAAACGAAAAATAGATTTCGTATGGTTTTAAAATTTTTCTCAAAGTTGAACCTTAACCTTTTAAGTAATTAAACTCAAATATATACGGTTAGAGTTAAATACCTCTTGACGCGTGATCCGATTGACTTACGTCGATTGGTAATCCGCAAAATCTTTTCCGATGCCCGTGAACAGTACCCGTGTGAACAGTGATCGTGAACAGTACCCCCGTGAACAGTGATCGTGAACAGTACCGCGAGATCTTCCAATCCGAACACGTACGTGAATCACCTAGGAGCGTGGTCTCCCTTTTTCTTTGAATTGCAAAACTGAGAATGGATGAACAAAGTTTTCTTTTTCTTTTGTTAGTCACAAAACAATCAAAAGAAGACAAAAATTATTCCGGTCACTTTTGAGTTCTCAATCTAATGATCGAAACTCGCGTGAACCTAATTCGATATTGTACACACAAGCTTATTGATGAACAAGCAATCAGTGTACTATCAAAGAATAATCTCTTCTCTCTTTTATGTTTAGTAGAATAAAAATTATCATTTTCTATGAATTGAGAAGAAGAAGAAAAATTGAATCATTCAATCAACCATCGTGGCCGAATTCTATATGTGGTATTATATAGGTGGCCGACATTTTGCTTCCTCTTCTGTTTAGGATTGCCGAAATCTTCCTTTAAATGGACTAGGGTTACCGCAAATCACATACCAAAAGGAGTTTGTGTTGCACCCTAATTTCCATCAACCTTTAGACTTCAAAACCTAATCCAACTCATAGATATTTTTATTATTTTATTGACTAAATAAAAAGACTTCTTATTTGATTAAATAAATAAAATTAATTATTTATTTTCTTATCAAACAAGTCTTTTACTTTTAATATACTACTACCAATAGTATAACTTTAGGAAATATATTTCCTGATCAGAAAAAGATTTGTTTCTTAATTAAACAATTAATTAATAAATTAACTAATTCTTATTTAATTAAAACAATGAAACAAAATAATATATTAGGTTAATATATACACCTTGCCGCCCCACTTATATAAATGGGCCATATATTATTTTCTTATTTCATTTAATCCATTGGACTTTAAATAAAAGCCCACATGTGAACCAGACCCATTCTTACTAAAAGAAACAAACCCACATGTCTTCTTTTAATATATTAATATAATAGTGCAGCCCATTAATTAAATAATAGACATATTATATTCTTGATATATTAAAAACAATTTTAGATGGACCCTTAAATCGGCCCGGTAGAATATATCAAGTGATCCATGCAAATACGTGTGGATTGGGGATCTTGGCGGGCTATCTAAATTTAAGCTTCAATAGACACAACCTAATCACAATCAACAAATGATTCACTTAGGTCCAATCTATTAATTTTAACTCATTCCACTAAAAAGCTAAAATTGAACTCTTAAATAAAGATAGAATAAGGAGATGTTCCTCATTCATACCCTATACAATCTTATAGGAGATGGTGTATCCTCGTGAATAATATCAGTAATCGCCAAGAGCTCATAAACGCCTATAGCTCTCCAAGTTACTATATTTCCTCATATGACCACATTTCGAACTTGGATACTTTGACTTGTCCAGAAGCCATGTTTTCAATAATCATTATTGAAAACTCAACGTTGAGATTTAATATCCAATACCTCAAAACATCCATATGATGATATTATACTCTCATTTAATAAATGGAGCCACGATGTCCATATCTATAAATGAAGTCCTCTATCGATTAACAAATGTATACCACCAAACTATCGAGGATAGACTATGCTATATAATCGTACTCATTGATAGCTCTAATGATAACACTTGCAACCATAAGTCCATCATTTATCTCAGGATTAAGATAGACTCTCCGATTGTCCTCTTTAATGAAAAGACTTATATCTTGTGACGGTTCTAGATAAAGTATTTCATTGTGATCCAGTTCAATGCACCTAGTGCACTAGATTCTTTTACACGAAAACCTTTCGATGATTTTAGACTCATCATATTCATTTGATCCCACTCAAATGCTAATAAAAGAATTCTACAACTTTAACAAGATAGAGGTGCCCAACCTTTAACTTAAGTTGTGAACGTTATTCAAGACTAACTAAAGAATTGTGTCTACCTCATACATATCCGGATGTATGAACAATTCTTCATGTCTCATAGTCTTTTGACCTTATGATTATTTACCTTGATAATTATAATAATAAATGCTATAAGTAATTGTAAGAATCAGAATTCACTTTATTAATATGAGAAGATTGTCAATTACAATATTACACTCTTGCCATTGAGCATAATCCTAACAAAAAAATACTATTATCAGTACCATCAAAAGAGAATGAACAAAAGAGAACGAAAATGTTTTCTTTATTCTTATCAATGGTGTATCGTTTACAAATATCTCTCAATCGCTTTCAATCTCTCTAGGTGGTAGTAGGGTTGCTGTCGTATGCCTGTCGAAAAGTAGTCTCCTCTTCTCCTTCTCTTTCTCTCCATGTATATGTAGTTTTGAAGGTTAAATCAACTGATTCTCCACTTGATTTTCTCCGTCTCTCCTCTCCTTATCGGTCGGGATTCCTCGTTTAATAGCTGAATGTAGGATATCTTGGGGGAGATCAGTTTGTTTCCTTTTTGGACTCTAATACTTGTTCTGGACGTACGTAATGTTTCCAGATATGATCCAGTGTATCTTTGTATCTTCATAGCATGATCCTTCATAGAGGTCACTGAATATGGTATGTATGGCGAGGTAGATCAGATAGCGAGGTAGATTAGTGTCTTGGTTCAGATATTCAGGGGCTTAATCTAGCCAGGAGCTCTATCTGACCTCCTTTGATTTCTCGGAGCTTGATGCGTCCCCCCTGCGGATACTCCTCTATGCCAATGGGGTTTTGGCGAGCTTCTGGAGAGGTTACGAGGTAATCTTGACCTCGTGAGAGCTTCCTGATTTCAGGTTTGGTGACGCGGGCTCGATCCGGTCGCGTCGGGCTCTACTCTGGGTGTTTCTAGAGCTCACCTTTATTTCTGTGGGGTGGTACCGTAGCTCGATTTTGGAAAGCGTTGTCTCCTGGTGAATGACCTCGAGCCTGAAATCAGACTAGGAGGGTGAAAAATTTCCCTTTGGTCCCTAGCCAAATTTGGCTATTAACAGAAGTCCCCTCTGACTTGAACGCTGGTGGTTGAGTTTGGGGTTGGAGTCAGATTTCCTGTTTTATTTGGGGAATGTTTCCTTCTGTACCGTTACAAGAACCTTGGGGGAAATCTTCCCATTAATTGCACAAGTGATGTGGCGAGAGCTCACCGATTTATTCCTGAATTAATCCAGCTGCGTTACGGCAGTTCCCGCGATTCGAGGCGATCTTAACCAAAAATTTCGACGGCTCATGGTGCTACTCTATTGCCTATTTATACTGGGTTACTCCAATGCCTTCCTCATACCTTTCAAATTTCAAATTTTCTTAAGAAAAAACCTTCTTTTAAGCATATTTCTTTTCTTGTTCTTCATCCTCCCAGACTTCATTCCATTATGTCTAAAGCCAGTCACGACTCCATTGTCGACGGTGAGGAGGTCAGCAGCCTTGCCCACGAAAAGCGGGCACGAAGTAGACTAGATAACAACGATTCTCCGCCAAATCCGCAACGTCGGCGTTCGAACAGGAACGTGTTCATTGGGACCGGGTTTTCTAATCATCCCGACCATCCTCTAGAGTTAGTCGATGAAGATTTTGATAGAGAAGTTGGCGGCGACGCCGTGGGAGAACGTCGAGTCCCGGTTGCTGGTCCCCCTTTGGAGAGGCTTCCTCCCTATGACTTCAGGGTTGTCCTTGACTCTACCGTTGATCCGAACTCGATTGATCGTTTAAGGTCTAAGCACGGCATTCCTGACAGTGTTTCTATCTCGGTTCCTCCCAAAGGCTATGCATTTTTCAATCCCTCCAACGGCGAGCTTCCGATTCATGAAGCGGCTCTCGAGAATTGGGTCAGGCTTCCTCTTCATCCTACCCTTCGACAAGCTCTCAAAGCCATCCAGCTCGCCCCTTTTCAGTTAAAGCCTGGCTTCTGGAGGCCTTTGATTGGCTTCCTCGTGTTGTGGAGGGAACAATATCAGCTGAGCAATGTGACGAGGGAGCCCGGAGCAGAGAAGCTGGCCTACCTTTTTTAAATCGGGAGCCTCTCCGGGGCTCCTTGATATCAGTTCTATGCAAAAGCCAAGAACAATCTCAACTTTATCATTCCCGGGGCTTCGAAGAAAGATCCCGCCTAGAAAGAAGAGTGGATCTTGGCAGGAGGCGACAGAGGGAGCTTGATTTTTATTGGGGGCCATGAGTTCGAGGTCCCCACAGTTTTCAGCGACAAACCATCGTGGGACCGGGATTCCCTGCCATCTGAGTCTGAAGCTGTTTTGAAGGCTATTCTGGCCAGGAACTACTTGAACCTGAAGTACCCAACCGCAGAAGCCTTCGATCCCCGCAGGGTGAATCAATACCTACGGATCTCCGATGCTATTCCTCGTAAGTAACACTGAATCATCTTGCTTTGTCTTATTGACCAGCTCAATTCTGACGTTCCTATTTTGTTTCATTTTCTTATGGTTGTTGTTGTTAAGCCAGCTTCTTGCGAAGCTCAGTAGCTTCGGCAAGCTCGCACTCCTCCCCCATCCATCAGACTAACGCGGAGGGCTTCTCCTACCACCTCAGAGAAGGAAATATTGATTGTTTCAGCCGGGATTACGCCTTCTCCTACTCCATCGCCCTCCCAGGTGAAATCCAAGATGGCTACCTTTGCGTCGTGGGCTTCCAAAGCGATAAACAGAGGGGCATCTGTTTCTCAGGCAGCTGGTGTTACTACTCATGCTTCTTCCGCTCCCTCTGCTGCTACTGTTGCCCTATCTGCTCATCTAGCTGATGCCGCTGCGATCCCAACCCCCCGTGCTTCGGAGGACTTTGAAGTGGGTGTCGCAAGGATTCCCCCTAGTCACTCTTGCTCTCAGTCGAGCTCGACGGGGTAGGACGAGGTCTTGGAACAATTCATCGCATCCTGCCCAGGTGGCGGGCTGTCTGGGATGGCCTCGATGCCCGTTAATGTCTTTCTCACCAAGGGGTCTGCTATCTTAGCAGAGGTAATTGTTCTTTCTCTGTACTACTTCTGAGACTGCTAACTTAATTGGTTTCTAACCTTGGCTTTGTATCTCATAGGCTTTCAAGTTTAACTTGGCTATGAGCCACCAGATAGCCCTCCTTCGTGATCGGGCTGCCAAAGCTGAAGCCGAAGCTGAGAGAGCCGTGGGTTTATTCAAGCGGGCTCAAACATTAGTAAAAGAGATGACCTCCAGCCAAGGAAAGATGGAGACCGAGCTGGCAGAGCTTCGATGTGATTATGAGAGGACGAAACTGTCCTTTAATCAAGAAATTGTCCAGTCTACCCGAAGGGCCAAGCAGAGGGACTCTTGGAAGACCGAAGCTAGAAGGTTAGACCTCGAGAATCAGGATTTGATTGCTCAGGTGGCCAAGCTGCAGGCTGATACGGAGACCTCCTTTAGTGATGGATATTTCTATGCTTCCTTTCAGGTTGCAGAGGCTCTCCCTCTTCCCTTTGATCTATCCTCCATCGCTGGTTGGGATAGAGAAGAGATAATGACTAAAGCTGCTGAACTATCTCGCCCTGAAGATGGAAAACCGGTTCCTCCTAGCCAGGCAGGTACTGGAAAGCAGCCCGTCCAGGCAAACCCTCATCTTCCTTCTCCAGTCTTTATTACTTTAGGTCCTGGGGAGTTTTCAAGTAAGGTTCTGCCCACGCAGTCCAAAGGAGATCACCTAAAAGTTGAGGAAGGAAAAATGAGCTTGCCTGAGGGATCATCTGGAATGAAATTGGAGGTTGATAGGAGCTAGACGGGGTCCATGGCTGCTCTTCTTGATGTGGCTATCCCTCCTGAGGTCATGGTAGTGATTAACGAAGTCTTGGAGGAGGATCCAGCTGATCAGAGGGAGGAACCTCTGGAGGGAGTGACAAATGGCGAGGGTAACCAAGACGGGCAACCACCTGAAGGAGGAGTCGATGGCGGGGATCAGCATGAGGGAGGAGGAGTAGCAAAGGGAAATCAAGAGGGCTCCGAAGCTACCGGTTCATGATTTGCCTTGATTTCCAGAAAAGGGGGGTAGGGCACCCTACTTTACTCATGATTAGTTTAGTCGATCTTTTTTCTTTTTCATGTAGCCCAGAACTGGGGTTTGGGCTTCCTGTTTGGTGACATGTAGCCTTTACAAGGGGATAGGCACCCTTATGGTTAATAAAAGTTTAGTTATGATTTCCTTCTCATTTGTTTTGACTATTCCCGATAACGAGCTTCAGTCTTGATGTAGAACTCCTTGTTTTATTTCTGATCCTAACCACAAGTCAAACCTGCATCTTTGATAATGATTCGTTCATACTTCAATCTGGCTTCGTAGGGAACCCTTATCGAGATGATATTAATCCTGCAAACGAAACAAGTATTTATATTTAAATCCATTTCAAGAGAGGTAGCGCGATCGAGGCATCAGTGGGGCTGTCTAGCTATTTCCTGATCTCGAAATCTGGATGGCAACTATGCTCTTACACTCAGACCCTTCTTGGGAGTGGTAGCCCGACCAAGGCATCAGGAGGGCTGTCTAGCTATTTCCTGGTCTCGAGGTCTGGATGGTAACTATGCTCTTACACTCAGTGGGGTAGTAGCCCGACCAAGGCATCAGGATGGCTGTTTAGCTATTTCCCAGTCTCGAGGTCTGGATGGAAAATATGCTCTTATACTCAGACCCTTCTTGGGGGTGGTATCCCGACCAAGGCATCATGAGAGCTGTTTAGCTATTTCCCGGTCTCGAGGTCTGGATGGCAACTATGCTCTTACACTCAGACCCTTCTTGGGGGTGGTAGCCCGACCAAGGCATCAAGGGTAACGAGGGGGCTTCCCCGGCTAGTCCCTGGTCTCGAGGTCCTGCTGGCAACTATGCTCTTACGCTTGGACCCTTCTTGGCGGGGGGTGGTGCCCAGCCAAAGCATCAAAGGCAACGAGGGGATTTCCCCGGCTCACCTCTGGTCTTGAGGTGATGATGTCAAATTTTCCAGTCGAATATGTTGATACTAAGGTTGAACATAGCGCCCATTTAGCGTCATCAGGATGTAAACACCAAAGTAGGGGGAGGGATTTACTCCTCCTATAGAGGTACCCATCTACAAGGCAATATCGGACAGAGAGCCTTTTAATTCTTCGGGCTTGATCGGGCTCCTCAGGAAGCTTTCCCTCTTGGAGGTAGGCAACGATCAGGTTCATCCAGTAAGGCTAACGATCCAGGGAACATATTTCCTTACTTGCGGCTATGCTTGGTTGGGAGATCACTTGGAGGGGAACTCCTCGCGGTAAGGATTGACCTCCATTTGCGGCTATCTTGGCTAGAACATCCGCGCGGTGGTTTTGGTGTCGAGGCACCTGATCGATCTTAAATCCCTAAAATTTATTTTTAAGTGACTGAGCTAGCTTTAGGTAAGCGACCATGTTATCTCCCTTTACCTAGTATACCCCAGACACCTGGTTGACTACAAGTAATGAATCGCTTTTGATTTACAGGTAGTCGGCCTTCAGTTCGATGGCTTCTTTCATTCCAGCTAGGAGGGCTTCGTATTCCGCTTCATTATTGGTGGCTTTGAATTCGAATCTGAAGCAGTGACAGAATTCAATCCCCTATGGGTCTATTAAGACCACACCAACTCACCCCCCCAGCTTGCCCAGATGCTTCATCTGTATAGAGGGTCCAAGGCTTGCAATCTTCTGGCCAATTATCGATCTCGAAAATTTTCTCAGGGACCATATTCGATGCTGCGGGGTTTACTTGGCCGGGGAGTGCTGAAAATTTGGTAACGAAGTCTGCCGAAGTCTGTCAAAGCGTACGCTTTAATCGTGGTCCTAGGCTTATACTTTAAGTCGAACTGAGTGAGCTCTAGGGCCCATAAGACTAGCCTCTCAGATACGTACGGTCTTTGTAGGAATTAGCGGAGAGGTTGGTTCGTCACCACTGCTATTGAATGAGCTTGAAACTAGGGACGGAGCATCCTCGCCGAGGTCACCAGAGCATATGCGATCTTTTCCAAGAGAATATAATTTTTTTCAGACTTGGTTAAAGCATGACTCACATAGTATATGTGCCTTTGAATCCCGTCACCACACTCCTTGGCCAAAGCTCCACTTACTGCAGTTTCTGAGACGGCCAGGTAGATTTGCAGTTCCTCTCCGGGATCCGGCTTGACTGACAGTGGTGGGCTTGTTAGGTATTTCTTTAAGGCTTGGAAAGCTTGCTCACTTTCCGGGCTCCATTTCATGTTTCTCTCTTGCTTGATGGCTTTGAAGAACGGGAGGCACTTATCGATAGAGCGAGAGATGAACCTGATGAGTACTGCTACACGCCCAGTCAAGATTTGCACCTGTTTGAGTGATGTGGGGGATTCCAAGTCCAAGATAGCATTGAGTTTTTCTAGTTTGACCTTTATGCCTCTTTCATGAACCATGAAACCTAGAAACTTCCCCGCTATTACTCCGAAAGCGCACTTGGAGGGGTTCAACTGCATCTGGTTTTCTCTTAGGATTAGAAAGGTCTTACGAAGGCCTTCCCGATGTCCTTCTGCAATTGGTGATTTTGTGATCATGTCTTCGATGTAGACCTTCATCGTCCTTCCGATCTCGGGCTTGAACAACTTGTTAACCAGCCGCTGGTATAGTAGCCCCCACATTCTTCAAGCCAAATGACATTACCTTGTAGCAATACAAACCCTGCCTAGTAATAAAGCTGGTCTTATCTTGGTCAGCTGGGTGCATCTTAATCTGGTTATACCCCGAGAATGCGTCTATGAAACTAAGAAGTTTATTTCCGGACGTGGAGTCGACTAGCTGATCGATCTTTGGTAAAGGAAAGCTGTCTTTTGGACATGCCCGGTTGAGGTCGGTGTAATCGACACACATACGCCATTTCCCATTCGCCTTCGTAACCATGATCACGTTGGCGATCCATTCAAGGTAGCGCACTTCTCTGATAAACCCAGCCTTGATCAATTTGTCTACTTCTTCCTGCACCGCAACGTTCCTCTCAGCGTTAAAGTACCGCCTCTTCTGTTTGACGGGCTTGACTGTTGGATCTACCGTTAATCGATGGGCGGCCAGTGATACCGGGATCCCGGGCATTTCATCGTGGCTCCAAGCGAAGATGTCGCTGAATTCTCTGAGAAGCCCAATCAAGCCTTCTTTCACTTCTGGTTTGAGGACAACTCCGACCTTGACGACCTTGGAGGGATCGTCACTTCTGATGGGTATCCCCTCTAGTCTATCTACGGGCTGCCCGCTGGCTCATTCCTTGCTCTGTTCTTCCTCATAAGGCATAATGAGTTCGCTCTCTGGATGCTCCGCGGGCTCTGTATCATCCTGGATTATCCAGGTTACCTCCATATCTTCTTGGATTATCTCGGACAACTCCATGTCCTGGATTGTTGCAATCTGTATGAACTGTTTTGCTAAAGTTGTAGGATTGGCGGACACTGCGTAACACTTCCTAGCTGCTTGTTGATCTCCGCGTACTTCTCCCACCTTGGTTCCTTGTAGGAACTTCAGGACATTGTGGTATATAGACAAGACTCCCTTCAAGGAAGAGAGGAATGGTCTTCATAAGCTAGCGTTGTAGGCCGATGGTATGTCAACCGCAACAAAGTCCGTCATAACATTTGTTGGAGAGGTGTGGTTCCGACGATCACTGGGAGGATCTTCGATCCCACCGGGATGACCGAATCCCCAGTAAATCCATAAACCGGAGTTGTACAACAATTGTAACACCATTGCTGCAGGTTTAGTTTTTCCAAGGTATCTTTAAGAGGATATCTACACTGCTGCCCGTATCTATGAGCACACGATGGACCATGCAGTTGGCAATATGTATCGTGATCACCATGGGATCATCATGAGGCTGCACGGTGTTTAAGACATCTGCTTCAGTGAAAAAGATCTATGCTGACTGGGAGGGCTCCGCCGGGCTTTGGCTGACCTTGAAGATACCCCGACCTTCTTCTACAAGGGGAATCTTCCTTGAGTGGTTTTTTCTGGAATTATTTGAGGTACCGGCTAATGTGAGACCTCCACTGATGGTGTGTATCACATGTATCTGTTGTATTAAATCAGTTTGTTCCCCATTTCTCTTCTCCGTGTCTCCGCGTGTTCACGGATCTCGGCTTGTACCTCTCTTCCAGTCTGAATATTGTCTCTGACCTGCTGTAAAAACTTAATCAAACATCCTCCCCTTATCAGGGCTTCGATCTGGTTGAGAAAATTATAACATTCTGATGTGTTATGGCCCACGTTTTCATGGAAGTCGCAGTACTTGTACCGGTTCTTCCTATCGTCGGGGGCTTTCATGGGCGCCTGGGCTTTTGGAGTAGCCATTTGTCCCGTATTGCAAGGTAGACTGTTTCATGGGAGGCGTTTAGGGGATTGTAGTAATCATACCCTTTCTCGTCTCGTATTATGGGGGCTACAGTCCTAGGAGGAGGCGAAGCTCGCGGAGGGGTTCATCTTACTAGATATCTTTCTTATCTGAGTTGAGCAGCGGGGAAACGGTCTGTTGATCTACTGAGGGGTTTGTTCTGATTTTTCTGAGCCGGCTCAGATTTTGGAGCTTCTTTTTTTTGGCGCTTTGTCGTTCTCATATCATCGTGTTCCATCTTGACTTTGACTTGTTCGTCGACCTCGACCTGCTCAAGAGCTCGGTCATAGGCCTCCTAGTAAGTCTCTGGAGATCTCTTGGCAAAGAAACGGAAAAGCTTTCCTGCCCACACGTTCTACCTGAAATTGGCGAGAGTCTCTTTTTCGGTAAAGACTCCCATTTGTATGATTTCTTTGTGAAAACGCTCCACGTATGATCGAAGTGTTTCACCTCGCTCCTGAATCACATATTAGAGGTGTATGGGATCTTTTGGACAAGGTTTGACTCCTTGGAATTGCGAGCAAAAGTCTGTTGATAGCTTTGTGAAAGAATCCACGCTACCAGCAGGCAGTTTCCTGAACCAAGTTTTCGCGTAGTCGGTTAGGGTCGTTGGGAAAATCCTACACATAGTTGCTCTGGTGGTATTCTGGACCTCCATCTGTTGGACGAAGCTCTCCAGGTGGCTTAAAGGGTCTTCCGTTCCGGAGAACTTATCTGTTGGCATTTTAAATTTTGGTGGGAGCTCCGCTTCCCGGATCCTCCTTGTGAAGGGAGCGTTCATCTTGCTTAATGGATCATTCTTATCCTCCTTGTTCTTCCCCTTTCTTATCGCTGGACCTCTTTCTGTAGCTTTGCCAGATGATCCATCAGTCGCTTGTTCCCGGGTTTCTTTGAATTGACCTTGGATCCTTCGCTGTCAGATCCCTCCGCTGAACTGGCGACCTCTACCCTATCCTCTTTATGGGCGGGATCCACTCGGGAGGTTTGTTGGCTTCCTTCCTCTTGGGCCCGGGCTTCTCTTCTTGAGGCCGTCGGGCGATGTGCCTCTCATTGCTCCCAGGTTAGTGCATCTGCTGCAGACTTAACTAGCCTGGGCTGATATGATGAAGGTCTTCTTGGAACTGGGGGCATGGGTCCTAGCTTATCCTGGATCGAAGGTTAGGGCCCAGTCCTATCACGAGCTGGCTTTGGAGGAGGAGGAGGTCCTAGGCTGTCGAAAGCAGGTTGTCTCTGATCATTTGGGTTTGTAAGTTGAACTGTGATGCCTTCGGCGAGCAGGCGGAGGCGAACAGTTCCATGAAGGCTTACCATAGGGTGGCCAGAAGCCAGCGCATTGGTTGTCTGGACCGGAGCTTGACTACGATGTCCAGACTTCTTCCCCCTTCCGTGGGGCCTTTCGTGTTGGCATCGCCGAAGGTTGTTCTGAAACTCCGTGCTGTCCTTGGGATGAGCGGAGCCTCATGGTTCTTGTAAAACAATGAAAATACACACAGTTGATTTGATTAACAGGGTGTGGGTGTTCCCACAGACGGCGCCAGAAAGTGTTAACTGGAATTTTACTCAGGGTGAGAAATCTCAATTAACACCCTCAAAACCACTACCACAGAGGTGGTGGTCAAGGTAGAATGTATTCTAATCAGTGCTAGTTAAAAATGACAAAAAATACTATTATCAGTACCATCAAAAGAGAATGAACAAAAGAGAACGAAAATGTTTTCTTTATTCTTATCAATGGTGTATCGTTTACAAATATCTCTCAATCGCTCTCAATCTCTCTAGGGTGTAGTAGGGTTGTTGTCGTATGCCTGTCGAAATGTAGTCTCCTCTTCTCCTTCGTTTTCTCTCCCTTTATACGTAGTTTTGTAGGTTAAATCAACTGATTCTCCCCTTGATTTTCTCCGTCTCTCCCCTCCTTATCGGGCGGGATTCCTCGTTTAAATGTCATTGACTTTGAGTTAATAGCTGAATGGAGGATATCTTGGGGGAGATCAGTTTGTTTCCTCTTTGGACTCTAATACTTGTTCTGCACGTACGTAATATTTCCAGATATGATCCAGTGTATCTTTGTATCTTTATAGCATGATCCTTCATAGAGGTCGTTGAATATGGTATGTATGGCGAGGTAGATCAGATAGCGAGGTAGATTAGTGTCTTGGTTCAGATATTCAGGGGCTTAATCTAGCCAGGAGCTCTATCTGACCTCCCTTGATTTCTTGGAGCTTGATGCATCCCCCCTGCGGATACTCCTCTATGACAGCGGAGTTTTGGCGAGCTTCTGAAGAGGTTGCGAGATAATCTTGACCTCGGGGGAGCTTCCTGATTTCAGGTTTGGTGATGCGGGCTCGATCTGGTCGCGTCTGGCTCTACTCCGGGTGTTTCTGGAGCTCGCCTTTATTTCTGTGGGGTGGTACCGTAGCTCGATTTTGGGAAGCGTGGTCTCCTGGTGGATGACCTCGGACCTAGAATCAGACTAGGAGGGTGAAAAATTTCCCTTTGGTCCCTAGCCAAATTTGGCTATTAACAGAATTAGGGTTTATTTTTTATTTTTTAATAAAGTGATATAGTTGAAAACATTAGTGTAATTAATGTGTGTATATAGTATTTGGTTTATTTTTAATTAAACTAATTTGTCCTTATTGGTAAATTCTTGATTTTTTAGTAATTAAATTTTTTATTAAAATATGAATGTGCTTATCATATTTATGGGTAAGAACTTGATACATACTTATTTTTTAATTGAAAGTTAAATATATGATATTGGAGAACTTGATACATACTTTTGGGTCTGGTGTCATAATCCAAATACTAATGAAAAAACAATAGTGACTCTAAAAGATAAAGGGCCGATTCATTTATATATATACACGTTGTCTTACTATTGTCAATTTGAACAGATATAAGATATATCAGTTTTTTGAATGTAGGACATTGGATTTAAAAGATGCTTTGACAAGTACATACAGCCAAGTCAAATTATTTAAATCCAACGGTCCACATATAAGGAACTGATATATCATATATTAGTTCGAACTGACAATAGAAAAATTGTATTTATATATATATATATTAAAAAAAAACTCAAAAATCCTTTTAAAAACTGAATTGTTTTTCTTATGTTGGTTACTCATTACTTAGAAGTCCTGTTGGTTGGTTACTCAATATGCAAAAGTCATCTTGAAAACACTTTTCATCAGAAAAAAAAAATCCTCTTGAAAATCAAATCGTCTTTCATCCGTTGGTATATATATATATATATATATATATATATATATATATATATATATATATTAAAAAAAAACTCAAAAATCCTTTTAAAAACTGAATTGTTTTTCTTATGTTGGTTACTCATTTCTTAGAAGTCCTGTTGGTTGGTTACTCAATATGCAAAAGTCATCTTGAAAACACTTTTCATCAGAAAAAAAAAAATCCTCTTGAAAATCAAATCGTCTTTCATCCGTTGGTATATATATATATATATATATATATATATATATATATATATATATATATATATATATATATATATATATATATGTCTTAAGGGCACAAATTAAGAATATAAATTTATTTTTTATGAGATACTCAATTACTTTATTTATTGTAATAATACAATAACTACAGTAGTTGATTTTCCTTATATAGTAAATTTTGTGTTCTTAACATTTACCCTAAAACACATGTTAACACTATCATGTATATATAGTTATATATATATATACATGAATTGAATTGGAAACCAAATCTTGTCGGAAAAAAAACTCTTAAGAGCAATACAGAAACCAGATGTTGCTGAGAAAAATATCCTTGAGAGCCATACAGATACAGTCGGTGATTGATAAAAATAAGTTCAAACTTTTTTAGGCATACAGGCAATCTTTTGTAATCGGGTAAACGATTAGTAATAATGAATTTTTTAAAGCTTGTATGTATAGATAAATTTTGTTTGAGTTATGAATATAGAGATCCATTTCAGATCTTTCGCAATATACCTCTAACAAGTCAAGACTGACCCTCATCAACTGCAAATTTTCTAATAATATAAAAACAACGTAAGTAACCCTGAATAAAATATGAAACAAATTCTATGAAATAAAAATAAATTGAATCTTAATCAAATAGAAACTTCCCTAGACTATCCCAATTCTCACATCATATTCCATGGCGACGAAGTACATCGCTCGATTGTGCGAGTCTCGAACTCTGTGTAATGTGCCAATTCTTAATATTATGGGAGAGGAATCTGTTGAGGGTAGTAAAGAGGTGTTTAATAGTTTGGTGGGAAGATTTTGACTCAGTTTGGCATTGCTATGCCGTGGGGAAAATTGTTATTGATTATGCTGTGGGGGAATTGCTTTTGGATTTACTGTGAAAGAATTATCTGATTGTTTGGTAAACTGATTTTTAAAAGTACTGTGAGAACCAAAAGTAATTTCAATGTTTTTAGTAAACTGTAAGTAAAAAGTGTTGTGACTTTATAAAATTACTAGAAAGGACACAAATGAATATTTAAAATGTTTTAAAAATAAATGATTTGTTTTATTTGTGTGTAACCATAAACATGTTATAAAATAAATAATTTTTATTTTTATTTTTATATGACCATAAACATGCTATAAAATAAATAGATAAATTTTATTAAAATTTATATAATTTGTTTTAATTTTGTATGACCACAAACATGTTATTAAAATAAATATTTAAAAAAATTAAATAAATAACTAATTTATTTGTTTTTGTGTGACCGCATTACATTATTATTATTTTTTTTATCTATTGCCACATATATTTTTTTATCTATTGCCACATATATTACAAATATATCAAGAAAACTCTTTTGATTTCCTCCGTATTTTTTTTAAATAGCAACGTATTATTCAAGGATTCATAAGATTACAAAATTGAAATGGACAACAAAAGATCCTAAATAGCAAAGTATATGTTATAGTAAATTGCAAATAAATACTAATTACGTGCACCCATTAAACTAGCCAACTAGACATGGCCTTTTATGGATATAATAGATTAACAGCAATAAATCATATCAAAAGAGCCATTCAAACTACTAAAGTTGAAGCACTTGAATCTTCAATAATTCATCACGTTTTGGCACGGAAATAATAAATTTTCACATTTTATCCTGAGAATTACATATGTAGTTTTCTTGTATCATTACACAAATATCATTGAACGCAAGGGCGGCGTTCCTTTTGATTACAAAATGTAATGGCAACCCACAACATTTCCGGAGAATGTTGACAGCAAAAATAAGTCCTAATTGAATTTCTATAACCAAGTTATTTAGATAATTTCTTTTATTTAATCTATCGCTCCGGTCTGCACACAAAACCTGATTAAAAATGCCTCTCAAGTAGTGCTGTAAATATGGGCCGGGCCTGGAGGGCCCGGTCCGGCCGGCCTGCCAAGGATGGCGGGCCGTGCCTGGCACGGCCCCATTCTTGGCCCGTGCCGGGTCAAGATTCCAGGCACGGCGTGCCGGCCCGGCACGCCAGCACGGCGTGCCAAGCCCAACGGTCGGCACGCCGGGCCGGCACGCGTGCCGACCGTTGGGCCCGCGGAATATATATTTTTTTTTTTTAAATTTAAGTATATTTTTATTGTTTTTTTAAAAAAAATAACCGTTGGCTGACGTCATCCATGACGTCAGCCAACGGTTATGTTTTTAAAAAAAACAATAAAAATTACAATTTGCCCCCTCAACTCTTGTGTTTTATATTTTTACCCACTTTTCTAATTTTTCTATAAATACTCCCACACATTCCACATTTCATTCACTTTCTCTAATTCTCTCAATCTCTCCATTCTCAAACTCTCTATACAATTTCAATTATTCTTAATTTCATTCTTACTATCTCTCTACTATTCTACACTACTAATATACTATTATAATATTTTATTAGTAATTTACTATTATTCTCTAATCTCTCCACCAAGACACCAAAGTTCAAACTTCAAAGGTACATTTTTATTTAAGTGTTATATTTTAAATTTAATATGTTTGTTTAGTTAGTAAATTTATCATTTTATGTTTATATCAGTTATTAATTTTATTTATTTAGTAAATTTATCATTTTTATGTGTAGGGGTTAATTTTTATTTTTATTTGTAGTAAATTAATCATTTTATGTGTAGGAGTTAATTTTAATATATTGTTTTAGTAAAAAAAAATTATTTTTATGTGTAGGGGTTAATTTTAATATATTTTTTTAGTAAAAAAATCATTTTATTTGTAGTAGTTAATTTTAATATATTTTTTTTGTAACATAATCATTTTATGTGTAGGAGTTCATTTTAATATATTGTTTTAGTTAAAAAAAATCATTTTATGTGTAGGAGTTAATTTTAATATATTTTTTTTTAGTAAATTAATAATTTTTAGGTGTAGGAGTTAATTTTAATATATTGTTTTAGTAAAATAATCATTTTATGTGTAGGAGTTAATTTGAATATATTGTTTTAGTAAATTAATAATTTTTATGTGTAGGAGTTAATTTTAATATATTGTTTTAGTAAAATAATCATTTTATGTGTAGGAGTTAATTTTTAATATATTGTTTTAGTAAATTAATAATTTTTATGTGTAGGAGTTAATTTTAATATATTGTTTTAGTAAAATTAAGTCATTTTATGTCTAGGAGTAATTTTTAATATTTGTTTATAGTAAATAATCATTTTTTATGTATAGGAGTTAATTTTAATATATTATTTTAGTTAAATAAATCAATTTTATGTGTAGGAGTGTAATTTTACTATATTATTTTAGTAAAAATAATCATGTTATGTGTAGCAAGTTAATTTTAATACTATTGTTTTAGTAAAACTAATCATTTGTTATTGTTAGGATTTAATTTTAACTATATTATTTTAGTAAAAAAAGATCATTTTTATGTGTAGGAGTTAATTTAATATATTTTTTAGTAAATTAATCATGTTATGTATAGGAGTTAATTTTAATATATTCGTTTTAGTTAAAACTAATCATTTTATGTGTAGGAGTTAATTTTAATAATATTGTAGTAAATAATCATTTGTATGTGTAGAGTTAATTTTAATATATTGTTTTCAGTAAATTAATCATGTTATGTATAGGAGTTAATTTTAATATATTGTTTTAGTAAAATAATCATTTTATGTGTATGAGTTAATTTTAATATATTGTTTTAGTAATAAAAAATCATTTTTATGTGTAGGAGTTAATTTAAATATATTGTTTTAGTAAATTAATCATTTTATGTGTAGGAGTTAATTTTAATATATATTTTTAGTAAAATAATCATTGTATTTGTAGGAGTTAATTTTAATGACCGAAACTTTTTTTTTTTAGGAAATGGATCCCACCCATCCTTATTTTGCAGACGGTCTAAACATGCTGAACGATGATTTTGATCTCTCCGGACCGGCAGAAACCGGAGCGGGACCTTCTGGTTCCGGCGCCACACCGACATCACGTACCAAATCTAAGAGGTTAACATCAGACGTATGGCAGTGTTTTGACGTAGTAGAAATGACACTTCCAGACGGTACGGTCGGCCCCAGAGCCAAATGTAAGTTTTGTCCTAAGAACTATACCACTACTAAGGGTGGAACCGGTCATTTGAGAAGACATATGCAAAAATGCATGCCCAAACACGTACAGGTACCCAATACAACCCAGACACAACTGCAACGGCACCCAGACGGGTCGGTTACGACGTGGCATTACGACGCCGCACATGCTAGAGAATGTTTGGCACGGTACATTGCACAAACTGATCAACCTATTAATTTCGGTGACTGTGTTTTTTTTCAAGAATTTATAACATCTGCATTTTGCCCCCAAATGCAAATTGTTTCTAGAACCACCACTAGGAACGATTTGATAAAAATGTTTAAAACCCAACGAGATGACTTGACGGCTGAATTACAGCATCTAACTGTCTCAATTGCATTAACTTCCGATATTTAGAACGCATGTTCCAAACAGGACTATTTATGTGTCACAGGACACTATTTAGACTCTGAATGTAAGATACAAAAAAAAATTCTTGGTTTTCGTCCTATGGATTTTGCACATACCGCAGACAATATTTTTGCTGTCATTCTTTCTGTTTTAGAAACTTATGACATAACTCATCGCATCCTCTCTATCACATAAGATAATGCATCGGCAAATACTAAGTCTATTGCATTGTTTACTGAAAGAAACATCCCGCAAGCTGGGGGTTATTTCTTCCACCAGCGTTGTGCATGTCATATCATAAATTTAGTTGTACAGTCTGGTTTGAAGAAAGTAAGCAATCGTATAGAACGCATCAGAGATGCCATTTCTTGGATCGGTAGCTCTAATCCAAGATTTCAAGAATTTGGCAGACACTGTACATTAAACGGTCTACGACCCCGACGATTCCAAACTGATATGCCGGTAAGGTGGAACTCTACTTACTTAATGCTGAAAAATTGTTTGGAATATGATACAACTATTTCGGGTTTTTATAACATGAAATTGGCCGAAAGTGGCTGTCCACCTGCTCAATCACTGACACCAGACGATTGGTATGTGGCAAAGATTTTTGTTGAATTTTTACAGGTTTTTTACAATGCCACTGTAACCCTTTCTGGGGTCTACTACCCCACATCTTCCCAGGCAATCCATCAGATTGTGGAAATGTCTGACATGTTAAACATTTATAGGGAAGATGACTTGCTTGGCGATGCAGTTGTTGCCATGGAGACCAAGTTTAAAAAATACTGGTCTGAAATGCCTTTCCTTTATGCCTTAGGTGTTATAGTAGATCCTAGAATTAAATTAGCTGGTTTAGAATATTTGCTTGAGTTTACTGGTAATAAATTGTCAATAGATTATTCCGAACAGATTACTGACATTCGAAACAAGTTGTTCGAAGTTTTTAGTATTTATGAGCGCAGGTTTGGCGGCATTCACACTGAACCATCACCAGAACCGGACAGACAACCGTTGCCGACAAGTTGGAGCATTCTCAAACGCCGGAAAAAAGACAAATCAGCAAGTTCTTCTTCTTCAACTACACGATCTGCTGCATCTTCTGGTGCCGAACTGAATAGGTTCCTTGAAGCACAGTTTGATGCTGACGAAAACACGGAGAATTTTGATCTGTTGTTATGGTGGAAGACCTATAGCTACAGGTATCCGGTCTTGTCACACTTAGCACGTGACATACTGGTTATCCCCGTGTCCACTGTGTCTTCAGAACAGGCATTCAGCACGAGTGGACGAATTATTGAACCAAGAAGAAATTGTTTGACT
The DNA here is from genome assembly GCA_033220585.1 of Dipteronia sinensis. NCBI lineage: Eukaryota > Viridiplantae > Streptophyta > Magnoliopsida > Sapindales > Sapindaceae > Dipteronia > Dipteronia sinensis. The sequence continues at coordinate 28,535,446 of CM065644.1, read as the reverse complement.
CCAGAGATGGTGGAAGTATTAATATGCATTCGGGATTGGGAGCATGCTCGAAAGAGGATGCAAAATGAAACGGTAGATGAACAATTTATTCAAAATTTCTCCAATTTATATGTCGATGAGGGTTCCGCCAGTAACCAGGTCCAGAACTAGGTTGTACATGTACATTTACTTGTAATACGATTGCACTCTTTTTCCCTTACCAAGTTTTTATCCCACTGGGTTTTCTTGGTAAGGTTTTTAATGAGGCAATCATGTAAATATGTAATACTGAAAGTCCGAAATAAATAAAGAATTCTTCATTTCATATTTTTATCTACTTTTTTTTTTCTTTCATGTTTTATCTTTATTTATTTTTTGAATTAATTCATTAAATAAAATACAAAATGTATCTATAATCTATTATTAATTTATTATAAACATTTTTTTATTATATAAAAATAATAATATATAAAAACAATTTTTAAAAAAAAAATATGGGCCGGCCCATTTGGCCGGCCAAATTGGCCCACGGGCCGGCCCGGCACGGCACGCGGCACGGCACGGAAGGGCCGTGCCGGCGTGCCGTGCCGGGCCCCCATTTAGGAAAACGGGCCGTGCCTGGCACGGCCCGCCACTTTGGCTTTGGTACATTGCAAAATGCAGATGTTATAAATTCTTGAAAAAAAACACAGTCACCGAAATTAATAGGTTGATCAGTTTGTGCAATGTACCGTGCCAAACATTCTCTAGCATGTGCGGCGTCGTAATGCCACGTCGTAACCGACCCGTCTGGGTGCCGTTGCAGTTGTGTCTGGGTTGTATTGGGTACCTGTACGTGTTTGGGCATGCATTTTTACATATGTCTTCTCAAATGACCGGTTCCACCCTTAGTAGTGGTATAGTTCTTAGGACAAAACTTACATTTGGCTCTGGGGCCGACCGTACCGTCTGGAAGTGTCATTTCTACTACGTCAAAACACTGCCATACGTCTGATGTTAACCTCTTAGATTTGGTACGTGATGTCGGTGTGGCGCCGGAACCAGAAGGTCCCGCTCCGGTTTCTGCCGGTCCGGAGAGATCAAAATCATCGTTCAGCATGTTTAGACCGTCTGCAAAATAAGGATGGGTGGGATCCATTTCCTAAAAAAAAAAGTTTCGGTCATTAAAATTAACTCCTACAAATACAATGATTATTTTACTAAAAATATATATTAAAATTAACTCCTACACATAAAATGATTAATTTACTAAAACAATATATTTAAATTAACTCCTACACATAAAAATGATTTTTTATTACTAAAACAATATATTAAAATTAACTCATACACATAAAATGATTATTTTACTAAAACAATATATTAAAATTAACTCCTATACATAACATGATTAATTTACTAAAACAATATATTAAAATTAACTCCTACACATAAAAATGATTTTTTTTTTACTAAAACAATATATTAAAATTAACTCCTACACATAAAATGATTATTTTACTAAAACAATATATTAAAATTAACTCCTATACATAAAAATGATTTTTTTTACTAAAACAATATATTAAAATTAACTCCTACACATAACATGATTAATTTACTAAAATAATATATTAAAATTAACTCCTACACATAAAAATGATTTTGTTTTACTAAAACAATATATTAAAATTAACTCCTACACATAACATGATTAATTTACTAAAATAATATATTAAAATTAACTCCTACACATAAAAATGATTTTTTTTTACTAAAACAATATATTAAAATTAACTCCTATACATAACATGATTAATTTACTAAAACAATATATTAAATTAACTCCTACACATAAAATGATTATTTTACTAAAACAATATATTAAAATTAACTCCTACACATAAAAATTATTAATTTACTAAAACAATATATTAAAATTAACTCCTACACATAAAATGATTATTTTACTAAAACAATATATTAAAATTAACTCCTACACATAAAATTATTAATTTACTAAAACAATATATTCAAATTAACTCCTACACATAAAATGATTATTTTACTAAAACAATATATTAAAATTAACTCCTACACCTAAAAATTATTAATTTACTAAAAAAAATATATTAAAATTAACTCCTACACATAAAATGATTTTTTTAACTAAAACAATATATTAAAATGAACTCCTACACATAAAATGATTATGTTACAAAAAAAATATATTAAAATTAACTACTACAAATAAAATGATTTTTTTACTAAAAAAATATATTAAAATTAACCCCTACACATAAAAATAATTTTTTTTTACTAAAACAATATATTAAAATTAACTCCTACACATAAAATGATTAATTTACTACAAATAAAAATAAAAATTAACCCCTACACATAAAAATGATAAATTTACTAAATAAATAAAATTAATAACTGATATAAACATAAAATGATAAATTTACTAACTAAACAAACATATTAAATTTAAAATATAACACTTAAATAAAAATGTACCTTTGAAGTTTGAACTTTGGTGTCTTGGTGGAGAGATTAGAGAATAATAGTAAATTACTAATAAAATATTATAATAGTATATTAGTAGTGTAGAATAGTAGAGAGAGAGTAAGAATGAAATTAAGAATAATTGAAATTGTATAGAGAGTTTGAGAATGGAGAGATTGAGAGAATTAGAGAAAGTGAATGAAATGTGGAATGTGTGGGAGTATTTATAGAAAAATTAGAAAAGTGGGTAAAAATATAAAACACAAGAGTTGAGGGGGCAAATTGTAATTTTTATTGTTTTTTTTTAAAAACATAACCGTTGGCTGACGTCATGGATGACGTCAGCCAACGGTTATTTTTTTTAAAAAAACAATAAAAATATACTTAAATTTAAAAAAAAAAAAAAAATATATTCCGCAGGCCCAACGGTCGGCACGCGTGCCGGCCCGGCGTGCCGACCGTTGGGCTTGGCACGCCGTGCTGGCGTGCCGTGCCGGGCCGGCACGCCGTGCCTGGAATCTTGACCCGGCACGGGCCAAGAATGGGGGCCGTGCCTGGCACGGCCCGCTACAGTAGCGGGCCGTGCCAGGCACGGCCCGCCATCCTTGGCAGGCCGGCCGGACCGGGCCCTCCAGGCCCGGCCCATATTTACAGCACTACACACGGAGAGAGATGCCGTGTATAGGAGATGTAGATGGAAGATTGGAAGGAATGGTGTCAGCTGGTGTTGAGTAAAGGGTTTTGTTATGTGGTAAAATTCATAAAATGCAAGGGATAAAATGGGAAGTTTGGTAAAAATTCATTAATCACAAGAGATGAGCATGTAAAAAAGTTTTCATTTATGCTTCCCAGGAAGCTGCTTTTCAAAAGCATCAATTTATAGCTTCCCAATTTCTACTGTTGGAGAAGCCAAAATGACTAAAAGCACTTGTCATAAATTTTACCAAACATCTAAATCAACTTTAAAAGCACTTTTGACTCTAAAAGCAGTTTAGGAAGCATTCCCAAACTGGGGCTTCATTTCGTGAAAAGATTAACGGAGATGCTTTTAAGCGGGGTGATAGAGCAAAAGCAGTTTTTGAATAAAATAACTCCTAAATACATGAATAAAGTAAAAGAGAACTTCTTAATAAGTTGCTAAAATAGCTCCTAAATAACCAATAACAAATTAATTTTAACAAGTACACAAGCAATAAAACTAATAATTCAAATAATAACGCATTCCTCCACCCACAAAACAATCCTTGTCCTTAAGGAAATAGAATCATCCAAAATCTCCTGAATCATCTGGTGGATCATCTTCTATACATCATGAACAAACGAGGATTTTGACATTTTATGACACTGAACAAACTTATTATAACAATAATAGCACAAACAAACATTTTTTAAGGATAAACTTTTGAAATTATGAGATGTAGCAGAATTTTGGGATGAGACCCTAACAAACCAAGAGCTGAATTACTTGGTACAACGAGTTTCTTGTCAAAATTGGATTTCTGCTCCACTAATCGACCAAGACCAATTACTGTACACAATGAACCCAGATTTTGAACCTTCACCTCCAACCTAATTTCATATTTAAGGCCACAAACAAAGCACTGCTCTGCTCTGTAAATCCACCACTGAACTTGGAAAAATTAATTTTAAGGTCGATGAGTGTCAATTCTTGTAGGAATCGTTGATGGTTTAGGTTGCGAATGTTCTTGCATGATAGACAATATTTGTACTAAGGTTTGCATTAACCTTAGTAATAACCAGCAACAACAGATTAATTCCTAACACACAATCAATTAAACTATTACAATAAATAATTCAAACACTAACGTTCTACACATAACACCTTGGAAGATATATAGAGTGATGGTGTAGTCGCGAGGTCCCTGACATTTCAATAGGATTCTCATTATTCTAGTAAAGCTAGATTGTCTTGGAGAGGTGTCTAGAATGGGTTTTAGATTTGTGGAGTTCTGGGTTGGTGGTATGTATGGATCAAAAAGTGTCAAAGTTGTTAGTTGTTCAAATCCTGTCAGATTTCAAGAGCTGCTGGGGGGATTTATGCGGGTGAGTCTCTAAACCACTTATGAGGGGAATCAGAGTCTGGATTTTATCTTTCCCGCGGGATGGCGGGGCATTCTTTGTGTTACAAATAATGTTCTCTATACTACAACTGATACTTAGAAGAATTTTATAAACAGAGCAAACGTGGAAGTGAAAATAAAGAACAAATGAAAACAGAAAATAAGACAGGATTTATAGTGGTTCGATCAAAAATGATCTACATCCACTTGTTGAACTACTGTTTGAGTTTCATTATCATCAATGGCACAAGATTACAAAAAACAGCAACCACCAAGGTCACTTGAGATTCTCACAATGGCAGAAATTCAATAGAACAATGAATTTCTTTACAAGCTCTCTCTATCTCTGAAAAAACTTGTCTCCACTCTCTCTAGAATCTCACACAGTAACTGACCCTCAACTTCCTCTCACATATACAATGAAACATTCCCTTTTTACACAAGCACGTACTATCAATTTGACTTGTCCAGCACATACTAAATGACAATTGTGAAAAGTAACTTGATTTGTCTTGACAGAGAAATTTCATTTTCAGCAGAGAGGTTATCAAAGTCTTCAAATTCTCCAATTCTTGAATGCCACATCATCAAGTGATTTTAGAGTCACAATTCCACAATTCTCCACCTTAACTCCAAAAAAACACTTTAACTCCATGAAATTAGCAGTAACTCAGCTTTTTCTTCTTCTTTAAGGGTTCTGGTTTGTAACCTGAACCAAGTTCAAGCAATGCTTGAACTTAGTTGCAGATACTACTTTAGTTGCCATGTCTGCTGGATTATCAGCTGTTAGAACCTTCTTGATCACTACCACACCTTCAGAAATAATATCTCGAATAAAATGCAACCTTACATCAATGTGCTTGGTTCTTTCATGATGCACTTGATTTCTTGAAAGGTGTATTGCACTTTGACTGTCACAAAAGACTGTCAAGCTTTCCATAGGAATTCCAAGCTCAGCTATTATTCCTTTCACCCAAAGTGCCTCTTTTACACACTCAGTAACAACAATGTACTCAGATTCAGTAGTAGATAAGGCTACAATCGACTGAAGTTGAGATTTCCAGCTTATGCACCCTCCACCTAAAGTAAAAACATAGCCAGTACTTGATCTTCTTTTGTCAAGATCTCCAGCATAATCAGCATCTACATACCCCTTGATAAGAATTTATGATTCCTCAAATCTTTTAAACAATAGACCAATGTCCAAAGACCCTTTCAAATACCTCAGTAACCACTTCACTGCCTCCCAATGTGCTCTACCAGGATTTGCCATATATCTGCTCACCAAACTCACTGAATGGGCAATGTCTGGACGTGTTCACACCATTGCATACATGACACTCCCAATAGCACTAGCATATGGTACCTTAGCCATCTTCTGTATCTCTTCTTTCTTCACAGGACATAGTTGAGCAGACAATTTGAAATGTGCAGCTAAGGGAACATTTACTGGTTTTGCATCTTCCATGCCAAACCTCTTGATTACTTTATCTAGATAATTCTTATGTGACAGGAACAAAGATCCACTTGCTTCATTTCTAAGAATATCCATTCCTAATATCCTCCGAGCCTTACCCAAATCTTTCACATCAAACTCAGATTTCAGAATTTTCTTCAACTTTTGCACCTCCGTTGATTTCTTACTTGCTAGCAACATGTCATCGACATACAATAGTAAGTACACTTTCTCAAGATAATCAGAGCCCTTAAAATATACACAGCTATCATAAGAAAACCTTTTAAAACCATTGTTTGTGATGAAAGTATCAAATCTCTTATACCACTGTCATGGAGATTGTTTTAGACCATAAAGAGATTTTTTCAACAAACAAATATGATTTTCTTTACCTTGAACCTTGAAACCATCTGGTTGACACATGTAAATTGTCTCCTCAAGCTCTCCATGTAGGAATACTGTCTTGACATCCATTTGATCAAGTTTCATGTCAAGTCTTGCCACCAATGATAACAAGATTCCTAATAGAAGTGTGTTTGACCACAGGGGAAAATACTTCATTATAGTCTATCCCCTCTTTCTGAGTAAACCCATTGGCAACCAATCTTGCCTTAAACCTGATTTCTTCTCCTGGTAACCCATGCTTCTTCTTGAAGATCCACTTGCATCCTACAACTTTTTGGTTTTCAGGTTTCTTTACTAACACCCAGGTATTATTCTGGTGTAAAGAGTTCATCTCTTCATCCATAGTTGTTTTCCATCTATCTGAATCATCACTCATCAAAGCCTGATGATAGTTCAATGGTTCAACATCTGACTCTTCTATTGCAGTGTTCAAAGCATATGCAACATCTGCATATCCATATCTTTGAGGTGTCTTTCTATGTCTTTTCTCTCTATCTCTTGCCAAGAGATAATCATATAGGTCATCTTCCTCTTCAAAATACTCATCAGTTTGTTCTTCATTTACTACAGGAATGTCAGAGAAACTTGGTTCAGTGTATGGCTCCACCTCAAACTGAACTTTCTCTTCAACCTGAGCATCTTTAGTTTGTGTTGCTGGCAATAAACCTGGAAGCTCATCTTCATTGAAAGTCACATCCCTACTTATAATTGTCTTTGAAAAACCATCTCCCTTATACCAGAGTCTATATACCTTTGTACCTTCAGGATACCCAAGAAATATGCATTTTACTGCTCTAGGCTCTAGCTTTCCAGTGTTTGAGTGTGCATATGCAGTGCAACCAAACACTCTGAGATTTTCATACTTACTAGGTCTTCCATTCCACTTCTCCTCCGATGTTTTGAATTCTATTGCAGTGGATGGGCACCTATTTATCAAGTAACAAGCAGTTATAACAGCCTCTGCCTAGAAATTATTTGGTAGCTTTGCATTTGATAGCATACACCTAACTCTCTCTAGAAGAGTTCTATTCATCCTTTCTGCTAAGCCATTTTGTTGTGGAGTTTTAACATCTAATTTATGTCTTTGTATTCCTTCTTGTTTGTAGTATTCAGTGAACTCATCATTGAGATACTCTAGACCATTGTCAGTTCTGAGTTTCTTGACTTTTCTCTCATATTGTTTCTCAACAAGTGCCTTCCAATCTTTGAATTTCTTCAATGCTTCATTCTTGTGCTTCATCAGGTATAACCATACCTTTCTTGAGAAATCATCTATGATTGTTATAAAGTAACGATTTCCACCATGAGAATTAACTCTAGCAGGCCCCCAAACATCAGAGTGCACATAATCCAAAGTACCACTCGAAGTGTGTACACCAGTGCTAAACTTTAGTCTAGTCTGTTTGCCAATTATGCAGTGTTCACAAAAATCCAATTTCCCAATTTGATCACCACATAGCAGCCCTTGATTGCTTAGTTCTTTGAGTCCTCTCTCACTCACATGACCGAGCCTCATGTGCCACAACTTTATTTTGTCTTGTTCAAGTTGAGTACCAACTGCTGAAGAACCTGTGATGATGCTTCCAACAAGACTATACAAACCATTGTGCTTTTCTCCCTTCATAACTATCATAATCCCTTTTGAAATCTTCAATATGCCATCTGACCCTTTGAAGCTATAACCAGCTTCATCTAAAGTGCTAAGTGAGATTAAGTTCCTTTTCAAGTCAGGAATATGTCTCACATTTGACAATGTTCTGATTTGCCCATCAAACATTTTCAATCTAACAGTTCCAATTCCAATCACTCTGCAAGCCTCATTATTACCCACCAGAACCTTACCACCATCAGCTTGTTGATAAGTAGTAAACAACTCTCTTATAGGGCACATATGATAAGTGCAACCTAAATCCAAAATCCATTCACCATGTGATTCTTTTGTTGAAACTGCTAGAACATCAGCACTTTCATATCCATCTGAAACCACTGCAGCATCATCGCTCTCTTCATTCTTTTGTGCTTTCTTCTTCCTCTCAGGACAGTCACGTCTAAAATGACCTTCCTTATGGCAATGAAAACACTTCCAGCCTCTAGCTCTTGACTTGGACCTGGACTTACATTTGCCTTTGTAATTACTGCTCTTCTTCTCAGACCTGGACTTGGACCTGGACTTACATTCAATCCCTCTCCATTGCTTGCTTTCTTTTTGACCTCATTTCCAATTCCCTGGATCTCAAAGCACCAAGTACATCTTCAAGATTTAATAAGCCTCTTCCATACTTGATTGTTGCTTTTAAATCTTTGTAAGAGTCGGATAAAGAGTTCAAAACTATGATAGCTTGATTCTCATCACTCAAAGCTTCATTAGAATCAGAATTAGCAAGTTCAATGTTTAACTTAGTAAAATCATCAAGATTATCTTCTAAAGACTTAGATTGGTCCATTTTAAATCCAAATAGTTGTTCTTTAAGATAAATCTTTCCAGACAAAGACTTAGTCATGTAAAGAGATTCTAACGTGATCCAGACTTTAGCAGCAGTATCTTCATCATTTACCTGTCGAAGCACGTTATCTGCAAGGTAGAGAACGATTGTACTATAAGCCGTCTCCAGCAGATCTTGCTTCTCTTCGGCTGACAATGAATCAGGTAAGTCATCCTCTCTTTCAAGAGCTTTCGCACATTTTTGTTGAACCAAGATGGCTTTCATCTTCTTCCTTCACATCCCAAAATCACCTTTCCCGTTGAACTTCTCGATTTCGAACCTAGTCGAAACCATTGCTCCAATCTAATCTTCACAGTCCTTCAGTTGAGCACAGAACTTTTGAAAAACCAACAACCTAGCTTTGATACCATTTTGTTACAAATAATGTTCTCTATACTACAACTGATACTTAGAAGAATTTTATAAACAGAGCAAACGTGGAAGTGAAAATAAAGAACAAATGAAAACAGAAAATAAGACAGGATTTATAGTGGTTCCATCAAAAATGATCTACATCCACTTGCTGAACTACTACTTGAGTTTCATTATCATCAATGGCACAAGATTACAAAAAACAGCAACCACCAAGGTCACTTGAGATTCTCACAATGGCATAAATTCAATACAACAATGAATTTCTTTACAAACTCTCTCTATCTCTGAAAAAACTTGTCTCCACTCTCTCTAGAATCTCACACAGTAACTGACCTTACTCTTCCTCTCACATATACAATGAAACATTCCCTTTTTACACAAGCATGTACTATCAATTTGAATTGTCTAGCACATACTAAATGACAGTTGTGAAAAGTAACTTGATTTGTCTTGACAGAGAAATTTCATTTTCAGCAGAGAGTGTAAGGACCTTGATTTTATGATTGGCTTATTTCATGACAAACCACACCACATTGAGGATGATTGTGTAATGGGTAGCTTAGGTCCGTGTCGGCAAGCTTCTAAGCATCTCCATGACTTCAAGAGCAAAATGTATACTCACTTGACTTTGTCTCTTGAAGAGTTTAGGTACACACACACACTTCATGCATGCCTTGTTCATCTTGCATTTGTGTTCTAATTGTTTATATGTGTGCATCCATTACACATTTCACGCTTGCATCTCATTGTTAGATCTAAGTGTGGTTTTGTATGGTGTAATTCGTTTCCGTTTGTGTGATCGAAAACATCCGCGCTTGCACGATGGTGTGCATGTCTTAGTGCTATGGTTTACCATTTTAGAAGGTCTCATTCTTCTCTTGGTTAAGTGTTAGTTTTGGTTTGGTTGTTTGGAGTAAAGTGTCTAGTTTCAAAAGAGTGGTTTTCAATGTTTTAAATGTTTTTCAAAACTGACCTTTGTATGGTTTTGTGACCATAACATTTTATAAAAAGATCCAAAATGAGTTTTGAAAATTTCTCAATAAACTAGACACCCATACATTTCCAACGGTATATTATTCGTAATATTTCATGACCGTTTGGATTGGTTTTGAAATCTCCAAAGTGACCACTAAAATAGGGCAACTCTGTTTTTGTCCGAATCTGACCTTTGGTCACTCTTTTGATCATAACTCTTTATACAAATATCAAAACCTCATTCTGTAAAAGGGAGTAGAAATTAGACTCTCATACCTTTCCAACGGTATATTATTTGAACGGTTTCGATATAGTTTGGTTTTGTTTTGGGTCGCTCGAAACCATAGCTGTTGTGCTGTTCAGTGTGTTAGGCGACATGCAAGGCCACTTATGCATGTCGCCTGACAAGTCGCCTTTTGACGCCAGAAATCAATTTTTCCTCATCCAAAATGATGTGGCTTCACTTAGATCATATAAATACATCATCTTCTTCCCCAATCAGACCTAGAGCTCTGAAATTTACATTCCTAGTGAGAGAAAGAGCTTCCCTAGAGAGAGAAAGCTTCAAGCTTTGTTCCTTGACTCTCCAAACCCCAAACCCATCTCATTCTTGCATCATTCCACATCATTTGAGCATGGGTCTTCATTGTTTCATGACTAGGTAAGCAAGAACTTCTTTGAATATCATTTATTGTTCTTCTTACTCTAGATTAGGTATTTATTGCTTAATTAAATACCTTGACTAACTTTATTGCATGTATTTATGAGTCTAAATTGCATGATTGGGTTTGTTTGTGATAGCTTACATTATTAGGTCATTTATGCCTAAATAGCTAATCCATAAATGTTCATGTATGTTTAATTAATGATTAGGTTGACTTTGTGCATCTAGTCAAGTTCTTGAACATTTATGTGTGTTTGTTTTGTGATAGCTAAATTGATTAGGTCATTTTTACCTAAAAGCTAGGTCATAAACATTCATTTGTGATTCATTGATAACTAGGTTGAAATATTGATTCTTAATCAACTAGTTAAACTTATTGAATGTTTATGCATATTTTGTGTAACAATTAGTTTGTTGGAAATTCTCTACAAATCTAATTGAGTTTGTTTGTTGATAGACTTTTGTCTAAGACTTGTACTTAGTGAATGATTAAATGTCTTGTCTCAATCACATGAATATATGCTAAGTTTATGTTGAATACATTGTGAGCATATTTGTTGATTCATTGTGATTGTTTGTGATAGCTAGGATGGTTGTTATCGATAACATCTAGCTAAGTTTTTATACTTTGCATTTAGACATTTAACAACTTGGATTTGTTTCTACAAATTCCTAGTTGAGCAATTTGTGTAGTCTAGCATAAATTGCATTGAGCATCATTTCACATGGTCACATAGACATTTCATACTCTTTATTGATTCAAAGTCTTGTGGCTTCGAGGTGAAGTTGCACAAGCATTGAAGTCTTGCAACCAAAGGTTGGTTGGCAAGCATTGGTTGCCAAGAGCCACTGTAAAAGGCCCGTGGGGTAGATTAGGAGGTGCTTACGCCAAGAGTAGTGAATCGGGGGATATCACTAGGGATTGAATCAATAGTTGCGAGTGGTAGTGTCCATAGCCTGAGGTTATCGAGAGTGAGAGTCCGAGTATCACTTGAGGGTGTAACTTTCTTTTCATATAGTGGATTTCTGTGGCTCAAGTGGCTAGCATGGCAAGTCCCGTGGTTTTTCCCGTTTGGAGGGTTTCCACGTAAAAATCAAGTGTTCTTTATATTTCCGCACTTTACTTGATTTTTATTGTTTGATTGTTTGGGTTAATTGTGATTAATTTTGACTAATCAAAAAGTTGGTAATAATCGATTAACAACTCATTCACCCCCCCCTCTAGGTTGTTAGATACACGTTTGAGCTATATTTTCAGAGAGGTTAAGAAAAATTAAGGATCATATTGAGTTTGACAAAATAGAAGTTAAGTTTTTTTTTTTTTTTTAAAGGAAGTTGTTAAGTTAAAAGTTTATTGATATGTATTATGAATTTTTATGTGTTATATTTTTTGATGTATATAATCAATTATTAATATATATATATATATATATATATATATATATTGGTTAGGACTTAAAGGATTTCAAAAAAAAATTATTATCTTATGCATTTGATGAGGTTATTAATTTAGTACACAGACTTGAGTCGGGACCTGAAGATTTTATTATTTAAGCAGGGTTATTAATTTATCGAACATTTATTTATCGAGGTTTTACTTAAGTGTGAAAGTTGCACTATTTTAGTGCAAAAATTGCATCAAAAGAACTATTCGGGTTGGAGATGGTCTAAAATTTGTACCTAAAAAAATTGACAAAACTATACATTATTATTATTTTTCGGAAGCATTACGGGAACTATTACAGCAGGACTGTCGGGACTTGTTAAGAATAAAATCTAACAATATATATATGGCCTGGATATCTACTCTCACATATATCTAATCCGGAAAGAAAACTCTTCACACATACTTGTAAAATACGTATGGTAGAATTTGAACCCCTCACTATTTATATGGAAGGGAGGTACACTACCAGCTAGACATAACCACAGTTTGGTTTGAACCGTGGAATCGAACCGTAATAGTGGTAAAAAAAAAGAGAACTGGAATCAAGGTTCATGTTCCCCAATATCCAAAACCGGAGCGGAACCGACGGTTCCAATTTTTTTTTTCAAACGTTTTTTTTTTGAAATTTTGTTGGGACTGTTTGAGACCCCAACGATCACAAGAGGATACATAGGCAATTTAATTGCCGGTAAACAATAAGTGCAAGACCAATTTATATTTTTTAGTTTTATATCAATTTGTTTTTTAATTAGGATTAGGATTTTTGTGTATTCAATTAGGATTTCAAAAGTCTTTTAATGACTTTTATGAAATTAAAAGTTAGGGTATATTCAATGTAGACTTTTATGGTGCGTTTGGTATATGGGACGAGACAAGACAACGTGAGACAATTTCTTCTTATCCCACGTTTGGCGCGACCTTTATCATGAGACAGGACAAGATAAGGTGGGACAAAAATCACAAAAATTTATCCCACCCAAGACCCTAGCTAGGACAACTTGTCCCATGACATGAGATAAGGGTCAAAAAGACCAATTTACCCTTTAAATTTTCAAACAATTACAAACATGTCCAATATTATATTATATATATATAATTAATATATATAAATTATAATTACATATATAATATTATATATATATTATTAGAAAATTATATATAATGATATATAATGTATTAAATATATTATTATATATAAATATATATATTAAATTATAATTACATATATAATATATATAATATATTATATTAATATTATATACTATATCATATAAATATATATATATAATATATATAGGATATATTTATATATTGAATATATATATGTTAATATATATATATATAAATAATAATATTATTATAATATAGTATATGTTATAATATATATATAGATTATTAATAATATATATATATATATTTAATACATATATATATAATAAATATATATTATAATAATATGTATATGTTACAATATAGATATATATTATAAATATATTATTAAATAAATAAATAAATATATTTATATATATTAATTATTACCTATAATATTATTATTACCTTTACAATAATAAAATATATACATGTAATAATATTAATATATATTATATATAATATTTAATATATCATGTATATTATTATCTTAAATATATTATATATCTCAAATAATATTATATATATATATATATTATATTATTATATAAATATATTTATAATATATATATACATAGTATATTATATATTATATTTTTATATGTACATTATAATATATATATATATTATTAGTATATCATATTATTATATAATTACATATTAATATATGATAATATTAAATAATTAATATATTTAATTACAATATTATTGTGTTATATAAATCTTAATTGAAAACGAAGTCATTTGAAACTCTTGTTTTTGTTAAATATTATAATATATTTCAATTACAATATTTATTTAAGATTGTTAAATACGATATATAAAAATTGTTTAATATATTGTTTAATATTAGACAGAATAAGGAGGGTACTCTAGTCATTTGAACCTCCTATCTCGTCATGTCTCAGCTATACCAAACGCATAACAGTACAGTTCATATTTCTATCTAAGATATTCCAAACACATCATGGAACAACTGTCTAGTCTAGTCTAGTCCCGTACCCATACCAAACGCACCCTTAAAGAGTCTTTAAAAGTCATGTGATATTCATACATACTTTTATAGACTTTAAAAAAGTGTTTAAAAGTCATGTGGTATTCAATCAAGACTTTTTAACACTCTATGAAAGTTATGAGGTATTCAAAATCTCAAAGACTTTTAATGACTTTTTAGTTATAACAAATTTCACAATTTGTCTTTCATTCCTACCAAAGACTTTGAATGACTTTCTTTTTTAAATAAAATGAATTTCACTTTAGAAGAAAAATATAAAACTCTGTGAAAAACATTAACCATCAAACAGAAGTAAAAGAACACACATTCTTAACAAATTTTATAAATAAAATAAAATGAATAACTTTGAAAATGAAGAAACATTATAAAATAATACAAACATTAACGATTTATAACAAAAAAAATTAACTATTATTGTCGATTTGCTACATTTATTCTAAAAGAAAATTTATAATATTTGACTAATTATAAATTTTTTTTGACAAATTATTAAAAACAATTAGGTATAATGTCTTTATAATGCAAAATATAATAAAATTACATATAAAATTTTTAAATCAAATATATAGGCAAGAATTTTTTGTCAAGTTTAATTAACAATGATTTTTTTTATTTTTTTTAAAAATATTTTTATTGATATAAGAAATCTATATAATTCTGCTAAAACAAAGTATATATCATATTTAAAAATCAATAAATGTTTAAAAATGTTTATAATGTTTATGAAAGTCTTTTAAAATGAAATCTCTGAAAATTGTTTGAAATGAAAGTCTATGAAGTCTTTTAAAATGAAAGTTTTTTATAATTATGTAAAGTCTATAAAAGTCCATGAAATTTGCTAAAGTCATCCACTTAAAAAAGTCATTAAAAGTCTTTTGA